>JAJKLB010000002.1:3000000-3547725 GCA_022432525.1 Daldinia grandis | reverse complement strand
AAAATTATATATATATAATTTTAATAAATTTTTATTTTTTAAATTTAAAATTATCGAAATTAATTTTTATATTATAATAATAATATTTAAAAAGTTTAAATATATATTAATTTAATATTATTTAAATATTTCTTATATTTTTATTATAAAAATAATTTTTATAAACCAAATAATTTAAAATTTTATTATAATATTAATTATATAAATATTAAATTATTATTAAAATATATAACGTTAATAACTATTTCGTAATTAAAATTTATATTTAAATTTTTAAAATTAAATTTAAAACGTTATAATATTTTACTTTTAATTTAATAATAATAATAAAACATATTAATTTTTTTAATATCTTTAATTTTAATATTATATTTAAATTTATTTAATAAATTATATAATTTATTAATAAATAAATAATTAAAATAAATATAAATTTACTATAATTTATTTTTTATAAAATAAATTATATTATTTAAATAAAATTAAAGATATTTCTATTTATATTTAATTATAATTATAATTCCGTTTTAATAAATTAATTAATTTATAATATTATTTAAATAAATTTTTAATTAATTTATATTTTTAAAATATAATAAAAATAAAATATTTAATTTCATTATATAAAAATTAATAAATTTAAATAAAATATTAATTATTATTATTTTTAAAAATTTAATTATAAAATTATTATTAAACTTAATATTTATTTTTCTAATTTAATTATTATTTATCTTTATATTTTATTTCGAAAAATTTTAAATAAACGTTTAAATTTAGTTTCTTTTTATAATAGATATTTTTATTATATTAATATTTCAAATAACTTTTTAAAAAACGTTTTTTATATGTTAATTTAAAATAAATATAATATTACTTTTAATTTTATTAAAATAAAATTATTTAAAAATAATTTAATATTAAAATATTTAATTTATTAAATATATTATTATTAAATATTATATAATTTTTAATTTTTTATTATTAGCCATAAATTTATTTTTTTTTTTTTAAATTTTAAACTTTTTTTATTATTTTTTTTATAATTTATTAAAAAAAATATATATTTTTTTTTACTATATTTTCTTTTTATTTTCCATTCCGTCTTCGCATTTTTTTATTTTTTTTTAAAATATTTTATAAATTAATAATTTTTTTTTTTATATATTTAATAATAACGTTTCTAATTTTATATTAATTTTTATATTTAATATTTTTCGCTTTTATTATTATAATAATATTTTTAATTAATATAATATTAATTATTATTACTATTATTATTTTTATTAATTATAAATTATTAAATTTTTTTTAAATTTTTATAAATATTAATAAACGTTTATAATTTATTAATTAAATTTTTAAATTAATTTAATAAAATAAATAAAATATATTATAATTAAAAAATTATATAATATATATAATATATTATAATAATAAATTATTATTTTTCTTTAAAGTCTTTTTTAAAAATTTATTACTATAATAATAATTTATTAAATATAATTTAAAATATTTTTAAATTAAATTTATCCTTATTTTTTTTTTTAATTTTAATATTAAAAAAAATAATAATTATTTAATTATAATAATATTATATTTTATTTTATTTTATATTAAAATATTATTTTATAATTAAATATATATTTATAAAAATGGTAAAAAATACGGTATAAAATTATATTTATTAAATATTAATTATATAATATACGTTTAAAAAAAACCAAAATTTATTTTTAAAAATATTATATATTTTATTTATATAATTATTTTTATTATTTTAAACCTTTTTAAAATAATTTATAATAATTAAAAAATATATTTTATTAAAAATTTATATAAAGGAAATATTATAATAAATTTAATTTTATTAATTATTAATAAATATAAAAATTTATTTTAAGAAATTATTTATTAATAAAAATAATAATATTATTTAAAAAGAAAAATTATAACTTTTTATAAATTAATTTCTATTATTTAATTTAACGTTTAAAAAAATTGTTAAAGTTATATATAAATTATTTAATAACGGTTTAGAAAATTTAAATATATTTTTTAAAATAAGAAAAGTAAATTATTTTTATATATTATTATATCTTTAATTATATATAAAGGTATATTTTTACTATTTTTAATATAATGGGGTATTAAAAGAAATATTATATATAAAGAATAATCTAAAGAAATTAAGCAGTTTTTATAGGATTAGAAAAAAAAGAAAAAATTATTTAATACTTAAATATTATTTTAATTTTTTTAAAAAATTTAAATTAATTAATATAAATAATTTAAAATCTTTTAAAAAGGTTATATTATAAAAGAAATAAAGTATAAGTCTTAAATTAAAGGTTATAATTAAAATAAAAATTATAATTAAAATAAAGGTTAAAAAATAGATTTTAATTATAAAATTATAAGATTTAAGATATTAAAAATTAAAAAAAAAGAAAAAGGAAATAATAACATTTATAAAGTAAATAATACATATTAAAATTAAAATAACGTAATTTTAATAAAAATAATATTAAAAATAAAAATATATCCTATAAATATTATTAAATATATTAACATTTATAAATTATAAATTATTAATTATAATTATAATAATATTATAATTTATTATATTTTAAAATAAATTAATTTTTATTTAATTTTATAAATTATTATCTTTTATATTAATAGATTTAATTATTTTTTTTTAATTTTTATTAATATTTAAAAATTTTATATTAATAATTTATTTATTAATATTAAATTAATAAATATTTTTAAATAATTAATATTAAATTTAATTATATAAATATTTTATTATATTAATATAATTTATAATATTAATTATAATTTTTTTAATAATTTCTTTAAAATTTTATAATATAAAATTATAAAAACATTTTTAATATTTTTTTAATATTTTTTTAAATAAATAAATATTAAAACGTTTTAAATTTACGTTTTTAAAATTTAATATAATAAAAAATATTTAAATTATCTTTTATTTTATAATAATTATTTTAAGGTTAATAATTTTTTATTATATTATTATAAAATTTATTTTAAGTAACCTTAAACCATACGTTTAAAAAATTTAAGTTTGAGGGGTTATATTTTTTTTAATTACGCCATTTCCTAGCCAATTATAATACTGTATAATTTTCTTAAATTGTTTTTAAATTATAGTTTAAAATAATTGTAAGATATTCTTTAATAAAAATCTTTTTATTAGCGAAAATAATTTTTAAAAATATTATTAAAATAATAATATTAATGTGCTTTATATATTATAGTAAGTAATTAATTAATTAATATAATAATTATTAATTTTATTATTAAATTTATTGATTAAATCTATGCGTTTTTATTTTTGCGGTGTTAAATAAGGTTAAGATTAACTGTAATATGTATTGTAATATATGTTATAATATGCGTTATAATAAATAAAATTTTAATATAAACGCGTAATATTATATAAATGTATAAAAAGTTAAAAAAGTTTAAATAATAGTTTTATTATTAAATTAAAGATAAAATAAAAGATATTTTTATATGTAATTAATTAATTATGTTAATTAATTGTAATGTTAATTATAATGTTAATATTAATAACGTTAATTATAATTTTAAATGTTTTTATTAATAAATATTTTTAACGTTTTAATTTAAAATATAAAAATATAAAGTTGTATAAATATATAAAAAAGTTAAAGGAATAAATTAAATAAATTGTTAACTTTAAATTATTTTAATGAAAGTTATTTTATACGTTATTATAATATATTAATTAATTTTTAATTTAATATTAATTTTAAAACTATATAAATTTAATATATAAAAAGTTTTTAATATAATAATATTTTAAATTAAATTTTAAAAAAGTTTTTAATACGTTTTATAAATATAAATATATAAACTAAATATTAAATAACATTTATAACGTTAATAATAAATTACGTTTATTATTTTTTAAAAATTAATTTAAACTAATTTAAATAAATAATAATTTATATATTTAAATTAAAATATTTTTAAAATATTAATCAATTTTTTATTTTATTAATTTTATTATATAATAATTTATAAATTTAAATCAAACTTATTTTATAAATAAAATTTTATATTAAATTAAAATTAATTATAATTTAATATATTAAAATTATTTTTAAAATTTTAAAATATATAATAATATTAAATATATAATAATTTAAATTCTTTTAATTATATTAATTATTATTTAAAAATTTTCCTTTTTTTTATTAATTATTAAAAGATTATTAAATTAAATTATAATTTTATTAATATTATAATTATTTATATTTATTTATTTAAATATATAAAATAATTTATTTTATTTAATTTCTTTTAATTATAATATTATTGTTAGGTTTAATAATTATTTTATTAATAATTAAAATAAAAATTTTTTTTTATTTTTTAATATATTTAATGATATAAATAAATTTAATATTTTTATTTTTATTTATAAATTATTTATTTAATTAAATTTTAAAATATTTATTTTTATATTAATTTATTTAATTTTATATATATTATTTATAAGTTTTATTAAATAATTTAATATTTTATTTATTAATTATTATATTTTATTTATGTAAAATATTTTAATTAATGTTTTATTAATAAATTTTTTAAATTAAAATTTATTTTATATTATTAATTATTTATATTATATTTATATATATATATTTATTATTTTTTAAATTTTGTTTATATTTAATTTATATAATAAAAATGTTTATAATTTTTTATATTTAATAATTAGGTTAGTAAATAAAAGTTATATTTTTTGAAAAGTATGGTTTATTATTATAATTATTTATATTTAAAAATAAATTTTAAATAATTAATAATGGTATTATATTATTTATAAAATTTATAATAGATTAATTAAAAAATAAAGATTTTAAATAATATAATTAAAATAGAAAATTATAAATAATAGTAATTTGTTTAAAAATGGTATTAATTAAGATTAAAATTTAATTATATAATTAAAAAAAATATTATTAAATATTTATTATAAATTAATTAAAAAGAATATATAAAATAAAATTTTATAAAAATTTATATTAAAAAAGGTTACGTAATATTAATTTATAATATTTTGATAATATGTTATTAATTTATTAGTTTTAAATTTTAAAATTTTAAGTTTAAAATTAAATAAATAATAAAATAAAATAAATGAAATAAATGAAATAAATGAAATAAATGAAATAAATGAAATAAATGAAATAAATGAAATAAATGAAATAAATGAAATAAATGAAATAAATGAAATAAATGAAATAAATGAAATAAATGAAATAAATGAAATAAATGAAATAAATGAAATAAATGAAATAAATGAAATAAATGAAATAAATGAAATAAATGAAATAAATGAAATATAATATATTAAATTTATTAAATTTTTTAAATTATTTAAATGTAATGTTAAATAAATTTAAAAGGTATAATATATTTAATATATTTAAATTTTTTTTTAATGTATTTAATTTAATAATCTTTTATTTTATTTTTAATTTATTTTATATTAATTAAATAAGTTTAATATAATAAATATATATTTTTTATTTAATATTTTAATAATATATTAAATATTTTTTAAATTTAATTTATATATTATATTTTTTTTATTATTTTATTAATAAAATTTTTAAATAAATGAGATATATTAAATTATTAAGTATTTATATTGTTTAAATGTTTTTAATTTTAATTATTTATTTATTTTTATTTAATAAATTTATTAATTTTTTTATATAATTTAATTTAAATAATAAATATAATTAATAATAAATAATTATTAAGTATTTATTATTTATTTATTTAAGTATATAATTATAATATTTATTAAATATTTTTAATTATGTAATAATTTATTTTTTATTATATTATTATTTTATTATTTAATTAATTATATATATTAAATTGTTTAATTGTTTTAATTAAATTTATTTTATATTATTTTAATTATTTTAATTTATAATTATATATATAGTATTTATTTAAATTATTTAGTTTTTTAAATTATTATAATAAATCGGTTACGTGTAATTAATAGGGCTAAACCAAAATTTAGAAAAAAGTAGAAATTTTTGAAATTTTATTAATAAATTTTTTTGATAAAAAAAAAAAAAAAAACTTTATTGAAATATTTTAAATTTTTGTTAATTTATTTGGGAGTGGCTTACGTAATCTATGTGGTTGATTTATTAAGTGTGGTTTAAAAAAGGTGGCGTCGATTATTGTAGGTTTTTTAAAAAGTGGTTTATGCGTTTATTAATTTCTTATTAATTATTTTATTAGTTTTTTATAGTAATTTCCGAAAAAAGTTTTAATATAATAATTAAATTTTGTCTTAAATAAATTTAAATTAAATTAAAAATATTATATAATATTATTTTAAATATAAATATTACGTTAAATATAAGAATGTTATGTTAAGTAATTATTATATTATAAATAAAAATACGTTTAATTAATAATTAATAATTATTTATAATATTAAAAATTTTAAAAAATTAAAAATAAAAGTTAATATTATAAAAAGTTTTAAAAACGTTAAATGTTAAAGTTTAAATAATCTTTATTATTTAAATATATAATAATTATTTAAAGAAATATTATATTTAATATATAAAACGTAATTATTTGTAAATAATTATAACGTTATTTTTTATAATTATTTAAAAAAATATAAAATTATTTTAATTAAATATAAAAATTTTATTAATAATAAATAATATAAAATTTTTATTAATATAAAAATTAATTTAAAAAAGAAAATAAAGAAATTATAAAGAAATATATTGTTTAATTAATAATTAAAAAAATTATTTAAAATTTTAAATAAAATATAAAATTAATAATATATTTTAATTAATTTATTAATATTTCTATTTTATTATAAATTTTTTAAGTTTTAATATATTTAATAAATATAATTTTATTTAATAATATATATTATTTAAATATATTTATTTATTTTTTAATTTTTAAATAAAGGTATAATAAAAAAGGATTTTTTTTTTAAATAATAATTTATAATAAATTATTGAAAATAAAAGAAATTTAAAATTTATGTAAAATAAATTATATTTTTAATTTATTATTTTATTATATTATTTTTTATTATAATTTAAAACCTTTTAATAAATTTAATTTTAAATTATTTATTTATTAATTTTATATATTATTTATATTTTTAATAAATTTAAAATTATTAATTTTTATTTTATTTATTTTAATAATAATTTTAATTTAATTTATATAAATAAAGTTTTTATTATTTAATTTTTTATATAATAATTTATATTAATATAATATAATATTTTTTTAAAATAAAAATTTATTTGTATATATATATTAATATTAAGATTTTAATTGTTTTATTTATTTAATTTTATAAAAATAATATGATAAATTTATTATTTATATTGTTTTAATATTTATTATAATTTATTTTATAATTTAAATATTTATTTAATTATTTAATTATTTAAATTTATTATTAATATACTATTTTAATATTATATTATAATATAATTAAATTTAATTTAATTTATCTTTCTTTATTTATATTTATATTTATTTATTTATATTTATTTATATTTATTTTTATTTAAAATTTAAAGTTTAAAATTTTTTTTTTTAAATTTAAATATTTTAAATTTTTAGTAAATTATGTTCATAAATATTTATGCAATATTATGTAAATATATAAAGTAGCGGTTTATATGGGAAATGTAGCAGTTTATGTAAATGCGTATAAGTATTATATATAATTGTAGCGGTTGCGCTTGTATATAAAAATTGCTGTAATGGTTTAGTAAGGTATTTTTGTATATATGTAAAACTGCTGCAACGGTTGGAGGTATATTGTAAAATAATAAAATATAAAAAGAATTTTTAAAGGTTAATAATTTAATATTTTTTTATAATATACTTTAATATATAAATATATCTTGTAAATAATAATTATAGTATAATTAATAAAAACTTTATATAATTAATAAAATTTTAAAAATAAATAAATATATAATAAAAACTTTAAAAAGGAATAAAATATAAATAAATATAGTTAAAAATAGGTTAAAATTATTTATATAAAATTATTAAAAGTATTAAAAATTTATTAAGATTAACAAAAATAAATAAATTATTAGATTAATAATAAAAAATATTAATTAAGAAGTTTTATTAATTTTTGAATTTATTATATTTAAATTTAAAGAAAACGATTATGAAAAAATTAAATAACTTAATATTAAAATTAAAATTAATATATTAATTAAAGAAAAAGAAAAATATAAAAATTATATTAACGTTAAATTTAAAAATATCTTATTTAAGCTTTAAAAAAAAGGAATATATTATTATTTAATATAAATAAAAAAGGTAAATCTTCGACTTAATTAAATTTTATTATTTTATAAATTAATTTTATAATGATAAAATAATCCAAAATAAAATTTAATTAAAATATTGTATTTATTTTTTAACATTTTTTATTAAATAATTATTATTTTATATTATTTTTTAAAAACTTTTTATAATAAAGAATATTTAATATATATTCTTTTACATAATAAATTATTTAAAATAACATTTTTAATGATTAAAAAAATGTAATTATTACAAACATAAAAATAATAAAAATAACTATTTTAAAAAAAATATTATTTAACCGTAAATAAATAATTGTTATAATTATTATTAAATCGATCCGATATTAATTAACACCCGAAAAACGGTTATATATCGGTATAAATTTAAAATTCGAAAATTTTAAAATGTTTTTTATATATATAATAAAAAACTTCATTTAAATAACTAAATGTTTACATAATAAACCTTTAACACATTAAAGATTTTATAATTAAGTTATAATTTAACCAATTAAACCATTTTAATAAATATTTATATATAATGAAAAAAACTTATTAATATTTTAATCTTTTAAAAAAAAAACATAAAGATTAACCGTTTTTAATAATACTTAAAATTACTTATTAATAATTAACTAGCAAAAATATTAACCACTTATTATACTATTAAAAAATTTAATATTTAAATATTTAAATAATTATTAAATATCGATTATTAATTTTAAATTATAATTTTGGTTAAAGAATATTTATAAATTTATAAATAAAAAGTTATAAATTTTTTATATAATTAAACATTTATTAATATTTCATCGTTTAATACTTAAAATTATTTAATTGTAATATATTGAATTTCTTTTAAATCTTTTTCATGTAAACTTAATAAATTTCTATTTAATTATATTGTTTAAATGTTTTTAACTTTAATAAATTTTTTAAATTTATTAAATTAATCTATTAGTTTTTTTAAACAATTTAATTTAATTAATAAATCTAATAAATAATTAATAATTATTTACTATGTAAATATTTATTAAATATTTTAATTTATTTTAATTATTTAAGTTTTTAATAAATATTTTAATTAATTTATTACACTTTTTTTTAATTTATATATAAATATATTTATTATTTAATTATTATATGTTTACATTATTTAATCGGTTAATTATGTAATTATTTTATGATATTATTATTTTATTATTTTTTAATTTTATTATTTCGGTAATTATTTAAATAGTTTTAATCGTTATTTTAATTATTTTAATTTATTATTATATATATTATATTTAATTAATTCTTTAAATTATTATAACAAATCGGTTACGTGTAACAGATAAGGCCAAGCCGAAGTTTGCAAAAAGTATGAAATTTTGAAATTTTGTATTAATAAATTTATATTATTAAAAAAAAAAAAAAAAAAAAAAAAAAAAAAAAACTTTAATTGAAATATTCCAAGTCTTTGCGAACCTACCCAGGAGCTGCTTACGTAATTTGTGTGGCTGACTCATTTGGTGTGGCTTACAAAGAAGTGGCGTCAATGGCCACGGATTTTTGTAAGTGGTCCGTGCGCTTATCAATTACCTTATCATTACCTTATTAATTTCCCATAGTAATTTCCGAAAAAAGTTCCAATATAATAACCAAACTTTGTCTTGGATTAAAACCTTAATATTAAAAAAAGGATTAAAGATAAACATATTATTATTGTTATTAAAATTATTATTAATATTATTATTAACGCTATTAAATAAATTAAATATTAAATTATAAAATAAAAAAAAACTTTAAAAAATAATATAAAGATTTTAAATATATTATTATTCATCGAAATAAATTAAAACATTATAAAGATATTTATATAATAAAAAATATTAATAATAATATCATATTATTAAATAATAATTATTTAAATAAAATATTACTAATTTAATAACGTAATATTAAAAAATAAAATTAAATTAATTAAAAATTTAAAAAATAAAATTAAAATAAATAAAAGATTTAAAAAATTTATATAAAATAAAGAAAGAATGTAAAAACTATTTAAAAAGGAAAAAAAAATAAAATTAATAATTTATATAATTTATAAATTTTATAAAAAAGATTTTTATTAAAAAGTTACAAATAAATATATATATATATTAAATAAGAGTTATGTTTTTTAAAAAGTATAATTTATTATTTCAATTATAATAAGCTTGTGGTGGTATTTTTAATGATAAAAGTTTAAATTAAAAAGAATCTTTAAAATAATTAATCTATTTTAAAGATTTTTATAACTAACGGTTTAGCGTTAATTATGTAAATTAAGTTAGGCTATTTTACATTATCTTTTTTTTAAAAAAATTTAAGGCGTTTTTGTTTTATTTTCAATATTATTTTTTCAAAAATATTTAACGCGTTTTATTTTAATAAACCTTTTTTATTTTTTAAATTGTTTTATTAAATTTTTTAAAACGTTTTATAAAATGTTTTTTTTTAAAAGGTTTTAAAGTTAAGGTTTTAGTTTTATTGGGGTAGATATATTTAAGCAAAATTTTATTTTGTATAATAATATAACCTTTTTTATTATTTTTGTTACTATTTTTGTAAAAATTATTATATTTTTTTTATTACTTTTTAACGTTTTTATTAAATTTTTTAAATTTTATATATTTTTACTTATTAATTTAATTATAAATTTAAAGAAAACCTTTATTTTTTCTATTTATTTTTTTATTATTTAAATTTTTATATTATCTATTTTAAAAATAACAATTGGAATAAGTGTTTTTTATAAAATAGATATTTTCGGGATAGATATTTTTTAAAGTGTTTTTAGGGTTATTAATATTCTTAAGCTAATAGCTTTTGGGGTGGTAAATATTTTTAAACCTATTAATGCCTTTTAGCTGATAGGTATCTTTTAACCGGTAGGTACTTTCTAGCTAATAAGTGCCTTTTAATTAATGGATATTTTTTAACTGGTAGATGCCTTTTAGCCGGTAAATACCTTCGAGCTAGTAAATGCCTTTATTAAAGTTGGTGCTTTTGGCATGTTAGGTATTTTTATAAAAGGCTTTTTCTATATAGGAGACGTTTTAAAGATATTAGGTATTAAGTTAATTTTCGTTACTTTTATTATATTTTTTTTCTTTATAATAAATAGTAACTTTTTTTTTAAAATAATAAGCTTTTCTATATTTAAGTTATTTTCTTCGTTTATTATGTTTAAAATTTATATTGCGTTTAAGTTTTTAGTTTTAAGTTTAGCTTCGGTTTTAAGTTTAAATTTTTTAAAATTATCGGGATTATTAAAATATTCGGCATTGTTAAAATCTTTAACATTATTAAAGTCTTTTATTTTATTAATATTTTCTATAAAATTTTTTATAAAATTTTTATTGAAATTTTCCATAAGATTATTTACTTTAAGGTTTTCTATTTTATCCAAATCTTTTGCTTTATTAAAGTTATCTTTATTTTTAAGATTTTCTTCTAAAATTTCGATTTAAATTTTTCTCGATTTAATTTATTGTATCTTTTATAAAATATCCTTTTATTTATTAAATTATGTTTTTATTATAGTTTAATAATAATTTAATTAAAATTTTGAAATTTTACATAATTTTATAAAAATTAACTAAATAAAACTAATTATTTTTAAAAAATATTCGATTTTAATAAATAATGTTTTAAAATCTTATTTTTATTTGTTTCTGTAAATTTATAATATTTTAATAGTATTTTCTTTAAGTATCTTAAAGATTGTTATATTTTTAAATTTATAACCTATTTATTTGTAATAGTTTTTGATTATTTTTAAAATTTTATATATATAATTATATAATTGTATTTTAAATAATTATTAATTAAATTTAATTTATATAAAATATTTGATAGTTTTATTAAAATTATAGTTGTTTTATAGTTTATATATTGTAAAGATTTTTATTTAATATTATTTAGAAATTATTATTTTGTTAATTAAAGATGCGTTATTATTTCTTAAATAATTAATGCCGTAAATTTTGCCAAATTTTAAGTTTTTTATAGTTAATTTCTATATTATTTATTATATTATAATATAGATCTATTTAATATTATAAATTCGAAAGTTTTTTTCTTCTTATTTATTTTGCGTTATTTTAATAAATTTGCTGTAATTTTAATCTTTTTTTAAGATTTTTACTAATGCAAATTTCTATTTAGTAATTATTTTATTTATTATTATTTTATAAAAATAAAAAGAATTTTATTATTTTATAAAAATAATAAAATATAAAAAATTTATATTTATTAAGGTAAAAATATAAAAATATTAAATATATTATTATTTTTCTAAAATAAATATTTATATTATATAAATAAAAAAAAATTATTATAAATAAAATTATTTACTTATTTATTATTAAAATATTATTATTATTTAAAATATTAAAATATAATTGTTTAAATAATAATTATTTAATTAATATTTTATTATTAAAATTTGTTTATTAATAAAATGCGTTATGTTTTATTAATATATATATTATTTTTAAATTAAATTATATTTCTAACCTTTTTTATAATTTAACGGTTTTATTATTTTTATATATTTAAATATTTATTTATAAATATTTCTTATTAAAAGTTTTTATTAATTTTGTAACGTTTTATATTAATAATTTTCAAAAATATTATTAATTATTTTTTGGTTTATATCCTTTCCATTAAACCAAATATTTTAAAATTAGCTTTTTATTTATTTTATTTATTTGTTATTTTAAAAGATTTTATATTTTAAAAAATAGTAAATTTTTAATATTTTTTTTAATAAATATTTTTCTAAATTTTAGTTTTTTTTTATTAAATGGATCGATATTTATAAAAACTAATGTTAAATAGGTAATAAAAATTACTTGGTATATTTACTAGTGGCGAAAGAAATTTAATTTATATATTAAATTGCCGATTTTCTTTAAAATAATAAATAATTTAACTTTTTATTAAAACTATTTTTTTTTAAGTTTTTTTGGTAAATGGTATCTTTTATATAAACGTAAATATATTTCTTCTCCTATTTCGAAAGATTTAGTGTTTTATTTTTAATTATATTATATCTTTACATTAATAGTAACGTAATTAATTATTATTTTTACTTTTTATTAATATAAATTACGCCAAATTTTAAAATTAAGAAATTTTTAAAAATTTTTAAAATTAATAAAAATAATTATATTTTAAATTTAAAAATAATTTTATTTAATAATTAATTTAAGATTAATAATTTTAAATTATTTAAATTATATTATAACGTTAATATTATCTTTATTTATATTATATTTAATTTTATGATTATATAAAATTGCATAATTATTTTTACGTCTTAATTTCGGCATTTATTTTGGCTATTTATTTATAAATAATAATTTATAAAAACTATTAATATTATTTTGTAATTCTTTTATAATATCTATTATAATTTAAATATAAATTTCAGATCTTTATTTAAAATAATCTTTATTAATAAATCTCAATCTATTAAAAATAATAACATATATAACATTTTTATTTAATTATCTATTATATATTTAACATATCTTAATATTAATAAATATTTTTTATTAAATTTATATATTATTATTATTATTATATTAAAATTTTAAAATTTATTTTATTACTAAAATATATTTTTTATAAATATTTTCGATAAAGTTATTATAAAATTTATTATAATTATATAAAATAATATTATTAATTTATTTATAAATTTTAACTTGCCTAAAATTTTTCGTTAGTTAATTTATATTATTTAACATTTTAAGTAATATATTAAATATTATATTAATTTAATTATAAAACGTTTTATATTAAATCTATCCAAATTATATATCATTTTTTTTGGTTTACATTAATATTTAATATCGTATATTATTTAAAAAAAAATATTATATATAAAATTTTAATATATATAATCTTTACTAATTGTCTTTATTAAAAATATATAATATTTTATTTTCATTAAAAATATATTAAAAGTTTTTAATAAATAAATTTTTATTTTTTCTTCTTTTTAATTTACTAATAATTTTTAATAAACCGCAATTTTTAACATATTCGTTTTAAATTTAATTGTAAAATCTCTTTTCTAAATTTATTATTATTTTAATAATATATCCGAAATTATTTATTATATTATTTAATTTACTTTTATTTTCTTAATTCTTTTTATCCCAATTATTTAAATTGTTTATTATAAATAATTTAAATAAAACGTTAAATATTAGGTTAATTTATTTATATATATATATTAAATGTTTAAATAAAATTAAAATAAATATATTAAAATTACCATTAAACAGAAATTTAATTTAATTAAATTTATTAAATATAATATAAATTATTTAATTATTCTTTTTATAATTTTATAATTTATTAAAATAATAATTTTATAAACGTAAAATTATATATATATTTGTAAATTTTTATATACTTAAATTAATCTATTATTTCCAATTTAATAGCTTAATATTATTATTTAATCTTTATTAAAATTTTATTAAAAAATAAAATTAATTTAATAAAGTTAATAGTTAATTATATTCCGTCCTATCTATTATTGTTATGGAAAAATATAACTTCGAAACCTTTTTTTTAAATTACGTTTAATTTTAAGAAATTGGTTTTAATTTTATTTTAATAAATTAAATATATAGGTAAAATTAGGTTTTTTTAAATAATATTAAAATTTTACTTTTTTTCTTAAATAGGTATAAATTTTATTAATTTTATTTATTTCTTCTTTCCGGTTATTATTTTAGGTATACCTTTAATTATTTATTTTTAAGTTATAAAATTAATTTTTTATTTCTATAAAGGTATTAATTTCTATTAATATTAAGGTATAAATTTCTTTAAAAAGTTTAATAAACTAATATATATCTTTAATATTACTAAAATTATAAATATTTTAATTTTTTAGAAAATTTTGATTTAGTTTATAGGTAAGGAAATGTTTAAACTATTTATAATATAATTTAATAATTTAATAATTAAATATTTTATAAAAAGTTTCTTTAATTTAATAATTAAATTTAATTTTTAAAATAGTTTAAAAATTAATTTTAAATATTTTAAATATTTTTCGGCTATTTTAAAGAAAATAATTATATTATTAATATATATTACGTAAAAATCTTTATATGGTTCTAATTTTTGGTTTATATAATATTATACATATCTGGCATTATTTCTAAAATTTATTAAAATAATGTTTAATATTTCAAATTTTTTAAATAATATAATTACTATCTAATTACAATAATTTAATTAAATTATTAATTAGTAAAAAAATTTGGAATTATTTATAATTATAATATATAAATATCTTTTTATTTTACCAATTATATCTTCTTATATAAATAGGAAGTATATATCTAATATAATAAATTTATTTAAAAAATAAAGGTTAATAACCATTTATTTTTTACGTACGTTATTAAGTATATAATATATAATAAAAACGAAATATTTAAAAAGTAATGGCTATTTTATATATTTTATTTTACCGTTTTTATATATATTATTAAATATTTTATTTACCATTTTTTATTTTTTAATACCTAATTTATATATTTTAATTAATAATTAAATTTAGTTTTATTATTTTTTTATTAAATAAAGTTTTATTTTTTTATCATTTATTATATTAATAAATTTAAATTAATCCTAAATTTTATATTTATTTATAAATTAATTGGCTTATTTTAAAAAGTTATTATAAAGATTTTAAAAATATACATATGCGTTTTTTTTCGTTCTAATAAATGGTATATTTTTTAGCTATTAAACGTTTAATAAAAGAATTATTTCCATTTTATTTTTATTATTTTATACGGCAGATTAAACGTTTTTTAATATCTTTTTAAATAAACTTAATACTTTTATTATTCTATTTATTAAATTAAATTTTATAAATAGTTAGAAATTTTTTATTATATTTTTGATTATTATTATAATTATTTATATAAACGATATTTTTTTCTAAATAGTAGTTATATATCTTTTGTGTTAATAATTTTCTATATAATTTAATTTTTATTTTTATTTAATATAAATAGGTTTATTTATAAAGTTTAAAAAGGGTACAGTTTTAAATGTTTTAAATAATATAAATGTTTTTAAAGATCTATCTATTTTAATAATAAAAATATAATTTCTATTAAAATTTTTAGGGTTTATAATAAATAAATTTACGTAAAATATTAATATTTACATTATAATCTTTAATAAAATAATAATATTAATTAAGGTTAAAATTTATTAATAAATAACGTTTTATTCTTTTACAATTAATATAAAGGCAATTATTCCATTATAAGATCTAAATATTATAATTTAACTATTATAATATATATTAACTATATATTTATATAAAAAAAAGGTTTTGAATAAAAAGTTAAATTATAAATTATTATTTATAATTAAGGTTTAAATTGTAAAAATTTTTATTATATAATTATTAAATTATATTTCCTTAATCTTTAAGGTAAATATTATTTATTATATAAATAATATATATTTTATAATATTTTTTATTATTATAGTGTTTATATTTATAATTTATACCTTAAAAATATATTTTTTTAATTATAATTAATTAATTAAAATATTAAAATATTTTATATTTACGCAAATAATTATTATTTTAATATTATCTTCCAATATAACCTTTATTTAAAAATATATATATACTATAAAGTTATATTCTTATATTATACTTAATTTTAATTCTATTATAATAACGTTAAAAATATTATTTACCATAAATACTTCTTTTATATAATTGCGTATCTAATGATTTTTTAAAGTTTTAAATTTTTTTATCTTTTCGTATATTTTAAATAAATTATATATAAAGAAGGTTATTTTATTTTAAAATTTATTATAATAAATATAATATATTATATTTTTAATAATTTTATTAATAATATATTTAATTATATTTTTATTAAAAAATATTATTAATTATTTATAAAATAGATATATAAAATAAATATTAATATTATTAATTTCTTTTTAACCTTTTTTTTTTAATTACCAATTTTTATATATATTTCCTCGTAATCTTTTTTAATTATTTTTTTTATTATAATATATCTTTACAAAATTATTTTTTACTTATATTTTTTTTTTTAAAGATTATTTATATTTAAAAATATTTTATTTTAAATATTAAAATATTTGTTAATAAATTGGTTAAATTAAATCTATTATTAATAAAAATATTTATAAAAGTGTTATTTTTAATAATAATAATTTAAATTAAATTTTTAACCTCGGCTATAACTACATCCTTAACCTTAACCTTAATTAAATTATCTAAATTAATCAAATTTTTATAATTTTTAAAATATTCTTCTATATCTTTAATTAAAGCTTTAATCATATTCTTCATAACTTCTTTAAATAAATAATTTATTTAAATATTTTAAACGTTTATTCTAATTAATGTTTTTATATTATTTAATATAAATTATATTAATAATAATTTTTTATATATTTTTTAATATTATTAATAAAACTAAATTAATAAACATGGCGGGTAAGATTAATATATTAAATATTATAATAATAGGTTTATTAATATATAATTCTTTTATAATAATATAATTATAATAAACTTTTTATTTTTTTTTAAAATAAATAAAATAATCGTTTAAAATTATATTTTTATTAAATTTATAAATTAAAGTTTATAATTTAGGATATATAAAATTATATAATTATAATATTTACTATATATATATAGTAAATTTATAAATTTTGATATTTTATAATAATTTTATTATTTAAATTACGATTAATATATTTTCGATTAAATAGGTTTGGTTATAAATTATTATCTATATTATAATTTAAGCGTTTATAAAATTAATTTTAAATTTCTTAATAATAAAATTTAAAATATATTATAAATTAATTATTATAATAATTTTTTATTTTTTTATAAAATAAATTATTTACCATATTTAAATATTTTTATAAAATAATTATAGGAAATTATTTTAAATAATTATTTTTTTAACGTTATTCTAAGTAACTATTCGTATAAAATTTGCAAATAAATAAACGTTCTTTTAATAAATATTATTAGAAATTATTACGTAATTTTTTATATTATAAAATTATAAAATGTTTAGATAAAAATAATTAATGTAATATAATTTTTATCTGTTTAATCTGCTGTTATTTATATTTTATTATGCCATAAATTTGGCTATATTATTAATATTTTATAATAGCTTTTATATTAACTTATTATTAAAAATAATTTATATTATTATAATAATATTTTAAATTTATTATTTTATAACTTTATTTATTTTATTTTAATAATTAATTTCTAAATTATAAAATGTTTATAAAAATTTAAAATTTAAATATTTAAATAGATTTTATATTAAAATATAAAGGTTTATTAAAATTTAAGAATTTATTAAAATTTAAAGATTTATTAAAGTTTAAAAATTTATTAAAATCTAAAGATTTATTAAAATTTAAAGGTTTATTAAAATTTAAAGGTTTACAAAAATCTAAAGGTTTATTAGAATCTAAAGGTTTATTAGGTTTGCTAAATAGTAAAGATTTACTAAAATCTTACGATTTATTAGTTAAAGTTTTATTAAAATTAATTAAATAAGAAATAAATTAGAAGATTTATTTAAAACAAAATATTTTATAACTTTTCCTTTATTTATTAATTAATCTAAAATTTATTTTAAAGATAAGGTATAAATATGGTTTTTAAAAAGGTTAAAATGGTTAATTTAGTTTAATAATTATTTATTCTAATTAATTAATGTAAATTTTATATAATAATAAATAATTTATTTAACTTTTAAAACTTAAAAGTTTAAAAAATTTTTAAGTTTTTAAAATATAATTAAGTTTGGTATTTTTATATTAAAACTTTCTTTTTAGATAAAAAAAATATAAACGTTTACATTTTTAACGTATTTTTTTATTTAAAATAAATCGATAATTTATTTATTAAAATATAGCTTTAATTTTTAATTTTAAACTTTAATTATTAATTTTAAAAATAGTAAAAATACTTAATATTAAATTCTAATCTTAAAAGGTAAAAAAGTAATAAAAACGATTATATAAATCTTTTATTAAGAAAATCTTTATAATTAAGGTAATTTATTATATTTATTAAAAAAGGCAATTATTTTATAACAATTAGTTATATTTTTATTATTTAATATTTAAAATTTCGAATTATATTTTTTTATAAAAAGGGATAAAAACTTTTTTATAAAAAAAGGTAAAAAGATTACAAATTTTGTAAATGAACGTAAATCTTGCAAATAAATTTATCTTAGCGAGCTTAAACTAGTGCTCGAGAAACGGCGGGCTACGCCCGCCACCCCCCCCGTTAGCGCTATAGGCGCCACCTAACGCTTGGTTCGTGTGTTTATATCTATAAGGCCCTATTAAAAGATTTCTCGAGATTTAGTTTAAGGCATTATTGTGTTAAAAGGCCTTTATATATTAGATTTATATGGCTTTAAATTGGATATTAAATTTAAGATTAATTGATATATTATAATAATATATAAAATAGCTTTAATTAAAATGACTTAGGGTTAGCAATTTGCTTAATTTATTTTTTTGGCTTTTTTATATATTTATACGGCTTTATATCTTTATATTTCAAGCTAAAACGTTAAAAATGTTTATTAGTAAAAACATCCAAATTTACAGCCAATATTATAATTAACATTACAATTAATTAACATAATTAATTAATATAATTAATTAATATAATCAATTAACCACGTATAAAAATATCTTTTATTTTATCTTTAGCTTAATAATAAAACTATTATTTAAGCCTTTTTAACTTTTTATATATCTGTATAACGTTGCGCGTTTGTATTAAGCCTCATTTATCGTACTATATCGTTTATTGCAACGCGTATTGCGACGCGTATTGCAACGCGTCCTAACCTATCTCAAGAGTATATTTAATTAATAAATTTAATGATAAAGTTAATAACTATTATATGATCAATTAATTACTTATAATATTGTTATTTTTGATATTATTAATAATGTTATTATTAATAATGTTTTTGATAATTATTTTTGCCAGTAAAAAGATTTTTATTAAGCAATATCCCATAGTTGCTTCAAACCACAGTTTAAAAAAGATTTGGAGGGGTTATACGGTGTTGTGATTAGCTGGGGAGTGGTGTGGCTAAAGGGGGTACAACCCCCCAAACCTAAATTTTTTTCAAAACTATGGTTTAAAATCACTTAAAATAAAAATAAATTGTTTATAAACAATTATATATTTTTAATGGATATAATAAATATAAAAAACTAATATATTTATTTATTATATTTATCTTTTCAATTTAAGATTTTATAAAAATATTACGTTATTTATAAAATTACGTTATTTATAAAATTGCGTTATTTATAAAATCGTTTTTATATAATCGTATTTACTAATAAATTAATATAATTGGATGAAATAGTGAAGAAATATATTTGTTAAAAAGGGTTAATATAATTTTTAAATAAACGAAAGGTTGTAACAAAATGGAGCTATTAAAATGATAAGCTCGCGGTAGTATTTTTAATAATAAAAGTTTAAATTAAAAAAAATCTTTAAAATAGTTAATCTATTTTAAAGATTCTTATAACTAACGGCTTAACGCTAATTACATAAACTAAGTTAAGCTATTTTATAAATTATTTAAATCTATAAATAAATTTAAAATAGTTAATAATAACATTATACTTTTTATAAAATTTGTAATAAATTAATTAAAGAACAAAGATTTTAAATAATACGATTAAAATAAAAAATTATAAACAATAATAACTTGTTTAAAAACAGTAATAATTAAGATTAAAATCTAATTATATAATTAAAAAAAAATGTTATTAAATGTTTTTTAATAAATTAATTAAAAGGAATATATAAAATAAAATTTTATAAAGATTTATGTTAAAAAAGATTATATAATATTACTTTATAATACCTTTATAATATAATACTAATTTAATACTTTTTAAAATTAACAATATTAATAATAATAAGGTAATTTTAATAAAAAAAACCGTAAATTAATATAATAATAATTAATTAAAATATCTTCTTATTATCCTTATCTATATATTACTTAAATTTATATCCAATTTTTTATTTAATTTTTTAAATTTAATAACTTTAATACATTTTTTAACCTTAATTTCTATACGTTAAATATAACTTATTATTTAATTAATAACCTTTTTAAATTTAAATACTATATATTTAATAATTTAGTTATATTTATTTTAACTAAGCTAATTTTTCAAAAAATTTAATTAAAAACGTTTAATAATATTTTTAAAGATATTAATAAACTATTAATATAATATAATTTAACCATATCTATATTAATTAATTTTATAAAAATTAAAATTATATAAATGGCAATTATTTAAATCTATTAAGGTTTAAAAATCTTTTATAAAAATATCGCTATCATTATTTAATAACTCTTTTATACACTTCGAAATATTAAGTATTTTTAGGAATCTTATTAATATCTTCTTTAATAATAAAGTTATAACTTTAATAAACAAAGTTTTAAAACAAAATACACGTTTAAATCTTTTTACTAACAATATTATTAATAACTTTACTATATTAATCGATTTATTAATTACTTTAATACCAATATATACTAAAATAATATCCATATATTTTTCAAATATAATATATAAATCTTTCTTATACCTAATTATATTAAATAACACTCCCGATTTTTTTATAATTAAATATAATATTAAACCATACCAATATCCATAAAACTATTTATTTAACTAATTTATTAAATTAAATAAAATTAACTTCTTTCTAAATTTTTAATTAACATCCCATTTTTTAAATACATTAATTAATTATTAAATTATTTAATTAACTTATTATTAAAATTCGTCATTAATTATATTAAATATATAAATACACTTTTATTTAAAAATATAAATAATAAATAAAAAATAACATATTTCACCTACTATATCTTTTTTTCTTTCCAAATCAAATAAATTTATATATATTAAAAAAGCTATAACTTTTATCAATATTTCTAAAATTATTTTCGTTTCAAAATTAAAACCTCCTATAACATTATATCCAAACGTTTAGATTAACAATAACTTATAATTAACTATTTAATTAAATATATCTAATATTATTAACTTTTATAAGATTAAAATTTATTTAATAAATAACTATTCCTTTTTTTTATACAATTAAAAAACGCAAATTAACTTTAAAAATATTTTATTATTTTATTCGATTTTATTAATTTTTGGGAATAATACTTAAATATTAAATAAATTACTATATTAATTATTCAGAAATATAATTTTATTAATTATAATTATACACTAAAAACCTATATTAATATAATCCTTATAATTAAATACTTCCTATTTATAAATAACTTTTTTAAATCCGTATATATTATTATATACCTATTATTACTATCCATTTATTTTAATTTTTAATAAAAATAATATAACTATAATAATAAATAAAAAAAGGAAAATGCTATATAAATATTATGGAAATAATTAATAATAGTAATTAAAAAAAATATAAAATGTTTAAATATATATAATAATAGATGTTAAAATAATTAAAAAAATAAAATATAATTAAATATTATTATAAAAGGAAAAGATTAATATTAAAAATTTTAATATATAATAATTTTTTTATAATTATTTATTAAAATTTATTATTTTATTAATTAAAAAATCTTAATTAATTAAATAATAAATTTAAAGGTATATATATACGTACATCTACTTATAACTTTTTAATAAAAATTTCTTTTATAAAATTTATAAATTATATAAATTACTTTTTTCTTCCCCTTTTCTTTCCTTTTTAAATAACTTCTATATTCTTTCCTTATCTTATATAAATCTTTTAAATTTTTAATTTATTTTAATTTTATTTTTTAAATTTTTAATTAATCTAACCTCGTTTTTTAACATTACATTATTAAATTAATAATACCTTATTTAATTAATTATTATTTAATAACATAATATTATTACTAATACTTTTTATTATATAAATATCTTTATAATATTTTAATTTATTCTAATTAATAATAATATATTTAAAATTCCTATATTATCTCCCGAAACTTTTTTTTCGTTTTATAATTTAATATTTAACTCGTTTAATAATGTTAATAACAATATTAATAACAATTATAATAATAATAATAATAATATGCTTATCCCTAATCTTTTCTTCAATATTAAAATTCTAATACAATTTGATTAAAGTTTTAACAAACATTAAACAATAAAATATTAATAAATATTTAATTATATAAAAAATTTATAATTTTTTATTTATAAGCCTATAAATATTTTTTAATTATAATTATAATTTAAAATTAATAATTAATATTTAATAATTATTTAAACGCCTAAATATTAAATTTCTTAATAATATGGTAGGTAGTTAATATCTTCGCTAATTAATTATTAATAAATAATTTTAAATATTATTAAGAATAGTTAATCTTTATGCCTTTTTTTTAAAAAATTAAAATATTAATAAATCCTTTCCATTATATATAAATATTTATTAAAATAATTTAATTGGTTAAATTATGGTTTAATTATAAAATTTTTAACATATTAAAAGGTTTGTTATTTAAATATTTAGTTATCTAAATAAAATTTCTTATTATACGTATAAAAAATATTTTAAATTTTTTAAATCTTCAATTTATACCGATATGTAGCTATTTTTCAAGTATTAATTAATACCGGGTCAATTTAATAATAATTATGGCAATTATTTATTTACAATTAAATAATGTTTTTTTCAAAATGGCCGTTTTTATCATCTTTGCGTTTATAATAATTGTATTCTCTCGATCATTAAAGATCTTATTTTAAATAATTTACTATATAAAAAGACGTATATTAAATATTCTTTGTTGTAGAAGGTTTTTAAAAAATAATATAAAATAATAACTATTAATAAAAAATGGTAAAAAATAAATATAATATTTTAATTAAGTTTTATCTTATATTATTTTACTATTATATAATTGGCTTATAAAGTAATGAAATTTAATTAAATCAAATATTTAATTTTTTTATTTGTATTAAGTAATAATATATTCCTCCTCTTTAAAATTTAAGCGAAATATCTTTAAATTTAACATTAATATAATCTTCATATTTTTCTTTTTTTTTAATTAATATATTAATTTCGATTTTAATATTAAGTTATTTAATTTTCTTATAATTATCTTCTTCAAATTTAAATATAATAAGTTTAAAAATTAATAAAATTTCTTAATTAATATTTTTTATTATTAGTTTAATAGTCTATTTATTTTCGTTAATTTTAATTGGTTCCTAATATTTTTGGTAATTTTATATAAATAGTTTTAATTTATTTTTAATTATGTTTTTTTATATTTTATTTCTTCCTAAGGTTTTTATTACATATTTATTTATTTCCAAAATTTTACTAATTATATAAGGTCTTTACTAATTATATTATAATTATTATTTACGAGATATATTTATATATTAAGGTATATTATATAAAAATATTAAATTATTGATTTTTAAAGATTTTTTTCATATTTTATAAACATTTTATTAATCATTTTTTTAAGCCATTTTTTATCGTTTTTTACTAATAATTTTTAAAATAAATTTAATATTTATTAATTATTATTTAATTATTTAAATTTTTATAACAATTAAATCTTTAAATATTTTAACTTTTTTCTAATTTAAGATTTTCCATAATAAAATGGTTATTTTGATAAGGAGGATTAAGTTTTAATTATAAATAATTTTGTAAGGATTAAAATTATTAGGTTTAATTATTATTTTATTAACCTATATTATAACATTTAAGTATTAAATTTAATTTTTAGTAATTTTATTAATTATTTTTATTAATTTAAACTTAATTAATTTATATTTAATTTTAATTTAGCCTTATATTTAAAAGAAATAAGATAATTTTATTATCTTTTTAATATTAAGTTTTAAATAGGTTTTTATAACTTAATCTTTAAATTTAGGACCTTTATTTACCTTAATTTTAAAAAATTATCTATATTATAAGATAATCTTTTCTTTTAAAAATTTGGTTATATTTATTAACGTTATTACTTTTAATATTAAAATTTTTAAATAATTTGATAATTATTTTTAAATTTCTATAATTATTTTATATTTATAATTATTAAACATATATTATACGTTAAAAATTTAATATGTTAAAATAATATTTAAATTTAAATATTTTATTTTATTTATTAGCTTATTCAGATTTATTTTTTAACATTAAATATATATTTTAATTACGTTAACAACATATTTATATATTCTTTTTCAATAATATATAATTAAAATGTAATAGTATATTAAATTATAACTTTTATATCTATATTAAATATAAAAATTTACAATAAATTTTTTTTTAACTATTTTATAATTAATAATATAATAATTTAAATAATTTTTATTAACCTTTTTCCAAAAAATACCTTTTAATATAATATATTTTAAAATTTTAATTTTAAAACTAATATAAGCTTTTTAACCTTTTTCTTCCTAATTTATCCATAATTATTTAAATAATTTTAATATTATCAAATATTAAACAATTTTTTAAAATTTAAAACTTTAATTATTTATTAAATAAAATATTATAAGTTATAATTTATTTTATAAATTAATATCTTTATAATTTTAAATTTCTAAATTAATAAGGTATAATATAATTATATTAAATTAAATATTTATGAAATTATTAAGATTTTTTTTCCATTTCTTATCTTTTAAATTAGATAAGTTATTAAGCTTTTTTAATAAGGTATTAGCTATTATATTACATTTTTTTATAATATATTTAATCTTAAAATTAAATATTTTAATATATATAATTTATTTTACTAATATAACACTTAATAAATTAATAAAATTATTATTTAATTAAAAAATTAAGATTTTAACGTTAATTTTAAATAAAAATTTAATTTTATAAAAATAATTTTTAAGGTAATAAAATATTTTTATAATTATAAAACATTTTTATTTTATAATATTATATTTTAACTTTGGGTTTTTCCATAATCTAAATTTGTATTAAAATTATTATAAATTTAAAAAATTTAATAAACGTAATAAAAATTGTTATATTTTAATTATATATAAATAATTTTAAATAATTATATCTTAAAAATAAATTTATATATAATAATATTATGTAGGTAATAAATTTTTTAATAAATATATTACAATTTTTAAGAAAAAACGTATTTTTAATCATTTAAATGTTAAATTTAATAATTAAATTAATTAAGTATAATCTATCGTTTTTTTTTTTAATAATAAATTAAATATTATAATAAAAATTGTGATTTTTTTTTAAAATTCTTGCCTTTATTTTATTTTATAAAATTTTAATTACTTTTTTTTTTAAAGGTATAAGAATGGAAATATTTTATATTTACCATACCTTATATTAAACTATCTTTATAACGTATAAGAATATAATTTTATTTTTAATTTTTCCAAATTTATTAAAATCCTAAATAAAAACCTTTTTTTAATAAAATAATATTTTAATAAATACTTTTTTTTCCTAATTAATAAACTCCATATTTTATAATTTAATTTTTAATATTTTAAGTTGTTTAAAAATTAAACGTATACTATATAATTTTTTAACAAATTTTAATATAATATTTTAATATAAATTATTTATTTTAAAAAATTCTAAACCTTTAATATTTTTTAAGGTTTTTTTGAAGATTTTTTCTTTCCAATTTAATAATTTAGGTAATATTAAACTGTTTAAAGGAATATTATTTATTAATTATATTTTTTAAAACTTATTTTTATATATTATATTAATATAAATTATTTAATTAATAGTATATTTTTAAATTTATTTTTAATTTTTTTTAAATTTCCAAAAAATATCTTTCGAAATAATTAATATAAACTTAAAAAATTAATTATTAAATAATACTATTTTAACTTCTTCGTTTTTTTTTAATTTAAACAAATATTTATTTTAAAAACTTTAATTAAGAAATACTTATTTTATTAATTTAAATATTATATTATATAAAATCTTTAATTAATTAATGGAATTTAAGATATTTTATATTATTTTATCAAATCTTAATTTAAATTAAAAAGGTAATATTTTCTTTATTATATTCTAAATAACTATATTAGTTTTAATAAAAATTTTATACGTTATATTTCTAATTTATTAATTTATATTTATAAAATTAAGCCTTATTATATTACTAATTAAACCTATATTATTAACAGTTACTAATTTTCCTATATATAATATAATTTAATAAAATTTTTAAAAGTTTAATTAAATATATTTTTTAAAAATAAAGGTATTTTAATTAATATTAAACCAAACATTATAATTTTTATAAATATTTTATCGTTTTTAACCATTATACTTATACACAACTAAAATATAAAATTTAATTTTAATATAAATTTATTAATATAATATTTATCTTTAATAATATAAATAAATAAAGGTAACTTTTTATTAATTAATTATATAAATCTTTTAATATATTTTAATATTAATATAATAATTAATTAACTAAAACCTTTCCAAACTATTTTACTATATTATAAAGGTAAATTATACTATTTTATATAAGATTATATTATAATTAATAATTTAACTTTTATATTAATTACTTTTATAATTAGATTTTTGTTTTTTTATAATCTAATTTTAACAATTAATTTTAAATAAAGTTTAAAATAAACGCCTAAATTATTTAATAATAATAAACTCGATTTTTTAACTTACTAATCTTTAACAAATTAATTATTATCTCTAAACGTAAAGAAATATAACTTTAATTATAAATTAACTTTTTTAATTAAATTAACATTTATATTTATTTCTTTTTAAGCTTAATTTTTTATAATTTTAATAACTAAATTTAATATAACATTTTAATCCTTAAATTTCTTAATAAATTTTTGGTAAATAAATTTATTAAATCCTGGTATAAATTTAATTATTTTATCCCAATTAATATTAAATCGTTTTTTAACATTTTTAACAAACTTCCCTTTTTAAAATTTAATAACCTTTTTATTATATATATTTAAGATTTTTATTAATGTAGGTTTCTTTAGTTCTAATTAATTAATTACCTTATCTTATTTTAATTTTGTTTTATCCAACTATTCGATTTTAATAATTTTATTATTAGATCCTTTTTATTATTTAATAACATTAATATTAATTTAAAAATTTTCCAATTAATTATTTAACTCTTTTTAAATAATACCTTTAATATAAATAATATTATTATTACTTATTACTTCTTTAAACTACCTATATTTTATTAAGAATTTTTAATTAAATATATTATTAATATTTCTAAATCTTACTATATTAATATCTATAATTTATAGTTTTATTAAATTTAACTAATTTAATAATATAATATTAATTATAATTAATTTCTGGTAAATATATCCAAATATTTCTTTTTTAATTTTAGCAATATAATAATTAATTACTTATTTTATTTATAAACCGCCAATATTTTAATTTTATATAAAATAATAGATTATTAATTTAATAAGTTTCCCTTCTCGTTTAATGTTTTATTAAATCTAATTTAAGATATTTATTTATTAAATCTTATTATTTTTATCTTAATTACTAAAGATATATATATTGCGTAATCGGTTATAAATCAGGAAATCTTCAATTTTTATATTATATATTATAAGGCAATTAAATATTATATATTATTTAAATCCATTTCTTTAAAAATTATAAAATTAATAAATATTTAACAAATAATTGGTTATATAAAAGGATAATTATTTAATTAAATCTATTCCATTAATAATAAGGTTAAATAGTTATAATAAATTATAAAATTAGATTTAATTAATTCTTATAAACAGATTTAAATAATAATTTTAATTATTGTAAAATATTATATAAAAAGATAGTTTTAATATTTTTTTAATAATTATTAATTTTTATTTAATTTATTTATCAATAACCTTTTATATATTAATTTATATAATATTAAAACGTTCTATTAAATTATTAATAATTATAGGTATATTAACCTTTTTATTTTTTAAAAAAATTTTAAATTATAATTAATTATTAAAACTATTCTTACGTTATTGTTCCGGCGTTAGCTAAAGTTAATTATTATTATTATTTTCTTTTAGATTATTAATTTTAATTTTCTTTTAATTATAATGCCAATTTATTAATTTAATTTCTTAATTAACCTAATTATATATTATATCTTTAATTTCGTTAAATGAAACTATTTAAAAGGTAATTAATAATATTTTTATATAATAAATAATATCCTTAAATATATTATTATATATATATCTTAAAATTATTTTAATATAATTATTTAAATCAATAATTTAAATTAATAAAATTCTAATCTTTTAAAATAATGTTAAATAATTTTTAATTAAATTTATTATCTTAATAAAATTTTTAATAGTATATTTATTACCAAGATTTTATAGTTTTAATTTATAAAACCTAAATTAGATTAAATTTTAAATAATAAATTTCCGTTTAAAAACGGTCTAAACCTTTACCCATAATTAAACATCATTAATAACTATCTCAACTTTTTTATACATATTCTTATTAGCTATTTATAATAAAATTTCTCTAATTTTATCCTAATTAAAAACCTTATATTTATATAAAATTTTATTAATATTTTTTAACTATTAAATAATATTAATACTATTAAACAACTTATTTTTATAACTTTAAAGATTAAGAAATATAATTTAATAAAGGTATATAAATAGTCTTAAATTAAAGACCAATAATTATATTATTAACACTAATTAAGCTATTAGATCCATTATTGGAATTATAGGTACTATATTTCTAACGTTAAATACTTAAATTTATTATAAATAATTAATTAATTATATAAATTTAATTTACTCTAAACTAAAAGATTATTTAAAAAATAAACTTTTATAATTAGCTTTATTATTAAATAAAATACCTATAATATTTTAATATTTACTAAATTTTGGCTAATTAATAAAAATTAATCCAATAACTAAATATATACAGAATAAGGGAATAGATATTAATAAAATTATTTTTATAAATAATAATTTAAATTATCCTTTAAGTTAAAAAATAACTCTTTAACAGATTATTTAATATATACTACTATTATTAACCTATAAATATTTAGGGTTAAATTTAAAAATTTAATTAATATTTTTTTATTTTAAAAATATAAAAAATATTTAATTTATTATTAAATTTCTATAATATTTTAACCCCTTATTATTAATAACTAAATAAAAGTAATATTTATCTTTATCTATTAAAATTTAATCGGTTATTTATTTATTATAAAGATTCTACTTTTCGATTAAAAGTTTAATCTACAAATAAATAACTAATATCTTAACCTTTATTTATAACCTTTAAAAATATAATAAAATAATCGATAATAAGATTATTATAATAACCTTAATAATATTCTATCTTTTCTAATTTAATAATCCAATTAAGGTATTTTACAATACTATTATAATTTCGCTATAATAGGTCTTATTTTAATAAATCTTATCTTATATATTTATAACATTATTAGTTAATTTTATATAAATATAAAATAACTTAATTAATAATTGCTTTATTCTAATATTTATTCGTATTTTTGTCATTTTTTTTAAAAAATGCTATATTAACACATTTATATATTCCATTATAATAAATACGTTATTTTTTTTATCTTTATATTTTTATATCTATATTTATAGGTTTTTTTTTTATTAATTTCTTTTTAGCTAATTATTTTATTTTTTAATCTTTATTTATATAAATCTTTTATCGGCTATTTTTTTAATAAAATATTATCCTTCTTTATCTAAAATAATATTATTTTAATCAAATTATATTAAATTATATAATATATTATAATAAATTTTAATAATAGATTATTATTAAAATTTTTAAATTTAAGATTTTTTTAATCCTTTTATTCTTTTTTAAATCGTTTACAAAATATTCAAAATTAAATTTAAAAATCTATTTCTATCCTTACTAATTAACCTTTAACAATCCTCTTAAAACTAAGGTTATAAGTTTAAATCTTATGATAATCGCCATTAAATAAAAATTATATTTCCTAAAAAATATAACTTATTATTTTAATTACCTAAATCTATAAATAGATCCAAAATAGCTAATAATAGCACTATATTTTTTATAAAACTTATAATAAATTAATTAAAAAATAAAGGTCTTAAATAACACGATTAAAATAAAAAACTATAAATAATAATAATTTGTTTAAAAACGGTAATAATTAAAATTAGAATTTAATTATATAATTAAAAAAGATATTGTTAGATATTTCTTAATAAGCTAATTAAAAGGAATATATAAAATAAAATCTTATAAAAATTCGTACTAAAAAAGGTTACATAATATTACCTTATAATACCTTTACAACACGGCACTAATTTATTATCATTATATATATTTAAACGTTTTATATTTCTTTTAATCGCCATTATTAATTACTTTTACAACATTTATATAACACTTTTCTTTTTCTATTTATCATTATAATTATATTATTTCCGTTAAAAATTAAAATAAATAAATAATAATAAATATATAATAATATACATAAATTTAAAAAAGTTATTTATAAATAAAAAATACTTAATTATAAAAACTATATTAATATAAACCTTTAATATATAATTACAATTAATAAGATTATATTTTTAAATAATTAATATAATAATTTACTTAATATTTAAATATTACCTTTAAAAATTAATAAAATTAAATAAATTAACGAAATATTTTTAAAATTAATTTACATTTTTTAATTATATAAGAAAATAGAATAATTATTTATTAAATAAATTTTAATTTTATAAAAATTAATAATATTAAATATACTTAATTAAATAATTAATTACGAATTATTATTAATTTAAACGTTTAAATATAATATTATAAAAAATCTTAATTTTAAAACGAAAATAATTTTGGAAATATTACCAAAAGTTATAACTTTTTTAGCATATATAGATTTATTTAATCCGGAAAGAAAAACAATGTAATAAGCGAAATATATTATTTTTTATTTATTATTTATATTTTTAAGTAAAAGCGTATTTATATATTTAATATAATTAATAATAGATTTTAATAATAAGTTAATTAAACGATTTAATAGTTAATTAATGTATTTGAAAAATGGGATGTTAATTAAAAGTTTAAAAAGAAATTAATTTTGTTTAATTTAATAAATTAATTAAATAAATGGTTTTATAAATATTAGTGCGGTTTAAAGTTATATTTAATTATGAAAAAATCGGAAGTATTATTTAACATAATTAAGTATAAAAAAGATTTATATATTATATTTAAAGAATATATAGATATTATTTTAGTATATATTAATATTAAAGTAATTAATAAATTGATTAGTATAGTAAAGTTATTAACAATATTATTAACAAAAAGATTTAAGCGTGTATTTTGCTTTAAAACTTTATTTATTAAAGTTATAATCTTATTATTAAAGAAGATATCGATAAGATTTTTAAGAACGTTTAATATTTCGAAACGCACGAAAAAGTTATTAAATAGTGATAGTAATATTTTTATAAAAGATTTTTAAACTTTAATAAATTTAAATAATTACTATTTATATAATTTTGGTTTTTATAAAGTTGATTAGTATAAATATGGTTAGATTATATTATATTAATGGTTTATTAATATTTTTAAAAATGTTATTAGGTGTTTTTAACCAAGTTTTTTGAAAAACTAACTTAATTAGGATAAATATGACCAAATTATTAATTAAATAATAAATTGAATTTAACGTGTAAAAATTAAGGTTAAAAAGTATGTTAAAATTATTAAATTTAAAAAGTTAGATATAAATTTAAATAATATATAAATAAAAATAGTAAAAGGATATTTTAATTTATTATTATTATATTAATTTCTGGTTTTTTTTATCAAAATTACTTTATTATTATTAATATTATTAACTTTGGAAAATATTAAATTAATGCTATATTATAAAAGTATTATAAAGTAATATTACATAACCTTTTTTAATATAAATCTTTATAAAATCTTATTTTACATATTTTTTTTAATTAACTTAGTATTAAGTATTTAATAATATTTCTTTTTAACTATATAATTAAATTTTAATTTTAATTATTGCCGTCTTTAAATAAGTTACTATTATTTATAATCTTTTATTTTAATCATACTATTTAAGATCTTTATTCTTTAATTAATTTATGATAAATTTTCCAAAAAGTATAATGCTATTATTAGCTATTTTAAATCTATTTTTAAATTTAAATAATTAAAATAATAAACCATACTCTTTAAAAGACATAACTCTTATTTAATATTTAAAATAAAAATTAAAAACTTTTAAGTTTAAAAAAGTTTAATATAATTTTAATTTATATAAAATAATAAATATATTAAATATATTTTTTATTTATATATTAATTAAAAGTAGTTTTTAACTATTTAATTTTTAAAAAATTAAAATTTTAAATGTTTAAATTAAATAATAAATAAATAATAAAAATTATAATTTTAATTATATTTAACTTAAATTTTATAAATAAATAATTTTATAATTTTATATAATAAAAAATCTATTAATTAAATTATTAATATAATTTTATAATGTATATTATTTTTTTAAACTTTATTTATTTTTTATATTAATATTTAAAATAAAACATTGTATAAATAAAAAATAATTAATAATTTATTTAATAATATTATAATAAAAGAATCTTTTAATAAAGTTATAAAAATGTATTGCACGGGATTAATTAGAACTGTTGTAACGGTTATGCCGCTATTATAATTAAAAAAAACTATAATTTTAACTATAATTATTTTATAATTAATTAATTATATAACGTGTACGCTTCGCGTATATTTACTTAAAACCTTAAACAACTTTTTATTATTAAATCTTATATATATTTTAAAAATTTTAATCTTTTTAAAAAATGTTAATAAAGAAATTATAATTATTATTAAATAAAAAAAAATAAATTAAAAAGAAATAAATCATTTATAATTTTATTATAAAAAGAATTAAAATAAATAATAATAATTATAAAAGTCAATGTTTAATATAAAGTTTAATGTAAAAAGGTATTCACGTATTTCTTTTTATATAAACAATAAAATTCTTTTATTTTCTTTTTAAAATATATTAATATATATCAATTCTTTTTCATTACTTTATTTATTATATTACTTTTATTTTACATATATATTTATTAATATTAACCTTCATCATTTTAATTGAAGTAATAACTTTACTTAATTAATTTCATTATAAATATATTATTATATAAAATTAATGTTATTTTTTTAAAATATTTTAATTATTAATATTATTAAATATATATAAATTAATAATTAAAATGAAAATATAATTAATAATAGTTAAAATATAACAAATGTGTTTAAATTAAATATAATATAATTAAATAAAAGTTATAAATATAATTAATATTATAATATATAATATAGTTAAAAATAAAAGTTAAAAAAAAGTAATGGTTAAATAATGATTGTAAAAGTTAAAGCTTAACGTAAAAAATATTTACGTACTTTCTTTTATATAAAAAACAAGTTTCTTTTCGCTTTTTCTTTATTGATAATTTCCTTTTTAAATATATTAATATAACCAATTTTATTTAATTACTTTATTTATTATTTATTACATTTACTTTATTGCTTTTATTATACGTACGTATTTATTAATAAAAGAATTATAATAATATTTTTAAATGCTTTTATTAATAAATTTAAATTATATATATTTATTTTTAACATATATTTTTTACATTTATATTTAATCAAGTAATTTATTAAAGCTTTTATGTATTTTTTTAATACGTATTTAAATCGTTATAATTTAATTAATTTCTTTTTATTTTTAAAATAATTAATGTTATTAAATCTATTTTTATAATATATATAAATTAGTTTTAATTATAAAGATTTAAGTAATAAATCTTTATTTTAGTTTTTATTTTATCTTTTATTTCATAAATTTTATTATATAATACTTTATACGTTTAAATTAAAAAACTTTTATAAGTACGATTTTAATTATTTTAAATAACCTTAAACCACATATTTGAAAAATTTAAGTTTAAAAGATTGTATTTTTTTTAGCCACGTTACTTTTTAATTAATTATAATATTATATAACCCTTTTAAATTTCTTTTAAATCATGGTTTAAAGCAATTATAAAATATCCTTTAATAAATATTTTTTACATAATAAAAAATATTATTTAAAATAGTATTAATAATAATATTATAAATAAATAATTAATTATATAATAGTTATTAATTTTATTATTAAATTTATCGATTAAATATATTTTTAAAATAAGTTAAAATTAGCTGTAATACGCGTTATAATATGCGTTATAATATGCGTTGTAATATACGTTGTAATAAACGATATAATATAATAAATAAAGCTTAATATAATCGCGTAACGTTATACAAATATATAAAAAATTAAGAAAATTAAAATAATAATTTTATTATTAAATTAAAAATGAAATAAAAGATATTTTTATACGTTATTAATTAATTATATTAATTAATTGTAATGTTAATTATAACGTTAATTTTAATTTTAAATGTTTTTATTAATAAACATTTTTAACGTTTTAATTTAAAATATAAAAATGTAAAATTGGATAAATATATAAAAAAGTTAAAAAAATAAATTAAATAAATTATTAATTTTAAATTATTTTAATTAAGATTATTTTATATATTATTATAATATATTAATTAATCGTTAATTTAATATTAATTTTAAAATTATATAAATTTAATATATAAAAGCTTTTTAACGTAATAATGTTTTAAATTAAATTTTAAAAAAACTTTTAATATATTTTATAAATATAAATATTCGAATTAAATATTAAGTGGCGTTTATAACGTTAATAAAAACGGGGGAAGTGGCGGGCGTAACTTGTTGTTTTTTAAAAACTAGTTTAAGTTTATTAAAATAAAATTTTAATAAAAAAGCTTTTAAATTAATTATATAATAAAATCTTTTAATAATTTTATTTAAATCTTTTAAAATCATAATTTAAAATATTTTAAAATAAACCGTAATTAAAAACTTAAAAATTATATTAACTTTTATAATAACCTTTAACTTTTAATGAAATTGTATTAAAATTTAATTGGTTGAAAAATGTTTTAGCGAAAGGAGGTACAACCCCCCGAACGATTTCAAATCTCTAATCTAAAGTCACTTGATATTAATCGAACTCCAAAGTGCGGAACGCGACGCTGCATGTCTGCAAGCAGAACCACAAGCTGATTTGCTTCATCGAGGAAGATGACTTTCCCCCTGTTCTTTCACCTGGCACCCGTATGGTCCAACAGCACCAGCAAAGTCGGCCTGAACTTTCCCCGCGCGAATATTCATTTTATGGTTCGTAACGAGACCGGTGAATTTCGGGGGGACGTCGACGAAAACGGTGCAAAGATCGAGGGCTATGTCTCAACTTCAACAGCAGTCAGTGCGACGGAAGCCCCGACTGGTCCGCCTGGCACTAGTACTGGATCTGACTCGGCCCCCGTATCTACGACAGCGGGTCCGGGAGGTCCCACCGATACTCCTAATGCTGCTCGCCTCGTCTCACCTCAGCTTCTTGGTTTATTATGGCCTTGGGGATGTTGCTTCTCACTTCGGTAACGTTTATAATTTAAATCACTACCTAGGTAATACAACATGTCTGTTACGAGATACTAGTAGCATGTATGACAGGTACGTGGGTATATACTCAAGATGCTCACAGGCACTAAACCAATATGATGGTCCTGTATCTTAATTACCTAGGTTAGGTACCTATATAATTTTGTATGTCCTTTCTGATACGGTAACACTACCGAGACTTTACGAATGGTATTTAACCGCCAGCTTCCAGCTATTAACTATCCTCCTAACTACATTACCGCTTCTTGTAAACTTATGACACTGTTTCAGGAAGAATTCGAAATGATACCCTTAAACTTGTACCACTATTTCCTACATCCGTAACCTACAATTGCACCCCGCCTGGTTGTCCCAGTTGCCTTGGTCCATTTGTGACAGCATTCTTAATCTCACAACGAAACTCCTAATATAAGAAAGGTTGAACGCGTAAGGGAAATTCAAACGGCGCAAATGACCCCTATTTGCGCTCCTGTCCTCCAGGCGACAATCCTAATTCTTCCAAGAAGGTGGCTTCGTCGATTAGCTGTTCGATGGGGTCTTCAGATGGTTCAGAGCCGGTGACGAGTTGGAGAACACCCATGTCGGAGACTATGTAGTCTTTCACAGACAGCTTCAAATCTTCAGTCGAATTCTCGTCCCGTGCGTTATACGTAGTTGTGTCTGACCGAATATCGTCGATATGGCACTGGCGGGCTTCGGCGGAGCACATTCCCCTTCGTCGTTTATTATTCCATATATGCAGATCGGATTTAGATCGCACGGAAACCCATTCTTGCTTTCTGTATTGGCATAGCTTCAAAATCCTCAAGTCTGACTACGTTATCAAGTTAGTAAGGTTGATCCAATGCTGGTTGCTGTAGACGTACTTCGGTTAGGATTTTACCGTGGACAAGCACGATCTTATCGTAAATGTAAAGATCGTTGTCATAATAATACTGCCATGCCGAAACGTTTCGAGTCCCCGATCCTGGGATATCATACCACACGATGCTTTTGCCGTCCCTGTACTTCTTCCGCCTCAAAGTTGTTTCGATATCACCCACTGCGGCAGCGCCTTGATCGCCGTGACTTAAACCGCGCAAGGAGTTGATGAGAGAGGATTTACCCGTTCCCCGGTTGCCGATAAAGGCGATGTTGACACATCCGTCTTCGTATCCTGCCACGGTGCGGGCATATTTGATATCGGCGTCGGTGATCTTGCGGTCTGGTAGAACACCACTGTCATTATGATTGTTAGCAGGTAAAAGACCCCGTGATTTGGAAATGACTTGTAATATGGTCTCACAGTTCGCGTAGTTCACGTTGGTATCTTTCCTTCCTTTCGGCCTCTTGAGCTATACGTTCGTTGAGCTCTGCCAGTTCCAGGGCTAAGCGCCCCTTTTCCTCTCTCCGCTCTGCTTCTTGCCGAGCCAGACGTTCTTGTCCCTCCCTGTATTCTGCTTGCTCTCGAGCCAAACGTTGCTCCTTTTCTCTCTGCTCTGCTTCTCGTCGAGCTAAGCGCTCTTGTCCCTCTCTTTGCTCTGCTTGTTCCCGGGCTACACGTTCCTGTTTCTCCCGAACCTCTGCCCCATTCCGAGCTATGCGTTCTTGTTCTTCTCTTGACTCTGCCTCCTCTCGGGCTCGACGTTCCTGCGCTTCTCTATGTTCTGAATGCTCTCTCGCTAAGCGCTCCTGATCTTCTCTAAGCTCCGCTTGTTCTCGAGCTATACGCTCTTGATATTCGCGGCGTTCGGCCTCTTTCTTGGCCAAGCGTTCTTGCTCTTCTTTGTGTTCAGCTTCCTGCCGAGCCGACCGTTCCTGTTCTTGAGCAAGGAGGACTTCGGTGATTTTTTTATTTGTCTCTTTATATTTCTGTTCGGATTCGAATGCCTTTTTCTTATCGAGGAACCACCAAGCAATGATAGGAATTGCTTCTACCGAAACGGTATTAGTATTAACGTCATTGATATGAATTTAGTGGCACCTACCTGCCATGATGGCCTATAAAGACGTGTACTAGAATCGGTATTTCCGTTTTGTTTCAGCCTGCGAGTTGATAGTTGTTGAAGATTTACTATGGTTATTTCTAAGATAATGAGCAGCTGGATCGATATGGGATGATGGGCTACAGACTTTGTGAGGAATCAAAGAATTAGTTGGATATTCTAAACTACCGTCGCTCTCTACTCGATAGACATTACGCCCCTATTTCTGAGTGCGTAAAAAGTCGACGTAGGTACTTCCACTTCCAGACAATAAATGTAAAGGCCGTTAGCTGCTTCTAAACCATATACCTGGAAGAGACAAGGTAGCATTTGTGTATCACTCCTAGAGCAAGAAAAGCTACCTATCCACCACGTATCTCGATCCGGCACGTGAACGAAATTCTTGAAGATACGTGGTGGCTTCTACTGCCCAAATGTAAAAAATAATCAGGTAGCAATGGTTTCTTGAACAGGTATTCTGAGTTGTGTCAACCGCAAAATCCGGATTCGGCTTTTTTTACTCTTGGTGTTTGGCTCATCGCAACCAATGACTTCTTACCACAACACAGCATAACAATTGTGTTACCATAAGCTGTACAATGTACTAAATAACTACCTACCTATAATTCACATCATTGATTACTTCGTTACTCAAGAGTAAGCAAATGGGAGGACGATAGTAGCGTCTTAGTATTAAGGGCTGCTTTGTAAATCTCTTTAGTTGCCTTGCGTATTGTTCCGGTACTTACTTGTGTCTACTAGCTGGCGTTGAAGTCGTGGGAGAGGGCAAAGTTCGCCCCTACAGATCGCTGCTAGGCCATTGTGGAAAACGGGAAAAGTCGAGAAGAGACGATTATGGGGGATGGCCCGGGGTTCAGAAGTGGCATGATCTAGTCTTGGGCATTAATGATGCCGACGGGGAGAGGAGCTTTCCCATTTCACTCCCTAAAATGATCTGTCGTATTTCTCAAAAGGGCGGCTCTACGTAAATGTCATTGGCCTTGGGTTTCGGAGAGTTGCATTTGACGGCGTGGATGTGATCAAAACACTTTACACGATTTCCTGTTATACTAGCAGTCCTATGGCATGGATATATGAAGAATTTCCTCTATGCCGGTAATTTATAAGTCAACTGGGCATAAAAAAGTAACGCTATTTATTGGAATGGCTATATTTGTGGATGTCTAGGAGGTAGGTACCTAGGTATGACCGGCGTGAAACAGCAACATGAAATACATTATCATCTAACTAATGGGTATCTCTATTCGCTCTTATATCTTCGTCTGACCTGGCATTAGGTAGTTAAACCTAGGTACGTTCGATTGCAGAAATGAACACGAGCCGGTACCACACGTCATGAACCTAGTCGTCGTCATCGCCTTCAAACTTCTTTCGTGGCCAATCCCGCGCGAAATCGATATGGTCCCTAGGCCAGAACCACTCACAAAACACAAATATCAAATAGTCGATGATGACGCACAGGCAAAACAGCTTGCCAGCCCAGACGCCGCAACCATAGTATCGTTTGAGCCGGTCAATCAAAGAAAAGTTGCGCCCACGTGTGGCATGCCAATGTGGATCGTGATTAACGTCGAAACCGTAGAACTCGGCCTCACTGACGTCCCCTGAGATGCCTTGATAGACGCGTTCGGTGCGCTTCGCTACGTTGGTCCACGAGTACATGGCTTTGACCTGGTCGTGGAACTTCTCCGTGCGGACTTTATTCGCACGGAGAGCCGCAATAGCCCTGCCCGTCGCAGCTACAAGGTCATCCTCCTCGGGCTTCGCGAATACCGTCATGTGTGACGGGAGTACCTCGGGAATCCCTCCAACGGCGGTACATACCACGTATAAACCGCAGCTGGCCGCTTCGACGATAACTGTGCCGAAGGCTTCTGTCAGGCTGGGGTGTAGGTAGACGTGACCCCTTACCATCACGTCTCGTACGTTTTCGTGCCGCACGGGCCCCAACATTTCGATCTTGTCCTGCAACACGTTCTGTTCGATCATCTGCTCTAGTTCGATAGCCTTTGGGCCCGAGCCGGCGATAATGAAGCGCGTATTTGGATGGTTCTCGAGGATTCGGGGGATGGCCGCTATGAGGAGATCTGTCCCCTTGTTGTAGAATAGACGACTAATAACGACGATAGTAAGGGTATCGTTGGGTCCGAGAGGGTGCGCCGGTAAAGGATGTTGGACAAACGGTAGGCTGTTTAGGTCCGGACGGGGCAGGGGCTTGAAATTTTCGGAGACGAGGGCGTTAGGAATGACGGAGACCATGAGGGGATCTAGGGCTGCCCTAAGAACTGTGTTTTCCTTGCTTTGAGGGATGTGAGCGGAAGTGTTGAAGCCAAGGTTAAAAAACGCACCATGTATTACTGACGCATATTACGTGGTCGACGTCGCTGAGTGTGAACTTGAGCAGTTTATTAGTCAAGATGCTTGCCGCATCAGCGAAGCCAAACAACGAATGATCGGTAAAGACGGTTCGTAGTCCCATGGTCCTAGCATGTAGCATGGCCTCTTGGCAGAGGGTGCTTAAGCTGGCGTGGCCGTGAACGATCTGGATTTTCTCGCGGAGGATGATGTTTCGGAAGAGGGGGAAAAAGGAGAAGACGGTGGGAAAGGTGGCAGATCGGTAAATAATGGCGAAGGGGACGTGGAAGACCTTGATGCCGTTTGTAAGATAGCGAATTCCTTTCCGGTCGTCGTATGCGTGAGTTATTACGATGACCTTGTGACCTCGGTCGATTAGCTTGGAGGCGAGCTGATAGATGTGACTCTCAACACCTCCCGGCTGGGGGAAGAAGAAATCGCTAACCATAGCGATATTATACGTTTGGTGCGGCATCGTGGCGGGTGATGAAAGGGTCGTTGGAAACAATTGGGTGTCATATTTGAGAATAGTTAAGAACCCCTGCGATGGAAAATCATGAAGGATATTCGTGCTGTTGCAATTAAGGCATTAGATATGTCAAATAGATGATCGATAAAGTGCTTTGCTCGTATTGTAGTTGATGATTCTGGCGTTGAGGTGGTTTAGGGATTGGCTAATTGGAAATCCGGGGTTGGAATGCAGGTACTAGGTTAGTTTGATCCACTAGCCCCATATAAGAAGGTTATCGATAATCCTCTTATCCAGGAAAAAAAAACCATAAAACCCACCAAGATAACTAAATTGGGAAGGCGGCCAACTTTTATGCGATGGCAGAATTATTGGAGCTTCCATCGTGTCTGACTTTAGGTTAGGGACTTTATTTCCTAAGGTAAACTCTTTCGAAATTCATCACCCACATTTAAAGCACGGCACTTTATAGACTTACCAAAATGTACGCGCGGTATGTGCCACCACCGAAAGGGGCTGCTACGAAGAGCCCAGAACCACTGCAGACTATTGAAACAGTATCGAATCGTGTGTCCAAGTCGCAGTCGATAGCTTATGCAAGATACATTCCACCTTCGAAACCCGTCGACGGCCAATCTGATCCACCTCAACCCTCTCAGCACACTCACTTCTGGGGTGATATCAATGGAGATGAGCCACCGAACAAAAGAGCTAGGCTGATGGACGAGAATCATGTCGCTAAGGAGTCAGAAAAGAAGACCAGAAAATCAAGACAACCCAAGGAGCTTATTACTAGTACAGAAGACCTAGAGGAGCCGGACGAAACAAAGACAGCTCTAGAGCTGGGCGCATCGGAACAGGAAGCAGCCCAGCAACCAACACTAGAGAGGGTTTCCGAATTGCCGGGCCAAGGGAGAAAAGAAAAGAAAATTAGGAAGAAAACGAAAAAGAAGGGAAATACAGAGGCTCAAGACGAGGCTAGAGATGAAACTCGTATACGGCATAAAGCGGTCCTAGAAAGGGCGGCAAAGTCAATACGAGCTCCCGAGCTTCAATCTTTATCAGACAGGCATGAAGATACACCAATGCGAGATGCGCCAGACGTCAGCGATGGAAATGAAACGAGAGCCGTCGATCATGCTATGGGTTTGGATGCAGAAATGCCTGAAATCCAGGGTCTTCAACCGCTACCTCAGCCTAACCCGGTCGTCTCCGAGGCTACGAAACCAGCCTACGAGACATTACCGTCCTGGCTGGCGAAACCAATTCGCGTATCTCCGCAGGCTACGGCACACTTTACAGAGCTCGGACTCTCCCCAGACCTAGGGTTTACTTCCGAAGTAGTTGAAAGATTAGCTGGAAATGGATATAAGCAAGCGTTTGCTATACAAACCGCCGCGATACCATTACTTCTCCCCCATCATGACAAAAGTAGGCATGGTGATGTTTTGGTTTCCGCCGCGACTGGTTCCGGAAAGACTCTAGCTTATGTCCTACCTCTAATACGAGACTTGAGCCAAGGTAATCGGCATCTGACGAGGCTCCGTGCTGTGATTGTTGTTCCGACTCGGGAGCTTGTGAAGCAAGTTCAACAAGTGTGCGAAGAGTGTGCAGGTGCATTTGCTCTAAACGGTACTAAGAGGAGAGTACGTGTTGGCATCTCGATGGGTAGCCAATCCGTCGACCAAGAACAAGCTGCCCTTGTCGAGAGGGAAGAGGAATATGACCCGGAAGCATTCGCTAAGCGGAATAGGAGACTTGCTTCGGAGAGTGGATATGGTTCTGATGATGGGAGCGACAAGGGTTACAATACCGAAGATGAAGAGCGGGCAGCGATTCAAAAGAAAGAAGACAAGATCCAAACGTTACCGGACCACGTAATCGCATACAAATCCAAGGTCGATGTCCTTATCTGCACGCCAGGAAGGCTTGTCCAACATATTAAATACACGCCCGGCTTTTCGTTGGACTTCGTCCGCTGGCTTGTCGTCGATGAAGCCGACAAACTGCTCGGTCAAAACTTTCAACAGTGGCTGGACATAGTTATTCCGCGGTTGCAGTCAAGCCGTGGCTCGCGAAACCACAAGCAATCCAACCTCTCTGGCGTTCGTAAGGTCATCCTCAGCGCTACGATGACAAAGGACCTTGATCGACTAGAAGGGCTAAAACTTCGCTGGCCTACATTGATCATGCTAGAGGGCTCGGGTGGCGCCGAAGATACCGAAATTACTATAAGCCAGGCTGATCTTGCGCTTCCTGAAACACTCGGAGAAGCTGCGCTCAAAGTCAGCGACCCTAATCTCAAGCCCCTCTTCCTGTTGGACCTACTCCAGAGCAATTACATACTGGGACAGACCAGACATGACGGGTCTAGAGATGATATTTCAGATGGCGAAACTTCTGAGTCTGACTTTGACTCTAATTCTGATTCGGGCTCTAATTCGGGCCGACAGAGATCACTTAGGACTCCTAACGCCGTCCCCCCTACTACAAGCACACCCAGCGTCTTGATCTTTACCAAATCAAACGAAACAGCTCTACGTCTATCGCGTCTCCTTTCGCTACTTTCACCCACCTTGGGCGCCCTTGTCGGTACGCTCACTTCAACAACCCAATATGTAGCCCGGAGACGGACTATTCGGTCATTCTTAGCTGGAAAGTTACGTATTCTTGTTACATCCGACCTGGTTTCTCGTGGTATAGATCTTCCTAGTCTAGATCACGTTATTAACTACGATATGCCATCTAGCATAGCTTCATACATTCATCGTGTGGGTCGTACAGCCAGAGCCGGGAAGACCGGCAAGGCATGGACACTGTTTACCAATCCAGAGGCAAGGTGGTTTTGGAACGAAGTAGCCAGCGAGACCGCTATCCAAAGGAGCAAGAAAGTGGATCGCATCAGGGTGACCGAAGAGAAAGAAGATGAGTTCGAAAGAAAGATAGCTGCTTACGACTCGGCACTCACGAAATTAGGAGAAGAAGCAAGCCGGTGGAAAAGCCGTTTTCGACAATTGTAAAAACATGGTTCGAATTTATAATAAATAATATAAATTTAAAGTGTTATTATTTAAAAATTATTAAAATAGTTTTTTAATATAAATTATGTATAAAAAGTGAAAAATATTTAATTATTAAATTAATAAATAAAATAATATAAATTTATTTATTTATTTATTTATTTATTTATTTATTTATTTATTTAAATGGTTTTACGTTAAATATTTAAACATTATTTAATTTAAAATAATTTAAAACGTTTTTAAATTATATGATTATAATAATATTAATTAAAGTTAATATATTATAATAAATATTATAATAAACGTTATATAATAATATAATGTTATTAAATAAAAGTTATGTTTTTTAAAAAGTATGGTTTATTATTTTAATTATTTAAATTTATAAATAAACTTAAAATAATTAATAATAACATTATATTTTTTATAAAACTTATAATAAATTAATTAAAGAATAAAAATTTTAAATAACACGATTAAAATAAAAGATTATAAACAATAGTAATTTACTTAAAAACGGTAATAATTAAAATTGGAATTTAATTATATAGTTAAAAAAAAATGTTATTAAATGTTTTTTAATAAGTTAATTAAAAAGAATATATAAAATAAAATCTTATAAAAATCCGTGTTAAAAAAGGTTACGTAATATTACATTATAATACCTTTACAACACGGCATTAATTCATTATATAAAATTAAAAATTTATGTTAAAAAATTAAATTATTAAATAATTAACTTAAAATTATAAAATATTTTATATTTTTAATATTATTATTAATATAAACGCGTAAATATAAACGTAAATAATATATTATTAATTATTTTAATAAAAATATTTTATATAATAAAAATGTTAAAAGTAAAATTACATAATAAATTGTTATATAATCGGCGTAAAACTTTACCTCATTTATTTTAAATGACCTTAAACCATATGTTTGAAAAATTTAAATTTAAAAAGTTTTACCTTTTTTAACCACGCCACTTTTTAACCAATTACAATACCGTATAACCTTTTTAAATTCTTTTTAAACTATGGTTTAAAACAATTGTAAAATATCTTTTAATAAAAATATTTTTATATAATAAAAATATTATTAAAAATATTATTATTAATATTATTAAAAATAATAATATTAACGCGTTTTATATATTATAATAAATAATTAATTAATTAATAAAATAGTTATTAACTTTATTATTAAATTTATTTATCGATTAAATTTACGCGTTTTTACTTTCGAAATAAATGAAAATTAACCGTAATACGCGTTATAATACACGTTGTAATAAATAATATAATATAATAAATAAAGCGTAATACAACCGCGCAACATTATACAAATGTATAAAAAATCGGAAAGGTTTAAATAATAATTTTATTATTAAATTAAAAATAAAATAAAAAATATTTTTATACGTTATTAATTAATTATATTAATTAATTAATTGTAATATTAATTATAACGTTAGTTATAATTTTAAATGTTTTTATTAATAAGCATTTTTAACGTTTTAATTTAAAATATAAAAATATAAAACCGTATAAATATATAAAGAAATTAAAAAAATAAATTAAACAAATTATTAACTTTAAGTTATTGTAATTAAAGTTATTTTATATGTTATTATAATATATTAATTAATTTTAATTTTAATATTTAATTTAAAATTATATAAATTTAACACGTAAAAACTTTTTAACGTAATAATGCTTTAAATTAAATCTCGAGAAAACTTTTAATGCATTTTATAAATATAAACATATAAATTAAACGTTAAATAACGTTTACAACGTTAACAAAAATAAAAAAGGTAATAAACGTAACTCGTTATTTTTTAAAAATTAATTTAAACTAGTTAAAATAATACCTCACCGACACATTAATTATTTTTTACTTAAATTATAAATCGTAAATAAATTTTTAATTAAATATCATTTAATTTATTTTTCGAATATAATATTATACATTATTAACTTTTATTAATTTAATAAAAAATATTATTAAAAATAATAATATTAATACGTTTTATATATTATAATAAATTATTAATTAATTAATATAATAATTATTAATTTTATTATTAAATTAAAAATAAAATAAAAAATATTTTTATATATTTTTAATTAATTATATTAATTAATTATCATATGAAATTAATGTCGTGTTACAAGGGTATTATAAGGTAATATTACGTAACCTTTTTTAACATAGATTTTTATAAAATCTTATTTTATATATTTCTTTTAATTAGTTTATTAAGAAACATTTAATAATATCTTTTTTTAATTATATAATTAAATTTTAATTTTAATTATTACCGTTTTTAAGCAAATTATTATTATTTATAATCTTTTATTTTAATTGTATTATTTAAAATCTTTATTTTTTAATTAATTTATTATAAGTTTTATAAAAAATATAATGAATAAAAGTTATGTCTTTTAAAAAGTATGGCTTATTATTTTAACTACTTAAATTTATAGATAGACTTAAAATAGCTGATAATGGCATTATACTCTTTATAAAATTTATAATAGATTAATTAAAGAATAAAAATCTTAAATAGCACAATTAAAATAAAAAACTATAAATAATAATAACTTATTTAAAAACAGTAATAATTAAGATTGAAATTTAATTATATAATTAAGAAAAAATGTTGTTAAATGTTTTTTAATGAATTGATTAAAAGGAATGTATAAGATAGGATTTTATGAAGATTTGTGCTAAAAAAGGTTACGTAATACTACCCTATAATACCCTTGCAACACGGCATTAATTTAATAATATTATTATTAATTATTTTAGGTTTATTTTTAAATTTAAATAATTAAAATAATAAATTATACTTTTTAAGAAATATAACTTTTATTTAATGGCAATTATCACAAAATTTAAATTTATAACTTTAATTTTAAAAGAATTATTAAAAATTAATTAATAAAAATAAAAATAGATTTTTAAACCTAATTTTAAATATTTTACAAACGATTTAAAAAAAATTAAAAAAATTAAAAAAATCTTAAATTTAAAAATTTTAACAATAATTTATTATCAAAATTTATTATAATATATTATACAATTTAATATAATTTAATTAAAATAATATCATTTTAAATAAAAAATAATAATATTTTATTAAAAAGATAGTTAATAAAAGATTTATATAAATAAAAATTAAAAAATAAAATAATTGGTTAAAAAAAAATTAATAAAAAAAAAACTTATAAATATAAATATAAGGATATAAAAATAGAAAAAATAACGCATTTATTATAATGAAATATATAAATATATTAATATAATATCCTCCAAAAAAAGCAGCAAAAATACGAATAAATATTAGAATAAAGTAATTACCAACCGAATTATTTTACATTTATATAAAATTAATTAATAATATTATAAATATATAAAATAAAACCTATTAAAACAAAACCTACTATAACAAAATTATAATAACATTATAAAATACTTTAATTAAATTATTAAATTAAAAAAGATAAAATATTATTAAAATTATTATAATAATTTCGTTATTAATCATTTTATTATATTTTTAAAAGTTATAAATAAAGGTTAAAATATTAACTACTTATTTATAAATTAAATCTTTAATCAAAAAATAAAACCTTTATAATAAATAAATAATTAATTAAATTTTAATAAATAAAAATAAATATTATTTTTATTTAATTATTAATAATAAAGATTAAAATATTATAGAAATTTATTAATAAATTAAATATTCTTTATATCTTTCAAATAAAAAATATTAATTAAACTTTTAAATTTAACCTTAAACATTTATAAATTAATAATAATTATATATATTAAATAATCTATTAAAAAATTATTTTTTAATTTAAAAAATAACTTAAATTATTATTTATAAAAATAATTTTATGAATATTTATTTCTTTATCTTATACATATTTAATTATTAAATTAATTTTTATTAATTAATTAAAATTTAATAAATATTAAGATATTATAAATATTTTATTTAATAATGAAACCAATTGTAATAATCTACTTTTTAAACAATCTTTTAACTTAAAACAAATTAAATTTACACAATTAATTAATTATTTATAATAGGTTTAAATATTTAATATTAAAAATATAATATCCACAATTTCGATAATAAATTTAATAGTTTGATTAATGTTAGTGATATATTTATTAACTTTTAATTTAAAATTATAAAAATAAATTATTTAATAATATAAATATTATTTAATAGTTAAAAAATATTAATAAAATTTTATATAAATATAAGATTTTTAATGAAAATAAAATTAAAAAGATTTTATTATAAACAACTAATAAAGATATATGTAAGAAAATTAAAATAATTATTAATAATATTTCATTATAAATAAAAGTTTAAACCACTTTTAAATAAAAATTTATTATTTAAAACTTAATTTAATTTAAATCTTATAAATTAAAACTATAAGATTTTAATGACAAATATATTATTAAGAATTTTATTAAAATAATAAATTTAATTAAAAATTATTTAATATTATTCCAAAAAATTAAAATTTTATTAATTTAAATTATTAATTTAAATAATTATGTTAAAATAATCTTAAGATATATATATAATAATATACTTAAAAATATTATTTATTATGTAAAAATATCATTAATTATCTTTTAAATAACTTCTTTTAACAAGATTAAAAATATGATATATAATTAAATTAATTAAGAAATTAAATTAATAAGTTGATATTACAATTAAAAAAAAATTAAAATTAATAATCTAAAAGAGAATAATAATAATAATTAGTTTTAATTAATATCGGAACGATAATATAAGAATAATTTTAACAATTAATTATAATTTAAAATCTTTTCGAAAAATAAAAAAGTTAACATACTTATAATTATTAATAATTTAATAAAACACTTTAACATTATATAAATTAATATATAAAAAGTTATTAACAAATAAATTAAATAAAAATTAACAATTATTAAAAAGATATTAAAATTATCTTTTTATATAATATTTTATAATAATGAAAATCATTATTTAAATTTATTTATAAAAATCAATTAAATTTAATTAAATAATTACCCTTTTATACAATTAATTATCCGTTAAATATTTACTAATTTTGTAATTTTTAAAGAAATAAATTTAAATAATATATAATATTTAATTACCTTATAATATATAATATAAAAATTAAAAACTTCTTAATTTACAACTGATTACGTAATATATAAATCTTTAATAGTTAAAACGGGAGTAATAAAATTTAATAAATAAATATTTGAAATTAAATTTAATAAAACTATAAATTATAAATATTAATAATATACTTAATTAAAGATTTTTAATAAAATATAGGTGGTTTAAAGAAATAGTAAATAATGATAATATTATTTATATTAAAGATATTATTTAAAAAAAATTAAATAATCAATTAAAATTTTTTTAAATTAATATTAATACTATTAAACAACGAAAAAAACCCAACGGTAAGATTATTAAAATCGAATAATTGGACGAAATAAAAATAAAAAAGAATAAAGTAATTAATTAATTTAAACTAAAAAAATTTACGTTAATAAAAATCTTAAATATATATAATAAAAAGGCTATTAAATTTTAAAAAGAAAAATTTATTAAAAACGTTAAAAAACGATTTAATATTAATTAAGATAAAATAATTAAATTTATATTAAAATTTAATAAATTTATTTATTAAAAATTTATTAAAAAATTTAAAGATTAAAACGTTATATTAAGTTTAATTATTAAAATTACAAAAGATTAAACTTAAAAAAAAAGTAAATATAAACGTTAATTTAATTAAAAAATTTAACTTATAATTAAAATTATATCTTTTTACGTTTAAAAATAATAATTAATTTACCATTAATTAATAAATTAAAAAACTGAATTTATTATTATTAAATAATTTAAACTTTTATTTTAAACTTTATTTATAATTAATTGTTAAGATTAGATTATAAAGAAATAAAAATTTAATTATAAAAGTAAGTAATATAAAAGTTAAATTATTAATTATACCATAATTTTATATAAAATAATATAATTTATTTTTATAACGTAATAAAATAGTTTAAAAAAGTTTTAATTAATTAATTATTATACTAATATTAAAATATATTAAAAGATTTATATAGTTAATTAATAAAAAATTACTTTTATTTATTTATATTATTAAAGATAAATATTATATTAATGAATTTATATTAAAATTAAATTTTATATTCCAATTATGTATAAATATAACGGTTAAAAATAATAAAATATTTATAAAAGTTATAACGTTTGGTTTAATATTAATCGAAATATCTTTATTTTTAAAGATTTTATTAAATTATATTACGTATAAGAAAATTAATAATTGTTAATAATATAAGTTTAATTAATAATATAATAAAGTTTAATTTTATAAATATAAATTAATAAATTAAAAATATAACGTATAAAATTTTTGTTAAAATTAATATAATTATTTAAAATATAACGGAGAAAATATTATCCTTTTAATTTAAACCAAAACTTAATAAAACGATATAAAATATTTTAAATTTCATTAATTAATTAAAAATTTTATATAATATAATATTTAAATTAATAAAATAAATATTTTTTAATTAAAACTTTTAAAATAAATACCTATTTAAATTAAAAAAAGACGAAAAAGTTAAAACGGTATTATTTAATAATTAATTTTTTAAATTTATATTAATTATTTTAAAAGACGTTTTTTAAAAGTTTAGAAAAAATTAAAAATAAATTTAAAAATGTATTATTAATTAAATAATTTATGTTAATATAATATATAAAAATAAGTTTTAAAAAATATAATTAATAAATAACGCTTTTTTAAATAGTTTAATATTATCTGGATTATTAAATTAAAAAGAAAAGATCTTTAAAAAAACTTTAAAAAATATTAAAAGTTTAAAATTTTTTAAAATAAATAATCCGTATTAAAATATTATATTAAGATTTACTAAAAAACTATATGATATACGTTTAATTTTTAAATAATTCAAAGTATTAAAAGTTAAGTTATAAAATATAAAATTTATTAATTAAAAGAAAAAAATATTTATTAAAATATTATTTTATTGAAAAAAAGTTTTTAATTAAAATTTTAATAAATTTGGAAAGATTAAAAGTAAGATTATACCTTTATATATTATTAAAATAGTTTAATATAAAATATAATAAATATAAAATATTTTTATTTTTATATTTTTAAAAAAAAAATAATTAAAATTTTATAAAATAAAATAAAAGTAGGAATTTTGGAAAAAAGTTATAATCTTTATTGTAATACTTAATTTATTATTAAAAAAAAAACGATAGATTATGCTTAATTAATTTAATTATTAAATTAAATGTTTAAACGATTAAAAATATATTTCTTTTAAAAGATTATAATATATTGTCAATTACAAAAAACGACGTTATAATCGCTTATAAGCAATTACGCCTTATATATTAAGTGCAATACACCCCTTAAATGATTATTATTTAAATAATAAAGATCACTTAAATCTTAATATTTAACGTTTTTATAACTCTTTATAATACTAATTCTTACCTTCGGCTTTTTAAAATCTTTTAGTTTTATAAGTAATTGTTAACTATTAATTAAACGTATTTTTATTTATAACGTAATAACTTTTACATTTAACGTAATATTATACAATATTTCTAGTTTAATTTAAACTTACGCCTTACTATTAATATAAGTCTAGCTTTAGAGTTTTTAAGTTTAGGATTAGCGCAATTGTTAAATGTAAGGAATTATAAACGTTTCTATTACATAAACCGGGCTCATAACTATTAATTATAAAAAATAACACCGTAATTGTTTATAAGCAATTATGCCTTATATATTAAGTGCAACATATATTTATTAAAAAATTTATTATTTATATAATATTATTATATATAAATTTATTTTTAAGATATAATTATTTAAAACTATTTATATATAATTAAAATATAATAATTTTTACTATATTTATTAAATTTTTTAAATTAATAATAATTTTAATAAAAGTTATTAATTTAATTGTTTATTTTTTAAAAATTATAAATCGAATATTTTATAATTTAATTCCTAATGTTTATAAATTGTTTTTTAATAATATTGGTGTAAAAAGATTTAATATTAAATATAATAAGAAAAAATTTTATTTAAAAATATAATATTTTATATTTAAATATATTAAAAACGTATCGAAAATATTATTAAACTTTAAATTAATTAAAATTATTATAAATTTTAAAAAGATTAAATTTTATAAGTTAATAACTAAAATAATAGGTTATATCTATAAATTAAATAAATGTTTACTTAAAAAAATAAAAATTATAAAAATTTTTAAATAAAATACGTATAAAAATATTAATAAAATTTAATTGTTTTTAAACTTAATAATATACTTTCGTATTTAAATCAAAAATTACACTATTAAAACATTTCCATTAATAGAATTATTAAAAAAAAAATAGTTTTTTATTTAAAAATTCCTATAAATATAATATATAATTAAATTAAAAGAAGTTTTAATAAATCTACTTTATTTAATTATAATTAACTATTCCTTAAATTGAATAATAATATTAAAAACAAACATATCCGGTTTAAAATAAGATATAATATTAAAACAATTTAATAATTAAAGAAATTTTAAGCTTTTTGAATACAAATTTAAATTATAAAAAGGTTTGAAGTTAAAATATAATACCATAAAATAAAAATATTTTATAATTATAAAAATATTTTACCGCCTTAAAAATTATCTTTATAAAATTAAATTTTTATTTAAAATCAACGTTAAAATCTTAATTTTCTAATTAAATAATAGTTTTATTAATTTATTAAATATTATATTATCAAAATAAATTATATATATTAAAATACTTAATTTTAAGATTAAGTATATTGCAAAAAAACGTAATATAATAATTAATACTTTATTAAAAAAGTTGAATAACCTATTTAATTTAAAAGATAAAAAATAGGAAAAAAATCTTAACAATTTTATAAACATTTAACTTAATATAATCATATTATATCCTATTAATTTAAAAATTTAAAATTATAAAAATGCTAATTTATTTTATAAATTATAACCTATTAAACTTTATCCAATAAATAATTAAAGCCTTGAATTTTAAAAAATTGCTTAATACTTAACAATATTAAAATTACTTAAATAATTATAAACAAATTAAAAAAAAAAAGATTAAAAAGCTTATATTAGCTTTAAAATTAAAACTTTAAAATATATTATATTAAAAAATATTCTTTAAAAAAAAGTTAATAAAAATTATTTAAATCGTTATATTATTAATTATAAAATAGTTAAAAAAAAACTTATTATAAACCTCTATATTTAATATAAATATAAAGATTATAACTTAATATACCGTCGCATTTTAATTATATATTATTAAAAGAAAATAAATAAATATATTATTAACGCAATTAAAATATATATATAATGTTAAAAAATAAATCCAAATAAATTAATAAATAAAATAAAATATTTAAACCTAAATGCTATTTTAATATATTAAATTCTTAACGTAAAATATAAATTTAATAATTATAAATATAAAATAATTATAAAAATTTAAGAATAATTATCGAATTATTTAAAAATTTTAACGTTAAAAATAATAATATTAATAAACGTGGTTAAGTTTTTAAAAAAAAAGATTATTTTATAATATAAATAACCTTTTAAAATTAAGATAAATAAAAATCTTAAATTTAAAGATTAAGTTATAAAAGTTTATTTAAAGTTTAATATTAAAAGAATAATAGGATTATTTTATTTCCTTTAAATGTAAAATTAAATTAAAGTTAAATATAAACCGATTAAGTTTAAATTAATAAAAATAATTAATAAAATTGGTAAAAATTGGATTTAATATTTAAACGTTATAATATAAATTAATAAAACAATAATTAAATTTAATAGTTTTAATCTTTATAAGATTATTTATAACAAAAATTTAATCTTCCCTATCAAAATAACTATTTTATTATGGAAAATCTTAAACTAAAAAAGAATTAAAATATTTAAAGATTTAATTATTATAAAAATTTAAATAATTAAGTAATAATTAATAAATATTAAATTTATCTCGAAGATTATTAATAAAAAATAATAAAAAATGGCTTAAAGAAATAATTAATAAAATATTTATAAAATATAAAAAGAATTTTTAAAAGTTAATAATTTAATATTTCTATATAATATATCTTAATATATAAATATATTCCATAAACGATAATTATAATATAATTAATAAAGATTTTATATAATTAATAAAATTTTAAAAATAGATAAATACATAATAAAAACTTTAAAAAAAAATAAAGTATAAAAAAACGTAATTAAAAATAAGTTAAAATTATTTATATAAAATTATTAAAAATATTAAAAATTAATTAAAATTAATGAAAATAAATAAACTATTAAATTAATAATAAAAAACATTAATTAAGAAATTTTATTAATTCTTAAATCTATGATACTTAAATTTAAGGAAAATGATTATAAAAAAATTAAATAGTTTAATATTAAGGTCAAAATTAATATATTAATTGGAAAAAAAGAAAGATACGAAAATTATAGTAACGTTAAATTTAAAAATATTCCGCTTAAATTTTAAAAAAAGGGAATATACCGTTATTTAATACAGATAAAAAAGGTAAATCTTTAATTCAATTAAATTTCATTATCTTATAAACCAATTATATAATAATAAAATAATATAAAATAAAATTTAATTAAAATATTACATTTATTTTTCACTATTTCCTATTAATAATTATTATTTTATATTATTTTTTAAAAATTCTTTATAATAAAAAATATTTAATATACGTCTTTTTATATAATAAATTATTTAAGGTAAAATCTTTAATAATCAAGGAAATATAATTATTACAAACGCAAAAATAATAAAAACAATTATTTTAAAAAAAACATTACTTAACCGCAAATAAATAATTGCCATAATTATTATTAAATTAATCTAATATTAATCGACACCTAAAAAATAACTATATATTAATATAAGTTAAAAATTTAAAAAATTTAAAATATTTTTTATATATATAACAAAAAATTTTATTTGAATAATTAAACGCTTAAATAATAAGTTTTTTAATATATTAAAAGTTTTATAATTAAACTATAATCTAACTAATCGAACCAATTTAATAAATATTTATATATAAAAGAAAAGGTTTATTAATATCTTAATCTTTTAAAAAAAAGTATAAAGACCAACCGTTTTTAATAATATTTAAAATTATTTATTAATAATTAATTAATAAAAATACCAACCACTTACAATATTATTAAAAAACTTAATATTTAAATGTTTAAATAATTATTAAATATTAATTATTAATTTTAAATTATAATTATGGTTGAAGAATATTTATAAATTTATAAATAAGGAATTATAAATCTTTTATATAATTAGATATTTGTTAATATTTTATTGTTTAATATTTATCAAAACTTTAATTAAATTATATTAAAATTTTAATATTAAAAAAAGGATTAAAGATAAATATATCGTTATTATTATTATAATTGTTATTAATACTATTATTAATATTATTAAATAAGTTAAATATTAAATTATAAAACGAAGAAAGAATTTTAAAAGAGAATATAAAGATTTTAAATATATTATTATTAATTAGAATAAATTAAAATATTATGAAGATATTTATATAATAAAAGATATTAATAATAATATTATATTGCTAAATAAAAGATTTAAAAGATTTATATAAAATAAAGAAAAAATATAAAAGTTATTTAAAAAGGAAAGAAAAAAGGAAAGAAAAAATAATTTATATAATTTATAAATTTTATAAAGGAAATTGTTATTAAAAAATTATAAATAGGTATATATATATATATATTTTTAAATTTATTATTTAGTTAATTAAGACCTTTTAATTAATAAAATAACAAGCTTTAATAAATAATCATAAAAGAATTATTATATATTAAAATTTCTAATATTAATTCTTCCTTTTTATAATAACATTTAATTATATCTTATTTTCTTAATCATTTTAATATTTATCATTACATATATTTAAATATCTTATATTTCTTTTAATTGTTATTATTAATTACTTCTATAATATTTATATAATACTTTTCCTTTTCTATTTATTCCTATAATTATATTATTTTTGTTAAAGATTAAAATAAATAAATAGTAATAATAAACATATAATAATATATATAAATTTAAAGGAGTTATTTATAAATAAGAAATATTTAATTATAAAAACTATATTAATATAAACTTTTAACATATAATTATAATTAATAAGATCATATTTCTAAATAATTAATATAATAATTTATTTAATATTTAAATATTGCTTTTAAAGATTAATAAAATTAAATAAAATAACGAAATATTTTTAAAATTAATCCATATTCTCTAATTATATAAAAAGAAGGAATAATTATTTATTAAATAAATTTTAATCCTATGAAAGTTAATAATATTAAATATATTTAATTAAATAGTTAATTATAAACCATTATTAGCTTAAATATTTAAATATAATATTATAAAAAGCTTTAAGTTTAAAATAAAGATAATTTTAAAAATATCAATAAAAGTTATAACGTTTTTAATATATATAAATTTATTTAATTTAAAAAGAAAAAAAAACGTAATAAACGAAATATATCATTTTTTATTTGCTATTTATATCTTTAAATAAAAATATATTTACATATTTAATATAATTAATAATAGATTTTAATAATAAATTAATTAAATAATTTAATAGTTAATTAATATATTTAAAAAATGGGATATTAATTAAAAATTTAAAAAAAAATTAATTATATTTAATTTAATAAGTTAATTAAATGGATAATGTTATAAATATTAGTATAATTTAACGTTACATCTAATTATAAAAAAATCGGGAGTATTATTTAATATAATTAAATATAAGAAAAATTTATATATTATATTTAAAAAATATATAGATACTATTTTAATATATATTAGTATTAAAATGATTAATAAATTAATTAATATAATAAAGTTATTAGTAATATTGTTAATAAGAAAACTTAAACGTGTATTTTATTTTAAAACTTTACTTATTAAAATTATAACCTTATTATTAAAGAAAATACCGATAGAATTTCCGAAAATATTTAGTATTTTTTATCTTAAGTAACCTTAAATTAGATATTGGAAACTTTTCTTTAAAAGGGTTATACCTCCCCAACCACACCATTTTTTAACCAATTAAACCCCGGCACAATTTTCTTAAAAAATTTCCAATGTTTAGTTTAAAATAGTTTGAAATATTTTTAAATTATATAACTTATAACAATATTAATTAAAATTAATCGAATCAATCGAATTAATTAATTAATAAGTAATATTTATATATTAAACAATTGTTAATATCATTATTTAAATATTTTATACGTTTTAAATTAAAAATAACTATTAAATTAATTAAAATAACTATCGAATTAATTAAAATACAATTGTAACGCCGATCGTAACGCGTAAATTTTAATCGTAACGCGTTAATTGTAATAAACGTTATAACTTAATATATGTAATATTATATAAAATTAAAAAAAAAGGGTTGAAAGGATTAAACTATTAAATACTTAACCCGAAATCAAAAAATTATCTTATATTTTCTACGTGGTTGTTAATGTAAATACGTAAATATAAACGCGTTATATATTATTTATTAAAGTTATTATTTATTAAACGTTAAAGTTTATAATATAATAACATAACGTCATTTAAAAATGTAAAAAGAGTAAAAAAGTAAAGAAGTTATATTATTATTTTTAAATCATTTAAAAAGAAGAAATTCTTAACATTATTATTAATGTAAATATATGGGTATAAATGCGTATAATATATTATTAAAGTTATTTTGTATTTTTAAACGTTAAAGTTTATAATATTATAATATAATACCGTATAAATATAAAAAAAAGGTTAAAAAGGTTAAACAATTAAATAATTAACTTTAAATTATATTTTTTACCTTATTATTAACGTAAATATATAAATATAAACGTATATAAATATATAGGTATAAATATTAAATATTATTTTAAAATTATTTTATATTTTTTAATATTAATGTTTATAATATTATAACGTAATTTTTTATAAATATATAAAAAAGTTAAAAAAATAAAAAAAATATAATATTAACTTTAAATTATTAAAAAAAAAGTTATTTTTAACGTTATTGTTATTATTTAAATAATTATTAATATAATATTTAAAAATATACCATTCAACTCGATTTTATTCGTTAAAAGTTCAAACTAGAATTTATAAAACGCTTTATTAAAAATCTATAAATATAAACGCATAAATTACGCGTTTTATGGCGTAGGTAAGGCGTAGGCAAGCGTAACCCGCCGTTCACAAATTCTGGTTTAAGCATTAAAATAAAAGATTTTAAAACGTACGAAAGAACTATTAAATAATAATAATAACATTTTTATAAAAGATTTTAAAACTTTAATAGATTTAAATAATTATTATTTACATAATTTTAGCTTTTATAAAGTTAATTAATATAAATATAATTAAATTATATTATATTAATGGTTTATTAATATTTTTAAAAATGTTATTAAACGTTTTTAATTAAATTTTCCGAAAAATTAACTTAATTAAAATAAATATAATTAAATTATTAAATATATAACATTTAAATCTAGAAAAGTTATTAATTAAATAATAAGTTATATTTAATGTGTAAAAATTAAAGTTAAAAAATATATTAAAATTATTAAATTTAAAAAATTAAATATAAATTTAAATAATATATAAATAAAGATAGCAAAAAAACATTTTAATTAGTTATTATTACGTTAATTTACGGTTTTTTTTATTAAAATTACCTTATTATTATTAATATTATTAATTTTAAGGAACATTAAACTAATACCGTATTATAAAAATATTATAAAATAATATTATATAACTTTTTTTAACATAAATCTTTATAAAATTTTATCTTATATATTCTTTTTAATTAATTTATTAAGAAATATTTAATAACATCTTTTCTTAACCATATAATTAAATTCCAATCTTAATCATTACCGTTTTTAAACAAATTACTATTATTTATAATTTTTTATTTTAATTATATTATTTAAAATGTTTATTCTTTGATTAATTTATTACAAATTTTATAAAAAATATAATGCCATTATTAACTATTTTAGGTTTATTTTTAAATCTAAATAATTAAAGTAATAAGCTATACTTTTTAAGAAACATAATTTTTATTCAATATTAATTATAATGTTAATATTAATAATATTAATTATAATATTAAATATTTTTATTAATAAATATTTTTAATTTTTTAATTTAAAATATAATAACGTAAAATTATAAAAATATATAAAAAGATTAAAAAAATAAATTAAATAAATTATTAATTTTAAATAATTTTATTTAAAATAATTTTACATATTATTATAATGAATTAATTTATTATTTATTTAATATTAACTTTAATATTATATAAAATGTAATATATAAAAGTTTTTTAATGTAATAACATTTTAAATTAAATTTTAAAAAACTTTTTAATATAATTTTATAAATTTAAATATACGGATTAAACGTTAAATAATAAACGTAACTCGTTGTTTTTTAAACATTAACTTAAACTTGTTAAAATAATAAATAAATTAAAAGTTTTTAAATGATAATATTAATATTAAATTAAAATAAAAATAAAAAGTCTTTTTATATATTAATTAATTATAAATTAAATTTAAAATATAAAAATATTAAATTAAATAAATATATAAAAATAAAATTACATGATAATTATCATGTAATTAAAAATAAAACTTTACTTTTTTTTACATTTAAAATATTTTTAACTTATATTATAAATCGTATTTAATTTTTAATTAATTAATTTTTATCGAATTAATTTTTTATTTATACTTTTATATATAAATAAACTTTATTAATTAAACATTAATAAATTATAAATTTAATATAAAAAATATTTTTAAATTATATTTTTAAATTTAAAATTATTAAAAAAATTAATAAAATTTATCTTAAGTGACTTTAAACCACAGTTTTGAAAAAGATTTAGGTTTGTGGGGTTGTACCCCCTTTAGCCACACTATTCCCCAACCAATCACAACACCGTACAACCTCCCCAAATCTTTTTTAAACTATGGTTTAAAGCAATTATAAAATGTTTTTTAATAAAAATATCGTATATAGTAAAAGTATTATTAAAAACATCATCATTAATAATATTATTAAAAATAATAGTATTAACGCGTTTTATATATTATAATAAGTGATTAATTGATTAATATAATAGTTATTAACTTTATTACTAAATTTATTAATTAAATTTATGCGTTTTTATTCTTGTGGTATTAAATGGGGTTGGGATTAACTATAATATGTATTATAATATGCGTTATAATAAATAAAGCTTAATATAAACGCGTAACGTTATATAAATATATAAAAAATTAAAAAGGTTTAAATAATAGTTTTATTATTAAATTAAAAATAAAATAAAAGATATTTTTATATATGGTTAATTAATTATATTAATTAATTGTAATGTTAATTATAATATTAATTATAACGTTAATTATAATTTTAAATACTTTTACCAGTAAACATTTTTAATGTTTTGGTTTAAAATATAAAAATGTAAAATCGTATAAATATATAAAAAAGTTAAAAGGATAAATTAGGTAAATTATTAACTTTAAATCATTTTAATTAAAGTTATTTTATATATTATTATAATATATTAATTAATTATTAATTTAATATTAATTTTAAAACCATATAAATTTAATATATAAAAGCCTTTTAACATAATAGTGCTTTAAATTAAATCTTAAAAAAACTTTTAATATAATTTTATAAATAAAATATATTAAAAATTGCAAGTAATTTAAGTTAAAAAAACTTTATAAATAAAGGTTTAATTAATAATTTAAAAATTAATACTTTATAATAATTTTATTTAAAATTAATTATAAAATTTTACGTAAAAATTTAATAAAATTAAAATTATATTAATTAACAAAATTTAAATAATTAATCTTAGGAATACCATTTTTTTAATTTATTAATAGGTTGTAATAATATATTTAATTTAAAAGAAGTTATAAATATTACGTTTTAAAATCTTTTTATTTTAAAAATAGTTACATACGGAAGGTTAAAAGTAAATTTCTTACCAAATATATTTAATATTATTTAGTTATATATAATAATAAAAAGAAATTAAAAATGTTAATAATTATTATCTTTTACATTATATTAAATATATAATTAAAAAATGGGAATAATTACCTTATTATTAATACGATATAAATCTAACCCGGTATAATTAAAAAATAATATTAATATTATAGTAGGAGGGGATAATTTATAATTGGTGTTAATTAATTAAATAATATTTTTAACTATATTAATAATACTATTAACAAGTTTATAATTTACTTATAAATTTTTCGTTAATATATATTAAATATTAATTATAATTAATAAATAAAATTTTAAATTATTAGTGTTTTAATTTGAAATTATATTTTAATAATAGCTTATTTTTATAGCTTAAATTTTAAAAATAAGTTAATTAAAAGATAAAAAATAACGGTAATTATATATTTATTTATTTTACAATAAATAGGAAAAATCTATAAAATTAACGTAGAAATTACTATTTTATTTACATTTAAATTAAACTATATATAGTAGGTAAATAATTTTTAATAATAATATTATACATTTACATTATAAATAATTTTTAACGTTTACCGGAATAATTTTTAATTTATTTTATGTTATTAAACGACGGTAGTTAACCAAATAATTAAATTAAACTTTAAATAAATATTTTAACTGGTTAAATTATTTAAATTTGTTAAAAGTTTAATATAAAATAACGATTTAATAAATATTGGTAATAATTATTCAAAATTGTTAATAATTACGTTATTAAAACTTTTAAATATTTGATAACTAATTATAACGGTAATTTTTAAAAATTAATAATTAATATATAATAATATTTTTAACTTAATTATAGATTTTTTATTAATAAATATATATTGGATTTTATTAAATTTTAATTATACCTAATTTAACGCAATAACTAATAAAATATTAAGACTTTTTTTAATAAGAAATAATAACGTTAAATATAACGTTTAATTATTAATAATATTAACGGCAACGTTAATAAAAGTTATTTATAATATTAGGTTAGGAATTTTTTAATGTTTAACAAATAATTGTAAATAAGCTAAAACAATATTTAAAACGTATATTTTTTTACTACTTTTAAGCCTATTTACGTTAGTAAAAAATAGTAGTAAATTTTTACCAGTTAATATATATTAATAATAATTTATATATATATTATATAGTTGCCGCTATTTTAATTTTAATATATTTTTAGCGCTGTTTAAAACTTAAATAATATATAAATTAAAATTTATATAATTTTACCAAATATTTAACTAATAATTTATTTTATTATCGAAATTAATATATTTATTGACGTAAAAGATTTAATTATAGGTTAAATTTTAAGGCCGAATATTAAATTTATTTTATTTAAACCGGGAATTTTCACATTTATTAAATTAAAAATTAATTAAATTATTTTAAAATTGGGATATTTTTAATAAAAAAATATCTTCGTTTTTAAATTCTTCGTAATTGTTTAGTACGTTAACAATTTTATAATAATCGAAATTATATACTTATATAATATATTAATGGTAAATTTAAAAAATGGCGTTATATAATAGATATTTAATATCGTTTACTGTTAAAATATTATTAAAAACAAAACGAAATAAATAATATAATATTAATTTAATCCGATAATAATCTTTATATAATAAGTTATTAATTTTATATTTTAAGTTATATATTAAAACGCGTAATTTAACCCAAAGTTAAAAAATAAAAAAAATTTGCTATTAATTAAATAACATTAGTTATTGAAAAAATATTATATTTAAAAGAGTAATATGGATAGGTTAAATCTTATATTTCTTATATAGCAATTTATTTTTTCGAATTATATTATTTTCGGTAATAAATTAAGATATATAATTTAACTTTAACTTATAATTTATTTGGAATATAATCCAGGAATTTTATTATAACAAATATAATAATAATTTGTATATTATTTTTTATATTAAAACATTTTATTTATTAATAATTTTATTTATAAATTTCGAAATAAACGATAATAACAACGTTAAATTACTAATACGGGGAAGGATTTTATAAGTTAATTTAATAAATATTTAAGTTTTTTTCTTTACTTTAAAACAATATTTAATAATATACCTTTTTACAATATAAATTAAAATATATAAGGTAATATTGATATTTACACCTTATACCACGATAATAATAAGATTATATAAATTAAACCGGAAATTGTTCCGTTTTATAATATAATTATAATACTAAAAATTTAACAATTTATTTATACATACGTTTAAAACTAATAAATAAGGGAAATGGAATTAATAGAAAAAATTTAATATTTAAATATCTTACGTTAATATATGTTAAAACGTTAATATAAAAACATTTATACCTTGAAAAGCACCATTTCGAAGAATAGCTTTATTAATAACACAAACATTTTTATTAAGTTAATTAATTTTTCAAATAATATTAATTTTTAAAATATAAAGATAATATAATAACAAATACGTGTAAATTTAAATAAATAAAATTATTATTTAAAAATAATTAACAATAAATGGAGGTATTATAATAATAAACAAATTTTTATTAAAGATTTAATTTAATTAAAGATTAATAGTAATAATAAATAAAACCTAATATTTAATAAATTTATTTTAATTTTTGGAGCTTATTATATTAAGATAAATAACAGTGTTACTTTATAATAAATAGTAATAATGGGAGTTATTATAGTTTTACCATTTATATTAAAACCATTAATCGATAATGTTAAATATTAGGGTAATTATATGCTTAAAAAAAATATAAATTAAATATAAAAATAATATATAACAATATACGAATATAATTGGAAATTATTTTTAATAATATAAGCCTTCTTAGCATTAATAGTAATTATCCATTTTTAATACGTTAATATTAAATATTATAAAAAATGTTATTATATATTAACTAGATTAAAAGTGGTAAAAAGATTTGGATAATAGAACGCGTTAATTATAAAGTTTAATTTCGTTCACCTTTTAAATTAGTACAGTTAATTTCCAGGGATATTAATAAAAAAATAGATAATAGATAATAATAATATTTAACCTACTTTTATATTATTCTTAAAAACGTAGCAAATTTTATTAATATATATATTATTATTAATTAAGGTAACCTTATTAATAAAAAAGGTACTCCGCCAATTTATTTATTAATATTATAATATATTAAAAATAATAAAAATAAATTGTAAATAAGAAATAAACCGATTATTATATTAATAAAAGGCGTAGTTAATATAATTTTTAAAATTAATTTATTATAATTAAATGGTAATAAATTTGTTAACACTTTCCAAGAAAAGAATTGGAAAAATAAAAAATAGTATAAACTAAAATTTATTAAATTTAAAAATAAAAGTAGCATAAATATTTGGTAAATTAATTTAACATATAGTTATAATCGATTTATAAATGGCGTTAAACTATTAATATAATATAATAATATCTAAAATAGCGGAAATATTATAAATATTTATTAATTTAATTAAATTTTTTTCTAATATATTGCTAACAATATTATTATTTATAATTATAATTTAATTTAATATTTTAAATAATATATTATTATTATTTAATAGTTAAAATAATTAAGCTTTATTTATAAAAATATTTTAATATTTAAGATGGTAAAATTAGAGATATATAAATCATTATTTAATATATTAACATTAAATGTAGAAATTATAAAACATTTAACATTAAAACCTTATATTTATTAAATATAACGTAATTATATTTAATTTTATAAATAATTAAGGAAATACATAATATAAAGCGGTAATGTTTTAAAAAAAGTGGTAAATATAACTTTTATATTAATATTATTAACCTTAAATTTAATAAACTTTAATAAAATAATATAACCGTAAAATGATTATTTTTTTTGTTTAAATAAATATAGGAAAGAAATTTAAAATTATTTCGAAATTAAGTTAATTTTCGAAAAAGAAAAGGTATATATTGTTGTAAACCGTATTTTTATTTTATTTTTAATTATTATAACGCCAATAAATACCTCCGCTATTTAAGCTTATATTAAACCAATTTTTGAGATATTACTAATATTATTATTAAATATTATTGTTTAAAATTTATAAAAAATTTAAGATTTATTAAGTATTATTTGGGATAAAAGCGGGTTTAATATTTGGTTGGATAAAGATAGGAAATATTAAAATTGGGGCTGGAATTGGTATAAAATTAGCATTAATTAATCGTTTTTTAAAAATATTAAAAAAAAAGGTTAAAAAAGGTGGGATAGTTTTAAAATCTTAACGTTATATTTAATATGTTTATTGAATAATTACGTATATTTAATATATTTCACAGGAAATATTAGAATTTACGTTAATTTAACCTTAAGAAATATAGGTGGATTAATTGCAATAATTAACATAATAAAACGTAAGATTTTTTATTAAATTTTACCATTCCAGTTAAAATAGCAATTTTGATTAATTAATGTAGTAATAAATATATTGTTAAATATTAATTAAAAGAGGTTTTTACTATAAATAGCCCCGTTTTTTTAAAATGGTAATTTGGTTTATAATATTATTAAATATATATAAATATATAATAATTAAGGTAAAAATATAGTTAAAGAGTTAAGAATATATTATATAATATAATTAAATAAAAGGTTAGGAATAAAGTTAAAAATAAAATTAAAGATAAAGTATATAATGTAATTAAATAAAAGGTTGGGAATAAAGTTAAGAATAAAATTAAAAAACCATATAACATTAATTGTTAAAATAATAGATATAACTAATACATAACGTTAAAAATAAAATAAAAAAAAGTATAAAATTAAAAAATAATAAATATACTTAAATTTAGAAAAAATATATATATATATTTAATTAAAATGTATAAATTAATAACAACCCCATTATTTAATTAATTTTAATAATAATTAAAATTTAATAATATACCTTAAAACTTTTAATTAATTAAATTATTATAATAAACGTAAATATAATTTTATTATACATTAAAATAATATTATACGTAACTTATTTAATTAACTTATTAACGTTATATACACCTTTTTATAATATATATTTATTATTTTTACTATTTAATTAAATAATTTATAATAATAATAATACCATTATAAATTATCACGATAATATTTTTAAACACTTTTATTCATTAATTAAAGCCGTTTATATTTATTTTTAATATATATTTTCTATACCTATATTTAATTAAGTAATTTATTATTATTAACAATTATAATTTATTAAGATTTTTATACATTTTTTAATACGTATTTAAATTGTTACAATTTAATTAATCTTTTTTTATTTTTAAAATAGTTAATATTACCGTAACCCATTTTTTTTTATATATATATATTTTTATTAATTATTAAATCTATTTTTATAATATATATAAGCTATTTTTAATTAAAAAAATTTAATTAATAAATTTTTATTTTATCCTTTATTTTATTTTTTATTTAATCAATTTTATTATTTAATAATTTATACGTTTAAATTAAATAATCTATATTTATAATATATATAAATAAACTTTAATTAAAGAAATTTAATTAATAAATTTTTATTTTATTATTTATTTTATTAATTTTATTATATAATAGCTCGTACGTTTAAATTAAACTCTTCTTTAATGTACAATTTTAATAAAAAAACTTTCAAGTTAATTACATAATAAAGTTTTTTAATAAACATACGAATTAAACATTAAGTGGCACTTGTGGCGTTAACGGAAATAAAAGAAGTAACGGGCGTAACCCGCCGTTTCTTAAGGATTAATTTAAGCTCGTTAAAATAAAATAAAATTACTTTTTTATTTACTATTATTAATTACGTAAAATAAAATTACTTTTTTATTTACTATTATTAATTACGTAAAATTAAATAATTTAAAAAAATATTTTTTAATAATTAATTGATTTTATAATTTTAATTAATAATTCTTTCGTAATTAACATTAACTATATAATTATTTAAAAAAAAGTTAAATTATTAACCTGTTAATAATAATTATTAAAATATTGCTTTTTAAACAGCCCTTTCGTATAAAAAAGCTATACAACGAATATCGACAAAGCATTTGATAAACCTTTCGATCTTTCAAGGGGTATTAGCCATGCTTGGCATAGTCATAGAAGCTTACCATACTAGCCGAGCTAATGCTAAAAGGAAGCCCGAGAACAAACATGGCTAACAATAGCTTCGGCTTTAATTCTGGGGTATTAAGCTATAGGCTATCGCTACCACCTTTTAACTCGCTGTCGCTGGTCCACACGGGTCTATATCATGCTTAACTATAGGGCTTGTCTAGCTATCCGGCTCTCTTTGAGGTTATATAAGGCGTTGCTAGTCTTTTGTCGTTGCTTAGCATCTTACAGATTAGCTTGCAAGAGCTAATAGTTACAGACCATGTTCACCTGTTGGTTTCAGGCCTTCAACAGGCAATGTAAAAAGGTACTCCATAAGCGTCAACAGCTGGAAGCCCCTCATAAGCTCCCGGTCAGTTAGGCATATATTCGTGTAAAAATAGTATCAAGTTATCGTGATATTCCAATAACATAGGACATGGAACGTGGATATGTCGAGATGTTAAGGGTGAGATTCTTGTTCAACGTCTATATAAGAAGGCTTCTCGTCGTCCGAGATAGAGCACTATTATCGCATAGCAACAGATCACAAGTACAATCACATATACGTCTACTGGTACTATTTAGGAGAGCTTTCCCTGTCCCGCTGGCAAGACCCTCCACTGGGAGACGGTTGCTATCGGCCAGTTCGACATCAATGTCATTAAACAAGACTTCATGGTCGATGGCACTAACACGCCTAACGGCCTGGGCGCTGGCTGGTTCTAAACCGGTCTAATGTCACATCAGTATCTAATACTGCATTAGCAGTTTCAGAAGTTGAGGTTTATAGTTCGAGAAAAAACCCATATTCTCTCCTTTGTTTTTCGTTTTCCTGTATTGAAGCGGGAGCGCATGGGTTTAAGGGTGATTCAGGTTGGGCAAGAATAAGGGGTGGACTGGTGTAGCTTGGTTTAAAGACATTCCTTATTATTGGACTATGCTAACAAATACTTGGTACAAGATAAAGACTGTTTTAAGAATGATTTCAAATCATAGCAAATGAGGTATGGAGCTTTAGATACTTACTACGGACTCCTCCGGACGGTTGGGGCCTCACGGAGCATAATCAATACTCCGAAGGGAAATAAACTATAAATGGACATATGTTGCAAACGCAAACCTGGGGAAGTCCGAAATACTTACGGTTGGCGCAACATTCGTAATCCCTCCTTGTACACCAGGCTATCGGGATTGGTTCGTGGATGTGCTAATCAGTCGAATTTAATGGGAGGGTGTACATGTTTCCCAACGTGGCGCTACATAATGCTGAGCCTACAAGGACTACGTAAGTGTTCCAAGAAGGATTATCTGCCATCCGCTGTGTCACCTAGTGTTAGCAATTTAACCAGATAACAATTAGGTATAAGAAAGCATATTCTGTTAACCCCCTTACCTACGAGGCTTTAAATGCTCTTGCTTTCCCCAGAATATTCAAGTATAACCCAAAGAGACCTCTATCTTCTTTTTCTCCAAATAAACACGACAGTAGTCAATATTACGTATCGAATTGTAATAGATTCACGCGACACTAGACCATTACCATGGTATTTTCTATCCTATTTTTCTTCACCCGCAAAGCCGGCGTCTCCCCGGAGGAGTTTAAGGAGCACCTCGAGAACATTCACATGCCTATACTACAAGAGGTAGCTGGTCCGCACTTCCCGCTATCACACAAACGGCACTATGTCCAACGCACTCAAGGCCAAGGCGAGGGTACAACCCGGAATGCCTCGAGCCCGGCTCAAGTGCTTCTTGGGTCCCAAGCTGACTTCGATTACGACGCTGTCGCCGAGCTGACTTTCCAGGATGCTGCGGCCTTCCAGACATTCATGGCGTTCTCACACACCCCTGAGAAAGCAGCAAAAGTTGGTGCTGATCAGGAGCTTTTTCTAGACCGCTCCCAGTTACGCGCTGTTGCTATAGGCGGGACAGAAGTCACAAAAAGGGAATAAAGAGCTGATTAAATGACATTAAAGAATAGGAAGTATTGTTGCACGGAGCATTGTTATGGACTATTTATATTTATATATTTAAAACTTAAAACATTAGCAATATTTTCGCGGGAAAATATAAAGTAGCTTGAATGACAACAATGTTTAAATGTTTTAACCTGGTTAATTACTAGAGGTTACCCCAAAGGCTGACACAATCCCGAAGTTTTTAGCTATGGCTTATACGGCTTCGAGATTTAGCCCCTATCCCCACCTTGGCAAAGTTCGCCAGTTAGCGCAAGGTTAATATATAAAGCTAAAAAATCTATGGCATGTCAATTTAAGGCATAAACCGTAGTGTTAACACATTGGAAAACACATTTGTGGCCCTGATGTTTTCAGTTGCAGTCTCCTCCCACAAGATTTAGTTTAAGGCCAACTGAGATAATCTGCAGCCAGGTTATGCATGTTGACAAGCACGTAAAAGGTCACAAAGCAACACGTCTATGCGTAACATAGTTACTCAATACTCATATAGCGATGTACTATATACTCATTCCCTCAGCTGGACACGCAATTTGATCCCCATGTAAACATTCAATGACAGAGACAGAGTTTCACAATGGCTGATATGAGCGGTGACATCAGCCTTAATACCGTCACTACCTAGGTATAGTATGGTGTATTGCAGCAGTAAATATATTGTGAGATGGTTCCGGAACCGAAACTAGGCATAGTTAGTTAACTACCTAGGTACCTAGCTACCTAAGGCAAAGAAATAAGTAGTCGAAAAGCATTTTCTATACACAGTCACGCTAAAACGCAGTCTTAGTTGCAATATAGATAGTAGAAGATTAGATAGATCGTGATGTGCTTTTCCCTCTATCTTATGATTGGAAGTAGATCACTTATAGACTAATACTCGTGCTGTAGCTGTTTCGTTGTAAGTCTCACCTGTATGAAGTAGACATGGCTAAGTCATCTTACTCAACAGTGTCTCAAGATGGCGATGATTGATTAAACAGGTGTCATTTCGGTTCGAGCTCATTGCATGGCTTGCTAGGTATGATATCCGCTAGCACCCGTGGTCGCGGCTTAACGTGGATTTGTCAGAGATATCATCAACTGGGGGCTGACGCCAACGGAAGCTATCTCGAGTTCAATGCACCAGGCTGCATATTATCTGGAGTTGGTGACTTATAGTAGCCATATATTATCTTCAGAGATAAGAGTTACAGTTGAACGTATTGGCAGTTAAATATCGAAGCATTGCTCAGAAATAGGCAAAATAGAAACTCGAGCAAGTCCCTCAAAGGAACCTGGTACTTTGAAAAGCTATTCTCTGGGACTTTGGCATTATTACAACCTCAATCAAGGACTCAGTTTTTTAACCTAGCCTTCATCCAGGCCGATACACTCAAAACACTATGCCATGGCCTCATATATCAACCCGTCGGGGTCTACTTCCCCAGTAAGATACTACTCTGTCTGTTTAAATAACCATTAAGTTCTGAACTAACTGCAGTCAAAAGGCGTTAGACTCATCCAGCACCAATTGTCGTGACTGAACTGATAATGGAGTACCAATTGCGATCTGCGGCATGGCTCTTCGCCTTCCAGGTGGTATTTCAACGCCGAATGAGTTCTGGGACTTCCTGGTTAAGAAACAGGATGCGCGGGGCCTTGTACCTGAGTCGAGATACAATTCTTCCAGTTTTTACTCCAAGACTCCCAAGCCTGGCCATATCGCCACTCAATACGGATATTTTCTTGATGAATCCGTGGATATCGGTGCTCTCGATATGAGCCTCTTCAGCATGCCCAAGATTGAGGTAGAACGGGCAGACCCGCAACAACGACTCTTATTAGAACTTACAAGAGAATGCCTCGAAAGCGCAGGAGAAACCGGCTACCGCGGAAAGGCTATTGGGATCTTCGTTGGATCGTTCGGCGAAGACTGGCTGGAATTATTCGTCAAAGATCCCCAGCTTTATGGTACCTATAAGATTACCGGCTATGTCGACCTTGTGCTTTCTAACAGGGTATCATACGAATATGACTTCAAAGGACCCAGTATGGTCATCCGCACTGGTTGCTCTTCGTCTTTGATCGGCCTTCACGAGGCGTGTATGTCGATTCGGTACGGCGAATGCAACTCTGCAATTGTAGCCGGTACCAACTTGATCATGTCCCCGAGACTCACTGTTTGTATGTCTGAGCAAGGAGTTCTATCTCCGAATGGTTTGTGCAGAACCTTCGACGCCGATGCCGATGGATACGCACGTGGGGAAGCTGTTAACATGGTCTACATGAAGAGGCTTGACCATGCAATCCGCGACGGCAACCCCATTCGAGCTGTGATTAGAGGCATGTCTAATAACGCTGATGGCAAGACGCTCGGTCTAAGCGTTCCAAGCTCCCTATCCCACGAGATGATTATTCGCAGAGCATACCACGTGGCCGGAATCTCAGACATCGCAGAGACCGCCTACGTTGAGTGTCCTGGTACCGGAACCGCAGCCGGCGACCCAATCGAGGCCGCCGCCGTGGCTAATGTCTTTGGCGATACTGGAGTATACATTGGCTTCGTGAAGCCTAACGTTGTGCATTCCGAAGGAGCATCTGGAATCACGTCGCTTATCAAGGCAATTTTAGCCATGGAGAACCAGACCATCCCTCCTAACATCAAGTTCAACAAGCCCAATTCTAAAATTCCATTTGAGGAAAAGAAACTCAGGGTTCCCCTTGAACCTACCCCCTGGCTAGAAGACAGATACGAGCGTGTTTCGGCCAATTCCTTTGGTATCGGTGGCGCCAACGCTCATGTTGTCATTGAATCGGCAAGAATGTACTTCGGGAACGGCCACACATCGAACAAGATACCATCGCCTCCAAAGGCCCAGTTACTGTTATTTTCCGCCAACACTTCGGATTCGTTAAGACGACATGTCATCCAGAATCAGAAATACGTCGAAGAGTTCCCTGAGGCAGTAAACGATGTGGCCTACACTCTTGGTGTAAGGCGCACACACTTACCACACCGAACATATTCAGTTATAGACAAGGGCATCGTAGCTAGTACGGCACCTTTTGGCAAGGCACCCCGGTCACCACCCGACCTCATTATGGTCTTTACTGGCCAGAGTGCACAGTGGCCGCAGATGGGTCTCGAGCTTCTTCAATCAAACGCCACTTTCAAGAAGTCGATTCACCACATGGAGGATATCCTGAAAAGCCTCCCCGATCCCCCTACTTGGGCTCTGGTCGGCGAATTGACTAAGCCGGCTGAGACGAGCAAGTTGGACAAAGCTTATCTCTCCCAGCCCCTATGTACTGCGCTACAGGTTGCCCTGGTTGGCCACTCGTATGGCGAGATAGCAGCCGCGTATGCTGCTAAGAAAATCAGTGCCGAAGAAGCCATCATTGCCGCTTACGACCGTGGTGTTGTATCAGACAAGGTGAAAAGGCCAGGGGCTATGGCTGCCGTTGGGATAAGCAGGGAAGAAACGACGCCGTTCCTAGTTCCAGGCGTCATTATCGCTTGCGAAAACTCGCCTTCCAGCGTCACTATATCTGGCGATAAAGAAGCGGTAGATGACGTTTTGCAGGCAATACGCTCAAAGAAGCCTGACACGTTCGCTCGCGCTTTGAAGGTTGAAAAGGCGTATCACTCTCATCATATGAGGGAGGTTGGCGAGACATACAATAGTCTAGTCTCTCGCCACATTGGGAGTAAATCGAAATACGCAGCTTCTAAGAACGTCGAGGACAAACCTGTCTTTTTCTCTACTGTAACAGGGAAAAGGCTCCGCGATACTGATGCCACCGATTCTAGATATTGGCAGTCGAATCTCGAGTCTCCGGTACTTTTCAACACCGGAGTTGCTAATTTAGTCAGTTCTCATAACGCTACTAGTAAGGCGAGCCTCATGTTCTTGGAAATCGGGCCTCATTCTGCATTGGGCGGGCCACTCCGCCAAATCTTTGCAAAGTCGTCTGCCAGTTATCTGTACGTATCATGTCTCATCCGTGATAAAAATGCAAGCGAGACGTTCCTTTCGGCTGTCGGCCAGCTCTGGACCCAGAATGTACAGATCAATCTCAACCGCCTAACCTAGCCAATCCGGACGGCACCGCTTGTGTTGTCCCGGATCTGCCCACCTACCCTTGGCAACATAGCGACTCCTTTATGTTGGAAAATCGTATCGCTAAGGAGTGGCGGTTCCGCAAGTTCCCCAAGCACGAACTACTGGGCGTCCACGTTACAGAAAGCACAGGTGGCCAGCCCGTCTTCCGGAATGTCTTGTTGCTCGCTCATGTTCCATGGATACAAGACCACAATCTCAAAGGGGACGTCATCTTCCCGTGCGCAGGATACGTAGCTATGGCAGGTGAAGTGGCTCGCCAATTATGCGAGGGTCCGTATACGGGCTTTGCTTTACGACAAGTCGTCATTGATGCTGCCATGGTCCTAACGGAGTCCAAATCAACCGAGATCATCACCAGTGTACGTCGAGCACCGCTTACAGATACACTAGACAGCGCATGGTGGGATTTCATCGTCAGTTCGTACAATGGAACATCGTGGACGAAACATTGCTCCGGCCAGTTTTCTGCCCTAACCAGCCCATCGTCGAGCGACAGGGCCGAAGATGCATCTATACTCCCACGTCTAGTCAAGCCCGCGGAGTGGTATCAAGCCCTTAGGAACGTTAGGGCAAACTACGGGAAGGATTTTCAAGGCTTGTCTAATCTATCATGCTCAACGACGCAACCCTCTCTAAGGCGAGAGCGATACACACGGTTGATGCTGATGATAGCACTTATTGTGTGCACCCTACCAAAGTTGATTTCTTCCTCCAACTATTCAGTGTTGCTGCAGCGAACGGCCTAGCCCACAAGATAAATTGGCTGAACGTCCCAACTTTCATCGAATATATGGAGATTTATAAATGTGACTCGGAAATCGATATTGTCGTAAGAGCAATTCAGACTCGGCGCGGTGTCCTATGCGGCGGGGGCGAGGGATTCGGCGATGGGGGGGAAATGGTGCTCAGGATGAAGGGTGCAAAGCTGAGTCCTATCGAAGGCGATGCCGCCACCGAAAACAGCGACCCCCATGCCGGCGCTAGGATATTCTGGCGGTCGGATATCAACTTTGTCAACGCAACATCATTAGTCACCCCACACAAAGAGCAGGGGCAATATATGTCTGTATGCGAGGAATTGCATCGGGTCTGTGTCCGCGAGTCTCTTCTTCGTCTTCGGGGCCATCGAACAAACATCCCCCATCTCCTCAAGTTCAAAGCATGGCTAGAGAAGCAACCTAGGCCCAAACCTGAGAGCTCATTTGAGGCTCTTACCAAGATTCTATCTCAACCCACGATGAACCCCCTAGTGGTTGCGTTCACCAAGATTCTCGATAGCATAGTCCTCATGTTCAAGGGCGAGGTCGATCCAGTGGCAGTTCTAATGGAGGATAACGCCCTGACGAATATTTACATATATCTCGACCTCTGCGACCGTAAATAATTATTCCAGACCCTGGGCCACGCGAAACCAAACCTTCGTATCCTCGAGGTAGGGGCCGGTACAGGTGGTCTTACAAGCACCATCCTCAAGAACCTCATAAACTCCGAGAGCGGTTCTCTTATGTACTCCGAGTATACCTATACTGATATCTCTTCCGCGTTCTTTAGCGCCGCCAAAACGCGCTTCGAAGAGTACCCCAACATGAGCTTCCAGGCGCTGGATGTTACCAAGGACCCAGTCGCCCAGGGGCTTGAAGAGGGTTTGTATGACCTCATCGTTGCCGCAAATATTTTACACGCCACCCCCAGGCTTAAAGAATCACTTAGCAACGTACGCAGACTTCTCCATCCGGAGGGTCGTTTGTACATGGAGGAGTTGTGCTCCGACAGTAAAGCCATCAATTTTGTCATGGGTATCTTTCCGGGATGGTGGTTAGGTGCGGACGATAATCGGGTGGATGAACCTTATATCTCCCCTGAGAGGTGGGACGAGCACTTGCGTGAGGCTGGTTTCGCCGGCTTGGAACATGTAGCTCTCGATTCTCCTCGACCCACGCAATTCGATGCCATCATGACAGCTAAGCCAGCAGTTGAGATTCAACGACCCCGTGCCGCAACTATTATCTACGATAACGATACTTCAACTATTGCCCTACAGCTCAAGGGGAAGTTAGAATCGGAAGGCTATATAGTCGGATTGCACCACTGGAGTGAGCCAGGCCTCCCCGCAGATAATGACATGCTCGCTGTGGTCGATCTTATCAAGCCCGTATTCGAAAACATCGATCGAGATGGCTTCGCCGCCTTCCGCAAGTTTATATCCGAGGTATTAGACCCGTCAAGATCTTCACGGCCGACGCCATCGGAGACTGCTTCCGCTACATGCAAAAGGGCCAGCACATCGGAAAGATCACAATCACGCTAGACTGTGTAGAAACCAAGGCTTTAACGAAACGGCAGCCGACCCGGAACATTCAATTTCAAAGCGACAGCTCCTACCTGCTCGTCGGTGGCTTAGGTGGCCTTGATCGTGCCGTCTCTAATTGGATGGTTGAGCATGGTGCTCGCCACCTGATATTCCTCTCACGTCGCGCCGGCGAGACCGCGGGGGATTAAGCCTTTTTCGAGGAATTGAACAGCCAGGGATGTAAGGCCACTGCCGTGAAGGGCAGTGTCGGTTCTTTTAGCGATGTAGAGCGCGCTGTGACAGCCGGCGGTATCACCCTTAAGGGGGTATTGAATATCTCTATGGTCTTACGAGACCAGAGCTTCATTAATGTCGTACGACGACTGGGCACAATGCGTGGAACCAAAGGTGCTTGGGACATGGAATCTACATAACGCAACCGTCAGCCGCGGGCTCAATCTTGACTTGTTCGTCCTCTTCAGTTCCATATCAGGGATTGTAGGCCAGAGGGGTCAAGCCAACTATTCCGGAGCCAATACATTCCTCGACAGCTTTGCACAATACCGTCACTGCCTCGGTCTCAATGCCTCTGCTGTCAATATCGGTGTCATGCTTGACCACGGCTATGTCGCCGACAACCCCATAGTCCGTGAGCGTCTCCTATCGCAGGGTATCTTCGGCATTCGTATCGCCGAGATGCTTGATGCCCTTTACCGCTGTCACCGTGGCCCCACGCCCAGCCACCCAAGACGCCAAGAGTGCACGCTCCAAACCGTTTGTCAGCCGTAGTGAGCTCCTTATAGGTATGCGTAGTACTACACCTCTCACTGACGTATCCAACCGTGTGCCTTGGAAAGGCGACCGTCGCGTGGGAGTGTATCAAAATAGCAGTTCCCGTTCTTTATCGCCGAGCTCCGCCGTAACATCAAGCGAGCTACTGTCATTCATATCATCAGCCATCGGCAACTCATCGGTCCTTTCCACGCCAGATGTCGTTGTCTTCGTCGCGATTCAGATTTCGAAACAAGCTACCAGGTCTACTTGTGAAGCCTGTAGAGGGCGATAACGAAATTGACATTAACCGGACCCTACAGGAAATGGAATTCGACAGCCTCGTGGCAGTGGAGATGAGCAGCTGGTGGAAATCGACTTTCGGTTTCGATATAAGTGTTTTGGAGATGCTAGGAGCGGGCAGTATGAAGGCACTGGGCGAAAAGGCGGTACAAGGTTTGAAAGAGAGATTCGGTGCGTCCGATGATGGGGATGATGGAGCGGTAAAAAAGTACACGCACGAAGAGGTGATTCTAACGAAGATGCCGTGATTAGTGGATTGGATTATATTACGGCAAGAGAGGTTGTGTCCGAGCTATAATGACCTACACTTGTTTTTGAAGGCTTTATTTAGTGTGTTCCAGCAATCTAGAAATTTGCAGTGCACATAGATAGTAGACCAGACTGCTTGAGAATGTGAACCCCCAGAACCGCGGAAGTAACACCAGATATATGATCGAACCGAGGGGATAGATCCGTGAGGTACCTATTGTATGTAGTTGCAATTCCAGGGCTACAAGTAGGTACTACAAGTATTATACTGACTTATATGTACACAGGAGGAGACTTACCAGTGTATGACTTCTCGAGCGTCGACATCCCCTTTTAAATATTGTGACATCAGTATCATTGTCGACCATCTCTATTCTAGCGTGACATGGGAACTCGTTGAACCTAACACCCGGCTACGGGCACTGCCCTTAATACCCTTGCGGATTACGCGCTGCCATAATAGCGCTGATATCCTCCGCTAAGCTTGTAGGTAGCGGATCTCTTACCGAGGCCGTTTCCAGCGCCGAGAATACTGCCTTGACACCTATGCCAACATCTTGGCTCCCCGTCAGAGTCTGTAGTTCGTTCAGAGCCTCGTTGATGTCCGCGGGCCCATCGAATTTGCCCGAGGCGGCCAGGAGAGCCTTAAGCTCACGATGGTCCTTGACAGCCGGCACGGCAATCTCTCTATCCCACGCGAATACGCCGTGCTGATCTAACATGGATCGCTGGCTCGTCGTAGCTATAATGAGGAGTCTGCGATTCTGCGCAAGCTGTAAGTATGCTAGAAAATCAACCGGGTTTAGGAACGACATACCTTAGGCGGTCGGGTTTCTAGTACAGCACCTAGGTACTGCACGACAGCATTGGAAAACCTTGGTCCAATAGGGTTCCAGTCGATGATTTTCTCGACGCTATCTAGAATGACAATAGAAAGAGCTGATTTATACGCATCAGAAAAGGCACGACGCAGATATTCGAGTTTGGCTCCTTCATTCGTGCCAACATCAATCGGCCTGATGAGTTTGACAAATGGGAATTCCGACTTCAGACCGATCTCTGCGGCCAAGGCCGTCTTTCCGGCACCATGAGGACCGTGGACCAAGACGGAGAACAGAGGAGACTTCTCGGAAGTCCGAACTGCTTGGACAAAACTGAGGCCTGTGGAGAGGATGGATTGGATGTGTGGGCTATAATCAATGACCCCGTACGGGGCAGCACCACTAAGTTCTTCCTCAGAAATTCCAAAGGCTGGTTTGACATCTTCCAATGCTCTCATGAAATCGGCCCTTGTCAACACCACATCCTGGGGGTTACCCTGGACACCAGTGACGTCTCCGAGTTTCGTATGTCTAGTAAAGGCATAGGATAAAGCAGCTTTCACTAGACCGGAAATTTCCGCACCTGAATAATTCTTGGTCAAGTGAGCAAGCTCCTCTAAGCTAACATCATCGGCTAATTTGTTGATCGCCCTGATCTTGGCAGTGTGGATCTGTAGCGAGTTAGTAACTATCCTCCCGGGATGCAATGTTGGTTTGGGGGTATCTCGAAAAGACCAGTCCTCGGAGAACTAACTGGGGCCATTTTTTAGATGTGACTTACGTTAAGGATTTGTATCCGGCCATGTTCATCGGGTAATGAAATCTCCACGTGTACCTCAAGACGTCCTGGTCGCAATAGCGCATCATCAATCATGTCTTTCCGGTTTGTCATACCAATAAGCAAAATATTATTGAGTTGATCAACGCCGTCGAGCTTGGAAAGAAGCTGGTTAACGACGCTGTCACCAACGCCAGTCCCTCCAGATCCGCTGCCTCTCTGCTTGCAAACAGCGTCTAGTTCGTCGAAGATAATGATATGTAAACCACTCTCTTCTCCTTTCTCCTTGTACTCCTTCTCCGCATCCGCGAACATCTTTCGCACGTTTTCTTCGGATTGGCCCACGTATTTATTAAGGATTTCCGGACCATTGATGATTTTAGGTTCGCGGGCATTTAACATCTTGCCGATTTGTCTTGCGATCAACGTTTTACCCGTTCCAGGGGGGCCATAGAGCAGAACGCCCTTTACGTGAGAGATTCCCATCTGCTCGACCAAACCCGGAGGAAAAACTCGAGATGCGAAAGCACGTCTAAAAATCGTACTAAACTCTTCGTCTAGACCTCCAATGCCCATATCAGCAAATTTGAAATCCGGCCTTAGGATAGCATTTGTGGCAGGCCTTCTCGTCGAGCCTTTCAGCTTGATGGGGTTTTTAGCATCTTTAAAAAAATTGATGTCGGTTTGGCCCTGGCCGGCCACCAGCAGACCCCTGGTATCGGGCCTCGAAGAAGAATCTGAAGCCTGACCCTTCTCATTTCCAAGCAGGTCGAGAAGCTGAACCGTTTTAACCACAAACATCAATGGTATTCCCTTGTAGTCCATCAACAATCGTTGGCCAGGGGCAAAGATTTGACCTTGAAACATTTTGACGAAGTAGTCTGCAAGCTCATCCTGGTCATATGGGACATCCGTTATCTTCCTCTGAGACGCAAATCCAATCTCAACGTCCATAGCCGACAGAGGAACCTTATGGTCATATCTTTCAGCAATAATTGTGTCGGTCATACTAATACCGCACCACGTTCGTTGGGGGTCGGACAAGCTTATACATCCTGGCGGGATATACTCGGTCGGACGAGCGGTCACGACGAAGTTTCCGTTTAGTAGGATATACAAGTCTTTGCCGTATTGGTCGGGAGGGAAATCTTGAGGCGAGACGGCAACAAGGTTGCCAAATATGTATTGCTGAGATAAATCCCCCTTGTCTAATTTTGCTAATCTAAGCTGGACGGGGCGACTCTGAGGAGCGCTAGGCCGCGTATTCCTCTGTTGGGGCGCCGTATTATTCCCACCGTAGCCCGGCGACGGGGCGCCGTAAGCACCTCTTGGATCATGTTCGGGAGGGCCATTATAATCTCTCGGTGCTCGATTTTGGGGAACTTGATTGTAGCCACCTTGCTCAGGACCTGGGCGTCCGGGTAGCCCTCCACCGCCGCCGCGAGGCCCCCTACCAAAGAGGTTGTTTCGCATATCCATGATTCCGGAATCGTGGTTAGGAGAACGAAGTTGTGGGAGCTTGCGCACTGTTACTAAGAAGATAGGTACCAGTTAGTAAAAAGAAATTAATGGCAGACTACATATATTGTGTTGGTAGAGGAGCTTGAGGGTCGCACCTATGACTGGGACAATATCTACAGACGAGTGTTCAAGATATAATGGACGATTTATAAGGACTCCAGGTCCTGTGGCATTTTCTTTGTTCGGAATTCAAAAGTTGCGGAGTTGAGCTTGTTGGTCGAAAAGTCGAAAAGTCGAAAAGTCGAAAAGCCAAGTTGCGGTTTGTTAGAGGTGAGGCTTAGCTAAATGTGAGCTGACGTCGGTTACGTCGCAGTTTGAGCTGTTGATTTATTTCGAAACTAATGATGGCGCATTAGCTTCGATGTGGCTTAAATGTTATAAGATGTACATGGAAGTATCCATGTATACCTATGTACATGTACCTAACCTACGTAGGTACGTAGGTACCTATTTAGGTATGTATGTGACGTATGGTTATGTGTTCTTTAAATGTTTAAAAATAAATTATTATTAGAAAACTTTGTTATATAATTAATTTAAAAGTTTTCTTATTAAAATCGTACATTAAAAAGAAGCTTAATTTAAACGCACGGGTTATTACATAATAAAATTAATAAAATAAATGATAAAATAAAAATTTATTAATTAAATTTTTTTAATTAAAGTTTATTTACATACATTATAAATATAAATTATTTAATTTAAATGCACGGGTTATTAAACAATAAAATTAATTAAATAAAAGATAAAATAAACATTTATTAATTAAATCTTTTTAATTAAAGATTATTTTTTAACGTTATAACATATTTAACGCATAAACCATTATATAATAAAATTAATTAAATAAAAGATTAAATAAAAAATAAAATAAGAAATAAAATAAAAATTTATTAATTAAATCTTTTTAATTAAAAATGGTTTATTTAATAATTAATAAAAATATATATATGTAAAAAAAAGTAGGTTATAATAGCGTTAGTTATTTTAAAAGTAAAAAAAAATTAATTAAATTATAACAATTTAAATATATATTAAAAAACGTATAAAAGTTTTAATAAATTACAATTATTAATAATAATAAGTTATTTAATTAAATATAAATGTAAAAAATATGTATTAAAAATAAATGTAAGTAATTTTAATTAATTAATAAAAATGTTTAAAAATATTATTGTAATAATTTATTATAACGTTATTATTATTATGGATTATTTAATTAAATAATAAAAGTAATAAATATATATTGTAAAAAAGTGTATATAATATTAATTAATTAATAAAAATATTTAAAGATATTATTGTAATAACGTAAAAAGCATTAATTAATCAATTAAATAAATTATATATAATACCGTTTTAATATATAATAAAGTTATATTTACGTGTATTATAATATTTAATTAATTAAAAGTTTTAAAATGCGTTATAAGATTTTAACTATTATAGGAATTAATTAAATAATAAAATTATTACTAATTTATATATTTTAATTAAATATATATATAAGTTTTTTTTAATTTAATTATTTTTTATTTCTTTACTTTTTTACTTATTTTTTAACGTTATACATTAATTATATTTATTGTTTTAACAATTAACGTTATATAACTTTTTAACTTTATTTTTAATTTTATCCGTAACTTTTAACTATATCACGTGTTACATCTTTAACTTTATTTATAACTTTTATTTAATTATATTACGTAATTTATTAACTTCTTTTTTAATTATATTACATGTTACATTTTTAACTTTGTTTTTACCGGGTTATATTACGTAATTTAATTACATCTTTTATATTTTAACTACATTTTTTATATTTTAATTATATCTTTTATATTTTAATTATATCTTTTATATTTTAATTACATTTTTTATATTTTAATTATATCTTTTATATTTTAACTATATTTTTTATGTTTTAACCACATTTTTTATATTTTAATTATATTTTTTATATTTTAACTATATCTTTTATATTTTAATTATATTCTTTATGTTTTAATTACATTTTTTGTATTTTAACTATTATTAATTATATTTTTACCTTAATTATTATTTTATATATATTTAATGGTATTAATAATTAAACCATTTCGAAAAAATAAAGTTATTTTTATATATTAATGCGTTTATTATTATATTAATTAACCGGGGTTATTTTGGTTAAAATAGTAAAATTTAATTAAATATTTCACGTTTTTACGCTAATTATATAATTAGTTTTTTAATAATATTAAAATTTATATTAAAGTTAAAATAATTTATATTTTAATACTTAACGTAAAACACGTTAATTGTAAATAATTAATCATTAAACACATTAAATATAACGTTAAAATTTTAACATTATTTTACCTTTTTTACTTTTTACATATTATATTAAATAATTAATAAACGTTAACGTTATTTCGATTTAAACTTAATTATTAAAATTATATAATAATTTTTTTCGTTATATATTAAATATAACGTAAATAGTAATCATTATTACAATTATATTTTTAATATTATTATTATAATAATATAATTATTTTTATTTTATTATTTATAAAACGTTATATATTATAATTATAATATATTAAAACGTTAAATTTTTATGTAATTAATATAAATTAATTTTAAATAAAATTATTTATAACGTTAATTTTTAAATTATTAATTAAGTTTTTTAACTTAAATCGTTTACAATTTTTACATTTTAATAAAATGTTAAATTAATTAATATAATCACGTGGTTTTAAAACTTTATTTTTTTATAAATTTATTAAAATATTATATATAAATTTATTTCGTTTTTAATAATATTCTTATAATATTAAACATTAATTTTTTCCAAAACACTTTATTATTATATACATCGTTTATTATAACTTGTTAATATAAATGTTCCTTAAACCATTTCCCAGTGCCTTTTACCCAAATCTCATGTACATTACTACCATCAAGTACCAATACGACCTACTCTTCTAAACCCCTGTCTAGCATGCGGAGAATGGTACATATTTCTCCTGGCCAAAATGATACACTCAATTTTTATCTTCGCTCACTATTACCTTTCTCTTCATCCATTGTATTCATCTGCCTTGTGAATTTCCTCGTAATCAGTTGTTCCTGGCGGCGCGAATAGGGAACGAGTATTGAACCAAACCTCCCCTGGAGAATATGGCGTTGTCAAACCCGGAGGAGGCATCTGGGATCCTAGGTCTCCCATCACCTCGTACACTCTAGTGTCCACTGGTAGTTCGCATCTACCCGCGTCTTCTAATTCGTGCCGACCCTGGTTCGGTCCCAAAGTCCAACTAGGCGGTCTCGAGTACAATTGTTGTGAAGACGGACTCGGCGAGCTGTTTCTCCTCGAAGCCTCTAATGCTGAGTGATGTGCCTCAAGACATGCCTGTACGAAGGATTTCCGTACTATCGGTGAGCTTGTCAACGTAGAAGATCTAGGGGGGGGTTGTGAAGGAAAGAAAAGCTAAAAGAAATTTACCCTCTGAGTTTAAGAATTCTATTTCCAGATATTCTAAATTTCGTACATCATCCGGTGGCTCTATTCCTCTACCTTCGTATAGCATAAGAGGCGGGGGCTTGGCTGAAGAGGACCGTGACCGTGAAGTTGAATGTGGATCTGATGTGTTCGTCTGTGTTGAACTCCTGGATAATCTCTTCATTCCAAACGTGAAAGATAACCTTCGCGGCTCGACGGATTCGTGTTCATCCACCAAGTCATCGCCCTTAGAATATAATCTTAGTACCAGCTTTGTCTCTCCTCTTAATTCCGGGTTCTTTTTAAACCATCGAATATGGAACTCCATGTGGGCAATCTCATTTGCCGCGAAGGAAAAAGTTGGCCTATCATCCTGAGGGTTATGTCGCCAAACTTTCAAGTGGAATTTCATTGCAATATCCTTTCCTTTAGCACTATGTACCTTTAGGGCTCTTATTATCTCCAAGTGGTCACAACCTCGAACAGCTCGTTGGAAACTCTCCCTGTCAGCTTTATGGCAAAATCGGTACTCCGGTTTTTCCTGAACACTTTCGATTCCATTGTCTGTCGTCATGATTTTGAACTGGTGTCTGGCGTTTATTGGCAGAAATCGTACTTTGTAAGGTCCTAAGTCTCCGGGTATCGTGTATGGAATAATACGTGTATCAGGGACTAGCCTAAGTCAGCACTATGGCTTCTGAAATATTCATGGCTTCGTCTGACCAAAATGCTGAATTGTAAGCCGGGAGCTAGTATTGGACCATTCCAAGACTCTGTTCCCACCAATGTCGAGGACTCTACAGTCGGTAGTACCCAGTTGATATGACTGCGAGCCAATACGTCTAGTATTGTAGTGTTAGCTAACCGGAAAATGATAGGTGTAAGGCTACAAACAATACTACCGGATGTCCTAGGCGACGGAATTGCGATGTTGGTGAAGTCGATAGTAATACCGGAGATAGTGATCTTGTATTATTCGTAGGCCCGGCGCGCGTTGACGGATTTATTACATTTTCGCGACCATAACCTCTGAGATGTGCCAGAACAGGACCGACCTCTGATCCGGATGAACGCTGTCTAAAGGACCCTACATCAGAGAATGAGTATTCCCCTACTTGCGGCGATGGAAGCTCGTTTATCGAAGGGAGGGAGGGATTCCGAGAAACTGCCCTGAGCGTAGGGGTTGCTACTTGAGTAGTAGAAAAGCTAACAAATTCGTCTTCAACGGACCTTCCGGATGACTCGGGCTCTAGCAATGATTCAGCCGTCGTATTAGGCGTTCGATTTAACTGGTTGCCAGTTTGGTGCTTCGCGATCATTCTGGTTTAACACCTATTTAGCAGGGCTTCGAGGGAAACCCTAATGGTGAACTTACGATTCTCCAAGTTGCATAACTACTCTTTCCAGGCCAGCCGTTTTCCATAGTTGAAGTGCTGGGTAATGATCTAATATTCTTCTATCAAGATCCTGGATCTTTGAATTATCTGGGCCAACGACGAGGGCGAGTCGCTGACTAGTTGCACCAAAAGTTCTATCTGCTAACAACGCCGACTCATATTGGCGGAGGAAGTCATTGCAGTCGGTTAGAGTCTCAACAATAGCGTTGGCTCCGGGGTAGATAAGGCTTGCTGAGGCACTATGCTCATGGGAACCATCTATTATTCCATCAACAATGGTGTGGAATTCTTCGAGACGGTCATTGAGACGTCTGAGTTTATCTGGAACTCTATCATTCTTTCCAAAGAACTCATGGGCGATCTTAGAGCCAAGTTCGAAGACGGAAAATGAAAGTTGGACGAGCGATAAAATCGTCCCAGGCTCCATTTTAGACCCAGGGGAAGGGTACTGCCACGCGAGCCCTTCGTAGTGTAGACTGGAGCCAGGTCTCACATAAGGGAACTGTGGGGGGCGGCTCAAAGCTATCTTCCGAAGTATGAACTAAGGTAATGTATATAATATCACGGTTCGGTTCAAACATAGAGGGTCCTCGCTGGACCATGTTTCCAATAAGGATTGGATGCGAGCATAATTCTAATTTAGTGAATTGGAGATCGGACAGGGATGTGTTAAGAACGCCCAATAAGAGGTCTTGTTTGGGCCACGTTCCTGACGAGACTATTGTAGGTATTTATATTGATATAACCGTGCTACCCCTGGATCGCCTTAACTCGTCGAGCAGCTTACTTTGCTACGGTATCTGGAGGCAGCCAGAGTGTCTTAGGTACCGTGCCATTCATGTCGCGCTGTATATTTGCCATTAGCTTAGCAGGGCTTTTAGAAACTTAGCTGTAACCATATACAGACCCGAAGAATAGAGTGCATTGGTGGCTTTTTGCATGATCAAGACATCTTTTGTAGCCCGCATTGTAAGTTGCCATGGTATGAGGGATTACTACTCTCAAATTAGAAATACGGATATTGCTAGGTCGTAAGAGTGGCACTGCAAGCTTCTTGTCGACAGTCGGGGGCTTAAAACGTCACCGAAATCACTTTCAAATAAGTAGATGACACGGCCAGCACGCTATAGAACCTGCTCTCACCTCTTCAGCAAGGTCGCAAAGGATTCCTTGGAGCCTACGAGGCATTCTTTCCCTTCTAATCGGGTATTGCTACTATTGGCGGTGACATTATGCCGTGGCACTCCAGTGATCACCTAGGCGTATTCCAAAGCACGAGTTCCCGTAGCCCAACACTTATATAACTGACAAGATGTAGACCATCACCTTCCAGAGTGGACCATGGTCTTATACGGATGATCAGAGCCGCCTCCAAATAATATACGATGGGGGGTTATTTCTCTAGTCTTAAAGCTGGCACACGTCAGATTGCCCACGAGATAGATTGTGTATGTAATGGAATCCCCAAGCCATAACCCAGGCTTCATTTCTAACTAATTGCGGCAACATAGGATCTCGACGATCCCGAAAGAACGGTGCAATCCGTGATTGACTACCCAGGCCTAGACAAATTTCAGTGGAAAGTGTGGTGGGTTGCTGCGTCAGGATTTTTCACGGCATCTTACAGCCTCTTCGCCGTAAACGTCATCAGCCCGTCCTTAAGTTATGTCTACCCAGGATGTACTACTGGCACGTCCACCAACTCATTAGTCATAAACCTGACCACGTTGGCTGGGACGATGGTTGGGATGCTTCTATTCGGATGCCTGGCTGATAGATATGGCCGGAAGACTGTATACGGCTTAGAGTTAAGTATCGTGGTAGTTGCTACGGTGGGGATGACAACAGCATCTTCAGGGCATAGAAATTCGATGAATGTGTATGGTTGGATTGGTTTCTGGCGTACCATGTTGGGTATAGGGCTCGGTGCAGAGGTCAGAGACAACCACCAAGTCTAGATTTCTTTTCATACCTATGTATGTAATTGCTAACAGTGCATAGTGCCCGCTCTCGGCTATAATTGCGTCGGAGTGGTCCTCCACTAGGTCTCGAGGCAAAATGATAGCAGCGGTATTTCTTATGCAATCTCTGGGACAGCTTGCTGCTTATGCCTTTGGATTAGCTATCCTAAAGGGACTTAGTAACTATCGTGGATTATCCTCAACTGAAACCAACTACGAGGTCGCATCCCCAGTCATCGACATCGTATGGAGAACAACAATTGGGATTGGGGCGTTCCCAGCTCTTGTCTCGCTCATACTGAGGCGAATAATTCCTGAAACGCCCCAATATTTAGTGGCCAAGGGAGAGCTCATAGGAGCTTTCAAAGCTGTTCGCCATGTTATTCCAGTCAACCCGACTCTCCAGTCTATGGATCAACCCGGACTTGCGCCCCCCCGACGCTCGACAGACACGCCCATACCCGACTTTGCAAACCGACGGACCGGCTGGCGGACATCAGTGGTAAAATATATCCACGAAGTCAGAGAGTATCTTGCCGAGAAGGGGCGCTGGCGTGCTCTTCTAGGAGTCATGATAACTTGGTATCTCCTGGACTTGGCCTATTGTATGTACTTTTTAGGACTGCTTAATACCCTTAGCATTTCCCGTGGAAGCGATTACCGGCTGACATTCATTCGTATAGATGGGCTTGGCCTTGATAACCCTAGAACGATTTCTACGATCTGGCTTTCGAAGCCGCCGCTCCGGTCGAACGTTTCTACATCGCCGGAAGCACTTATATACAATAATGCGACATGGCGGGCAGACCCCTCTCAACCAAATATCACGATATATGAAATGCTTCGACAAGACAGCATACGGGATATTGTAACCATCTCGAGCGGAGCATTGCCTGGAAGTATTATCATCTTACTTGCCATCGACTACATCCCTAGGACTACATGGATGGGCTGGATGTTTGTCGCTCTGGCCGGGCTTTTTGCCATCAATGGTGGAACGTTCTTCGTCACCTTCGAGACGGACAAACATGCGCTTACGGTGACCTTGTACGTACTTGCGCAGGTTATCTTCAACCTTGGGCCGAATACTATCACATTCATGCTTCCAGCGGAGCTCTTCGCAACAAAGTACCGAGGCACATTCTACGGTCTCGCAGCAGCCTCGGGGAAACTTGGTGCAATAACAATCCTCTTGATTACCAACCTTGCCGTCTATGGTAGCGAGTCATATAACCGCAAGTTTGCAGCAATGTTACTGGGATTCTGTCCCGCAATGCTCTTGGGCGCTTTTGTTACATGGGTTTGGATCCCCGAAGTTCAATATCCCCGAGGGTATGATGGTAAACCAGAACGTGACGGCAATGCCTCTGATGATGGACTCGACATGGAGAACGATACGTTTAGGCAAAAGCTCAAGCTAGCAAACAGGTCATTGTTGGATATTGCTCAGAACCCGGGAGACGGCCAAATATTAGGCATGAGGCGGAATGCTTTGCGATTATTCAGGGCAACGCAGACTCGCGTTAGAGATGGAACAAGACGGAGGTTTTCAACGGGCGCGACTAATCCAAGGGCAGATCCTGATAGACAGGAGGAAGGCAATGTTGGCGATGAGTTAGGAGTGTTATAGAAAAGAAAAGTTTATGATCATTTCATGTATTAAATAAAATACAAATAAAATAAAATGAAAGACAATGTATTACGTAACGTTACCTAGGTACCTATTGACCTATTCTAGCACATTACCACGTGACGATAAAATAATCAAAGCTGTTGTATTTTAAAATTGTTATCAATTGATTTTAACTTCTCTTACATTTAATCGTACATACGATTAATACATTATGGACTTTACCTAGAAGAGCATCTAAATCATGTGTTCAACTCCCATCAGATTATTGAATTGAGCTTTGAAATGTGAGTTCACTTGAATATGTGAGCCTAATGGGTACCTAGGTATATTAGGTAAGTGCTCATTGAATTGTAGTGCCCTCTCTTTTACCCCTGAGACTTACGATGAATTCCGGATACGGACTTCCCGAGCTTGAGTGCATGGACATGACAACACTGTGCACCGAATTGGAAGATCCAATGGCCCACGTTTACACAACTTCTTGCATTCAAAACTCTTGTTCTCCTTCTTTAGACTCTAGAGCTTACATCTACCTCTCGTAATGGCGGAACCTGCATCAACTAGCACAAACCCATCAAGCAACAACATTAGCCTGCGCGCCCCGTCCAAGTACCTTGCAGACCCCTCTAAGCCATCAACTACCACGGGCGACCCGTTCGTCTCTCCGCCCCTCGAATGGCTTTGGCGCACCTGGGCCGTCACGCACTCGACGTTGTCGATGTGGCGCACAGCTCGGAACGTGCGCATAACCTACAAGCCGTATAAGCCCGAGTCCAACCCCGTTGCAAACGACAACCTAGTCGAATATGAGAAGAGCAATGGCAAAGGAGGTGTGAAGCGTGTCGAAGGTATTGAGAAACCCGACTCCACTATCCCCGGCGCCTGGACCTGGCGGGGCAAGGGTTTGCTCGTCATAGCTAGCAGCCATTGGGAGATTTTGGGCTGGGGTGAGCGTCCGCTGGCCGGCGGCGCAGATGATACGGGAGAAGGCGTTGAGCGCTGGGCCGTAACATGGTTCGCACCTACTTTATTCACGCAGGAGGGCGTAGATATTTATAGTGACCGCAAGGAAGGTCTGAGCAAGGAGACGGCAGAGGAGATCATCAAAGCGTTGAAAGAACTTCACGATGCGCCGAAGGTTGTTGAGCTAGTCGAGAAGCACATGCAGGAGGTTGAAATTAGCCTACCGTGGAAAGAAGGAAAGAAATAGTTACCATCCAGAGTGTTAGGGCTGGAATGTTCGAATGGTGGTTTAGGGGTTGTAAATTATTCATGATACCCGTAGAGTAGGACTTTGTAAGACAAGCAGTAGTATGATATCCGTCTAATCATGAAAACGCAAATGATATTGGTGTCTTTACAAGGTAAGGGGGGGTATCTAATACTTGGAAGAGTAACGCCTAGACCTATATACCTACCTACCTATGTAGGTACCTAAAACTAGATCGATGCAACGCTAGTAGTTGTCTGCCCTGCCTTCTCGCCTTCTGTCGTGTTTCGATGGCCCTTGATCTCGCTCCTGGTGGTCTGATCGGGAACTTTGTTTCTGATCATCATATCGGTGCTCCTTGTGTTCTTCGTGTTCGGAGTGGCGTCGAGATCGATCGCTCTCATCTCGGGTGTGACGATATCGTCGCTGTCGATAATGATCGTCGTCGTCTCTAGAGCGGGCCGGGGGTTTACTGGAAGCTGCACCATCTAAAGTGAAACCCTCAAGGTCATCGTACTCTTTTCTCCCCTCTCGTCGCCCCCTTCTCTCTCGTCTCTTCTCGTCTTTTCGAAGCTGCTTCAGCTCTCGCTCTCTCTCCTCATTCAGCTTTTGTCTTTCTTTCTCAACCTCCCTAATCTTCGCAGCACCTCTCTTCATCATCGCAAGAGGATCATTAGCTACCACGCGCGCAGCCTCCCGATCTTTCCGTTGCGGGTCCTCGTTACCCCATACGTCTTTACTCGGCGCGTCCAGGTTACCATCTACAACATCCTTAATATCGCCACCTTTTGCATACCAAGGGCCAATCAATCCCTCCTTGCCAGCGGCGTTAGAAAACCGCATGGTGTACTGGTCTTCATATTCCCGCTTCTTCTTGGCAGCTTCTCGTTCGGCCTCTTCGTTTTTTTGTATCGACACATGCGATCGTTCTTTGGGGAACAGATCTATGTGACCGGTGTGATCCACGAGTGGAGCATTGCTGGTGCTCTTTACAAGGACATCGCTTGTCGTCTGTGTAGCATCCACCTGCTCGCGCGCAAGGCGCAATTCGAAATCTGTATCATCTTCGCCTACGCGCTTGCGCTTCCTACGCTCCCTACCCCGACTTGGTGCTGCCAGACCCTCATCCCGACTTCGTTTCTGGCTACGGGACTCGGCTTCGACGCCCGGCTGAAGGGGAGGGGGTAAAGGTGGAGGGGTCTCGCCGCGTAGGATCGCTAGACGACGTTCGGCATCGACTTCTTGCTGACGTTGCTCTTCGGCCTCGTCTCGGGTTTTCGCAGCTGCTTCGTCGCGCTTCACGCGCTCAATATTCTTGGGGTTGTAGACATTCCACGATTTCTTGCCTAGAAGATGCCTGCAGGGCTACTTATTAATAAGATAGGCCAAGTTTGATTGGTTTGATATCGGCTGTTGAGGAAGTACTCACAGAGGCATACCGGATCTGAAGTAGGCGATATTTACACCTATAGAAATATGACTGCTCGGTAAAGTTGAAGAAAGGAAAGCTTGATATGATGTTAGAGTAACTGTTTGAAGACTCGAAGTGTCGCGGTATATTTTATTATTGTCGCACTGTGATTTGGACGGATGACGTATTGACAGTATAATAAGAATCAACCCTTTTTAAATCCTGTCGATAAAATGTTGTCATGATAAGTCAGCAAGATTTAGCGTCGGATCGTGTATGGCTAGGGGGTAGTGTACCTACCTATGTAAAGTTACCTAGGTTAAGTACCTACCAGACAAACAGACAACCTACATACTAAGTGGCTGCCAAGCCTCGGTTTAATGCCCCTTTTGTCTCGGAGCTAAATTTATCAGCCTTCAATTCACAACTTCACCTCACCTAGTCTCATTAAGCCTTATTCAGTCTCAGCTGTTATATCTATTAATTTATGAGCAAAATCCTTGATTTCTCTCATTGAGATTGAATTTCATCAATCATATCACCTCTACCATCGCCATCCTAGCCGCATCTAAGCCGTCCCAAGCCTCCGTACAACGAGCTTGATTGATTAGTCCATCATGGAAGAAAACGAGGACGCTACCGCAGCTATGGCACAGGCCATGGGCTTCTCAAGCTTCGGGGCTCAAACCAACTCCAATAAGCGACGCAAGTTTAACCCTCGTGCAGACGCTGTGGTTGCGTCTACTTCTATCCCTCTTCATCACGTCACTGAGGCCAAGTCAGGCTCCAATGCGATCCCCTTAGGAGTTAGATCGAAGAATGAAGACGAAATCACCCTTGAAGATGATGAAGTGGCTAGCATTACGGACAGCAAAATACACTTCCCCCTCAATGAACCCAGTGATGATGAGCCAGGGCCTCAGTATTTGGACACTTCACGCCCGCCTGATATAGCCGCGGTCGACCCAACAGGTGATACTATGTCTAACACTATCAATGACGCCACAACCGGGGATCATCCGAGACATATTGTAGAGGCCAACTCGTCAGCAGCGAACACCAGCGGAGATTTTGTCGGTCACGATAGTGGTTGTGGTGGTTATCAAGCCCAACAAAATCAGGAGCATGAGCCAGAGAAGAAATGGTGGGATGATTACTACGACCCGAGTTCAAACGTCAATCCTTGGGGACGGCTTGAGCATATCAAAGGCTTAGGACCGAGGGGCAGTTGGATGTCCTGGGAGGAAGCTAAACGATGAGTTGGTATCGTCACCATTGGTCAAGTAACCACATTTATTTAAACCAAAGGCAAGCGAGGAGGTAGTAGTACGGCATGCCCTCCCATGACTTTTCTACCCTAGAAAATATTAATGCCAGACAGGTGGAATACGTTCTAAACATGTCATAGTCCTTGGGCGCCGCCATATCACGTGACAATAATCGACATACTACATACATGTTACTCTTCGTGGTAGATTCAACCCAGTATTTTACGCGGCGGGCCGAGGAACTACTGTGGCCCCTCAGCCTTCATTAGCCCGAAAGAGGGCCTGGCGGTATAAAGCTCGTTGTGTCTAAGACGTACATACACAACACTGGCCTAGGTCGCAGGACGTTGAATTGATGTATTACTATGTCTAAGAGAAGTACGATACCAACCCAATACGACGCCTAAAGGAAAACCTTGGCCGGAAATAGGTCAGTCATCCCCCGTGACCTTACCGACTTGTTACAAAAAGGGCAATATCCATGTCCCGAAACGGACAAGTGTGGTCCCTACGCTGGGGACTGGGGAGGCTATGTGATCTATCTAGGAATACATTATTTTCCTACGCCCCCGAGCGTGTCCCTATGAAACCGGATGCACTGTCACCCGCTTGCCCCAAGCCCCTAGCTCGCGATCATCTTAGTTTGCAGCTGTGCGAACCTCGGGCGCTACTTGACCGGTCAGATGTGCATCGTCCCGTAGCTCACACGAGCCCATACCCTGCTAGAGACAAAGTCGATGTACTTTTAGCCCATAACGCCCCCAAGATCGTCCGGTGCTGTCCAATCATAACTCGTAACCTCGTGAAACAGCCCTGCCCAGCTAAAGCCGGCCGGCCCGCTCGCTGTGCGTCAGCGCATGCGGAGCATGAGGAGCAGAGATGGACGGGCGTCTATTTTTGCCGCCCTACTCGCCCAAGCGTCAAACCAGCTTCCGTCTCCTCCACCATCTTTTTGGGAGGGGAGTGTGCATAAAGAGACCGCAGATAGGAACGATCCCTACAGATCTTGCATTCCCAAATCTCAGATCTCGCGTGGTAGCAGCCCGCCCACCTCCATTTCACAAATCAGCCGCTAAAAAGCTAAAATAAACGACATATGCAGAAAATCATGTGCTAGGTATAAAAACACCTCGTGCGGATTGCGTAGGAATGGCAGAAAGACTATGTCTTAGTACCTCTAGTTAGGCGAGGGATATATTTCGAGCGCCTTCTGGTATTCCTTGGGGTGGTGCTTCTCTGCCTTCTTTTTTAGCGACCTGCGTAGCACCGTTATGTTAGCCAGAATATTCTCATTCTCCGCTCCATCTTAGGAAGTTATGGATTCAATATGTTTCTACTTACGATACTTTCTTCGACGTCCATTCCAGATCAGCGTGGACTTCCCGCGCGTCGTTTAGGCCTTGTTGGAAGCGAGCGCGTGACCTAGCTAGACGAGCTTGCGCCTTTGCTTGCATTTCTAAAAGTTCACGGTGCTTGTTGTTAAGTTGACCAGAACTAAATTGGAGTGTCACCGTTAGCTGATTTTTCTTCCGCGTGTTTTCTTCTCTCGCTAGCCAATACTCGCTCGTTCGTTCTGTGTTCTAGAACGAAGTTGCGGGAATTGAAAGAGGCGGAATGCGTTGGGATCTAGAACTTACGTCTGGGCCTGGCGAGCCAAGCTGCGATCTAGCGGGATGGGGTCGAAGGACTCGTCGAAGCGGTTTTGCATGTACTCGTTGAAGTCAACGCCATTAACAGAGCCGCCGCTCTGAGTTCCATTTCCATCGGCGTAGTCGCCGCTAGTGTAACTAGTAGCATAGCTCGCGGCGTTGCTACTATTGCCGTAGGAAGGCACACCGGAGGTGACGGAGGCGTCGCGCTCACGCTGATCATCCTCAGATGGGGACACGGAGTAGTTACTACCACCGCTCTGGTAGTACTGCTGGTACTGGCCCGCTTTGCTGGGAATGGGTACCGCCGCGGCGGTGTAGTATTGCGTGCTGTAGGATGCCATGGTAGTCAAGTGCTAATTGGTGGTAGCAACGGAACGTCTCAGGAGGAATACGGGAACGAATTGATTGCAACAGGTTTGCAAGACAGAGTGTGAGTATGTGACTCTATGCGAGACTCCTGGGAGTCCTTTGTTTGTATGAGGTGTGGGTGAGTGTATGTGGTGAGTCAAGTACAGGATAAGGTCTTGACAAACAAGGACGATAGCGGGAGGGAGCTTCTGAATAGGCAAGCAGTCAAGACAGATAGAACTTGAAGTTTGAGGTGGTTTGAAAGAAAGGAAGAAGGAAGAAGAAGAAGACAAGCTCAACCCGTCAACAACACTCCCTTTTATACTTTTTTCTTCTCACCTTTCGAAGGACTTGCCTAGCTCGATGGCATAACGAGAACGGGCCATCTCTAGTCCCGTCTATAGGGGATAAGTCTCGATGACTCTATTCGTCGATCGAGAATGGTTCTCCGTGACCCCGCCCAATATAGGATATATCGTTGGACCAAGGGAGGACAAGGAACGGGGAGGCGAGGGCTTTAGCTCCCCATACGGTAGACGGATAGAGAGAGCAGACAAGTACACACAAGAGTGATAATGTACGGTAAGGTACTACGAGCCATTGGCATAAATAAACTATAATATTGGAGTCTAATATTCGTACCCCCCTCCCCCCTTCCGCCGAGCCCTGGTCCTTACCGGTAATGAGATATATACGTATATACTTCGCTCGGCTTGTCTATATGCCTTCGCTTACCGACGTGGCGGATTACTTTAACACCATCCTAGGTGAGTAGGCCATTCGCAGAGGATGGGCTGAAGAAAGCTGGTAGGGGAGTGGCTAGGTAAGATAGGTACCTTACCTAGGTATGTAAGACGATAAAATAGAGAAAAGATACAACAAGGCATACATGCATGACGAGATGGATAATCTGGCCATGTTCATGTTGTATGTGGGCAGGTCTCCACAGGGTGTGTGTGCATCTTTCAAATAGGTAGCTTAGACGGGGGGGCAATGGCCTATAGCTTAGGTAGGTACTTAACCTAGGAATTTAGTATCAATCCGGCACAGCTATGCACTCGGTCACCGCTTATAGTATGAAATTCGTTCGAAGAGGAACGATATTTGGAGCTTTCACTTTTTCCCTTCTGGCATGTGCCGAGAAGAGGCGATTATCACTTCCAGTCAGGAACGAGATGCTGTGGGGGCATAGGATACGACAGGGAAGGCCTTCCTCGGATGGGACAGCAAAGCTTGAACAGGTAGCTTGCTGGAGGGGAGTGGAGATATCAGACGCAGGAATATCTGGAAGACACGCCACTTGCTGCAGGCAGGGGGAGGTAGGCTGACTAGCTGGTAGCTCGGACAGTACACAGCTTCGGCGTCCATGTCTAATACGTACGATGGTCGTCGTCCAATATATGTAAGCATAGGAAGACGTACGTATGCAGGCGTGAGTACAATACATGAAATGTGGAGGCAGACAGGAAGGGGGCAGATCGGGGAAGCGATTGCAGAATGACAGACGGGACCAACCGGCTTCCTGCGGATGGGGGACAGGGTGGAAATGGGAGACGAAAGGATGAATGAAGGCACTGTCATGGTAGACAGACATAAGAAAACGAGATATATCTGGCAAGGTAGCCTCTGGGTCTGACGGGAACGACAAGAGACCCGGACCCGAGTATGATCTCTCTGTGTATATACCTACATGTAAGTAGCATGCTTACCTATGTACTACACGTATGTGTGTGTGTATATGTAGGTAGTCATCGAAGTAGTGCTTTCTTTTTCTTTTGCCTCAAGCCAATAGACTAGGTTAGTAAGTAGGACGAAAACGACCCTTCCGGGATATAAACTATCGAATGCGCGGTACAGCAGGGAATCGGGATATCAGGACTCTATGTATATACCGAGAAGGCTCTTAGAGACCCCGGAGGGGGGCAGGCGTATACGTTACCCTTCAGGATTATACATATCCTTTAAGGGGCAGCATAGAGAGAGATGGGTAATCGTTAGAGCAATTGGATTTTTCTTCTTCTTCTGTTTCTGACGATGCTCTTAGTCTATATAGATAGACGTAGATACGCAGACCGCCCAGCCGGGAGGTGCCCCCTAAGCCCTATTAGGAGAGACGGACGGTCCTGGCGAACAAGCACGCTAACGCTAACGCGTAGTACTCATCCACAAAAGCAGCGACGGATTCTATCAATGAGCCCATCCGTGATTCGAAGGGAAAGACTGGCTGGGAGGAGAGTGATTAGGTTAGGTACCTAGGTAGGTAGGGGGTGGTAGTAGTAGGAAGCGGATTGCGTCTGCACCTTGAGAGGTGTTGCAGATTTTAGGCTGACGGGTTGTTGGTCAAGGTTTATTACTATTTTTTTTTATTCCGGGGTGGGAATTAAGGGAGGGAAGGAGAAAAAGAAAGTATCAGAACAAGAAGATAGTAAAGGAGGGAGGCAGGAGTGGTGCCGTCAGAAAAGCAGACGTTGGAATAATGTCAACGTTGCTCGCTACTGGTCAGTCAGGCAGAAGTGCAGCAAGATCGGGCATTTTGTGTGATGATGTGTTGTCAAGCCTGGAGCCAGCCGAATGAATTGAGAGCGTCATTTTGGGGAAACTTATCTATTTTATTCTATTTTATTTTTTATCTTTATGTTTATGATTATTTTGTTTAATTCATTTATTTATACCTTCTAGCCCCCTTAGCTCCTTTTGTCTACTCTTTCGTTTGTACGTTCACAAATATGAACGCGCTTGTCTTTATAGGTAATACCTGTTTCCCAATACCAGGGGCGAGCATGCAAGAAATACCTTCTGAAGCAACCCTGTAATTCTGAATTAGGAACGTCCTGCGTGGTTTCGTATGGCTCGCTCGTCAATTCGAGAAAAGAATTTATGGAAAATGCAAATTTGAATTTTGTCATTGGTCAGTTATTCAGGATATTCTGTAATGGGAAAGACCTGGAAGGGTAAGGGGAATAGCAACGGGTCCATGGATAGGAATTACGTTTTCCTTGGTAGTGAAAGGGGGAAGACTCCGCTGGCCCTGGACTTGCCCCTCCATTACAGCCATCGTAGCCATTGGAGGTGGGAAGAAAATACAGAAAACCGTTCTGCCCCACCACCCTTGGCTTTCAAGAAGAGTCTTGGCGTACATAACGTGTCCGCAACAGCATGTATCCATGGATGGTGTGTTTATAAAAAAATAAAAAGAATAAAAAAACTCGTGGTCTCGGAAGCCGGGTGTTTGAATGGAGACAGAGGCTGATTTAACATAAATGGATGCATCATCTCGCCGAAGTTTTCTTCTACTTCTAGAACATAATAACTATAGCACGGCGGAAAGTATACCTAGGTAGGTAAGCTTCGGTGTAAGTGGTTGGTTGTAGCTGGGAGCTGGGGCGGAGTGTACATACATGCACAATGAGGCATGATGCGTTGGCACTGGTGTCTGCGAAAGAACAGCAATTCGCCTCTTCGGGTTAGATCCCGTTGATCGATATTGTCTTACGAAACATACTGGAGTTACCTGGCGGTTGAATTCTTCGTCGGGGGTTTTTGAAACGAGTAAGCGTCAAAGGTGTATGCAGCAGGGAAGGGAGAATTTATACGGAGACCAAGTTGATCGTGATGTGTACATTAGAGTCGGGGTTAACAAGCCGTATGCTGGTAACCAGAAAGGCATTTTACCAGCAAGATGGATTTGAGGAGAACATAGGTAGGTACCTAACGTTAGGTAGGTAGCTATACTCTCAGACAAAGATTGCCTTATACACTAAGACGAGAAACGGCCTCGATTATAATACCCAGCAAAACAGGGCAAGGCAAGGGCCAATCTTTCTAGATTCAGATAGAGCGGCTTTGGCGAGGAATCTAACCGTATAATAGGTTGAAATCTAGATAATCTAGTCTGTAATCCATGCATGACAGGTGCACCGACTTGCGAGGGTGTGGGGAGGCGTGACTTTCACGACATGCGAATGTCTTCGGGATTATCAGCATCAGACTACTTAACCTAGGCATGTACATAGTTGCAGGGAGTATCCCAAGACGTTGGGTCCATCCAATATCCAACTAGTGGACCTAGTTAACTGCCTGGTAGCTCCGTTGAGTTCCGGTAGATGGGTCCTAGTTGAACAAGTGAGAACGGTGAAGATGACTTCTAACCAGGGTGATCTTTTGTTAGCTTCTACTGATTCGAAGTAGAACTAGCTGATTCGAGAAATGACCTCATTCTCTTCAGCAAAATAATCATAGAAAGGAAAGTAGCTGGTTGCACAAAATGTGAGGCGCAATGGCGTATCATGAGTTCTAAATATGCAGGGTCGGGGATAAGATACTACCTCACCCACGAGACAACTCATCGCGGACCCAAGGCCTACATGAATCCGAGTTACCAACGGACCGATCAGCGATCGGAGTACATATTAGAAGGTATCATCAAAATCCACGAGCAGCGATGGTTGTGGGACGAGACAGAAGGAAGACGCATGTGGAGGGGCGGCACAGATTGTGTGGATATATTGATTGTTTGGCCCGAGAATGTGCCCTAGCTAGATTAGCATGCAGTCAAGCAGGACTTGCACGCCGATGGCGATGATGGGGCATTCTCTCATAGGGTGGAAGACGGAGCCGAGTATGCCTTGACGGCAGCTTTAGAGGACAATTGCGTCTTAAGGTGGCGGATTCATTACCATGAGTTTCCTCGCGTGCTTGGTGACCCCCATGTTAAAACGAGCCAGTCAAACTCATACGATACAAAGAAGCCCTAGTCCATGTTGTCTGTACATGGCAGATTATTAAGGCCAGGATATGTAATGATGACCAACCTTGACGCCTTGGGCGTCAGTTCGTCTGAGGTTCATGCAGTGTAAGTCGGAGGTAAATAGAATTGGCGGCCACGTCCGTAGAGCCTGCGTAACTCTTCTTCATTGTCCTTTTTTATACCAAACCCAAGACATGCACAACATCCCGTAACCCGGCCACTACAGATCTAGCCAACGCCCGTGGCAAACATGCAGAATACATTTGCGTCTTCAGCCGTAATAGCTACCCTTGCGCTGACGTCAAAGTCCCTTGTCCTTGTTGTGTTGTGGTTGGAAAGCTGCAACTGGAGAACTTTATAACTATGCGTACCACGGATCATGCGATTTCTCCAGGTCTCGGTGTTCCCGGACGAAAAGACAAAGAGATTAGGTATATAGGCGAGCCTGAGAAATCTTAAAGCAATGTGAGGTGAGCAAGTCTTCCCATACCCGTTGCCGTGATATCTAGTCATAAACCGTCTGTCTAGGTACCCAAGCTGACCTCAAACCTATACCCGTCAATTTCCCCCCCTTTCCTCTAACGCCGAATCCATTATGCGCCCTAGATCTTGTAAAAGAGCCTCGCTAGGCATCTTGCCAGGTTTTCGTTCACCCAAAAACCTTGAGGAAACCCCAGATCCCGATGCCACTAAGCACGGGAATTGTAAGATTATCGTCCAAACCAAAAAGGTCTACCACTTCACTACCTGCCGCAGTCAGACCCGACCACAAACTCAATAATACAACGGCCGCTGGACCACCGACGACGCTCTGAGATTTAGGAAGGCTGAGCGCGTCGGAGATAAAGGTAGGGAGTTGCAATATCCCTCTGAACATGAAAGGATGCTGTTCGTCCCCGGGAAAGGGGCCGGTTCTCGGTGCAAGCCAACCCCAGAACCAGCCAGCCGTGGCCACTCCAACCAAGAATGCAGCTGAAGACCCGGCCAAGGACTTGCCCCGTCGTATCCTCGGCGTGTATCTCCCGTAAAGCCGGCCAAAAGTACTGGCAGCAGTATCGCACCAGCTTAAGAGCATAACAGCTACCACGGCGACGTCTTTAGGAAAGAAGTGAAGAGCAGTCCATGCACCGAGCAAATAAAAGACGACGCCGTTCCAGCCGGAGTATTCGGTTTCGCGCATCAAGGCGCCAAGGCACCTAACATAGAAGCGGTTTAAAGAGGCATATTTATGACGTAGATAATCCGTGACCGCAATAGGGACCAGAGCTCCCATTAAAAAGGGCGTGACTGTCGATGTCTGGGTGCCGCTGACGTAGAGCCAGTAGACGAGAAACCCGATGGATACGTGCAACACTTTTCTCGGTACCTCGTGCTTATGGATGAATATCTTGAAATGTCGATGTATCGGAATAAGGCCTAGAGGACTTGGACTCCGGCTGAAGTCTCGCCAATCCCATCCGGATATGGTGGGTGTTGGTAGTGCCAGATGGCCATTGGAAGTTTCCTCCTTGACTTCGCTCTTAACCTCTTCTTTAAACTTGACGTCCTCTACCTCTACCTCTACCTCGGCCTCTTCTTCCTCTTTCTGTTTATGGTTCCGGCTCTGGCTCTGGCTCTGGTTCTGTTTCGACCTGGTAGCGCGAGGAGTCTTCGTAGATGTGAGACTACCCACTTTGCGAGATTTTATGGGGCTTCGAGATCTTGTCCGGGCCCTCCGGAGCTCCGGATCTGAATCTTCGTCGACATCTTCGTGGAGGGGTTGCTGCTGTAGCGCAGCACCACCGGCCTGTCGGCGCCTAGCAGCCGAGCGCGTAACCGGGCCGAGGTAGGAATCATGAGAAGCATCTCGGGTTTCGGATGGTGTAGGGCTTGGTGATATAACACGAGGTGTTGCAGGGATGATGGGCTTGCCGCGAAAAGACATATTATATGGAAAGGAAGGAAGAGGTGGGGAGGAGATGACACCAGTAAAGATCTGTCGCAAGTCGTAGAATCGCAAAGGCCAAAAGAAGGAATGGAGTTGCTTGTCCCTTCTAGATTCACGGGTGGTGGTGGAGGAGGAAAGGGAGGGATGGGTGGTGGTGGTGAAGGAAGTGAGAAGCGCTACCGAATCCAGATTGAAATGTCTTGATGCAACAGAGCTGTGCTCCGCCGCATTGTGATTTTTCTCTTTGCTTCGATTCGGGTCGTGGCTCTAGCCTTGTAAACCGAACTTGGGCAGGTGTCGCACACATGGAACAACGATCGCTGTACAGTTTAAAACTATTATATGGTAGCGATAAGCGTTCGGTCGGCGCAGTCAGGAATGCTATATGTACCGAGGTATGTAATGTAAATGATAGGCTCGCGTGATGTGTTTAAAGAATTGACCGGGTTTCAATTTTTCACGGCCGAAGAAAAGGAAAAAAGCCGTCATACAAAAGTCTTGGCGTTTTGTCCCTCAGTTCAAGTCTCCAAACCCCCACGTGGCTCGTGCTTTCCTTCCTTTCATGTACCTTATCGGCCTATGTACATAGGTACAGCTTCTATGAGGTACTTAGGTACCTCTAGTTATATCCTTTTCTCTTTTTTTAACCTTTTCCCCTTTCCCCTTTCCCCTTTCCCCTTTTCAACTCTTCGACTGGCCTCTATATATAATCTTCAGTATTACGCAAACCAAAACCTCATTATCGTCTCTATTGATAATCTTATTTTCCCCAATGATACCATATCGCTTATGCCGGTATAAACACACAGATAAGTTCATACCTCAAAAGTCTACAAATCTACCTCCTAATCAGTACCTCATGATGGACATATCAGTTCGTCGGTATATCTAAGCAAGCACCAAAGTCTTGGGCTAAACTCTACCCAGCCAACTACTTCTCATACCCGTTCATTCAAAGATCTCCTAAGGCAATCTGGAGAAATGTCTCATGCTAGATCACACTGTCTAGGTCGATACGCGCGTTGAGTGTCACCACTTTGCATCGTTAGTCTGACTGTATACAAGGCTGCCGACATTTGCATACACCCTCAGTGCCGTAAGAGTACGAAAGTCATGCAGGCCACCGAATGTATTAAACTTCTTTCTAATTTAACTTCGTTTTCCAACTATCGTTCTTTGTTGTTAGATCCTATATTTATAGGTAGGTGGCTATAGATTAGGATGTTTATGGGTTATCACGAGGTGGGTACTATCAACTGAAAGTATTCTTTCTTCTAGATATAACTATAATCTGGGATCCGAATATTATTTTTCATGATCAACTTTAGTTTATTGGGAGTCCTCCGTTTTATTCAACCAGTGGAGGTGAGGTGTATACTTCAACATAGCTACAGAGGCCAATCATAACTAAAAGCCTATGCGGATATTCTATTAGAAATCTCGGTCGATAAACCCTCCGTTATACTATTTAGCTATGATTAGCTGTGTCGAAAACACGGACCTCGGTCTGCGATTAGGAATCATGGTTACTTTACCTTCATATGAGTATGCTGGATCGGGATTGGAGTAAGGGATTCGGTAATAAGGTATTCCATAGCTTCAAGTCACAACGATGCTGGACCCATGTTGTATCTCACCAGCAGGGCGGTAATCGGCGAATATCAGGTGTGATGTGTTGGTTCATGGGCATACAAGCCGTGATGATCATGATAATGTGGGAAGTGGAAACGCAAACTACCTAGGTAAGGTAAGGTACGTCGGCCCTTCGTGTTTCCGACCTCGTCGTATCTCCGTCTCGTCATTGCATAATCTCCAGATAGACAGGTTGACCCAAATTGGGACGTAAAGAGGAGACTAAAACGGGAGTCTTATCTTCAGAGGTTATAAATGCCACGCGCGACATGAAGGTGCGAGTATATGGTTCCTAGTTCCTCACATCTAACTCTTATATCACAGCTGCAATTGTTCAAATCTCTCGTACCTAACATAATCGCAAGACTCATAGAATGTCTTCCCCGTCGTTCGCAATCACACTCGAAGAGCACACTTCGTTTCCAACCCTTGGAACTGAAAGCGTGTTCTACGATGACATATGGAAGGTATTCCCACAGACGAAAGAGGCCCTTGAAGACCACTCGACTGGTCGCTTGGCAGATATGGACGAGGGCCATGTTTCGTACCAAATCCTTTCTCACGTCACGGGTTTGAGTAACTACAACCCAGAGGGCACTCGGAAGGCAAATGACGAGATGGCCGAGGTTGTCAGGAAGAACCCAAATCGCATGGGTGGTTTCGCTGCCCTCCCTATGGCGTACCCTCGAGCTGCAGCCGCAGAGCTAGAACGAACAGTGAAGGAGTTGGGATTTTTTGGTGCCATGATTGATAGCCACCTGGGTGACATGACTCACTACGACCACGAGAAGTTCTGGACTGTTTTTGAGACAGCTGAACGTCTTAACGTGCCCATCTATATTCATCCGGCGCCACCCCCAGAGTTTGTGCAGAAAGGGCTGTATAACGGCAACTATTCCCCCGCCGTTGCGCAAGGGCTGGCAACGGGCGGATGGGGTTGGCACCAGGACGTCGGGATCCACGTTCTCAAACTCTACTCTGCAGGTCTATTCGCCCGCTTCCCTCGGTTGAAGATTATAATCGGGCATATGGGCGAGCTACTCCCCATAATGATCGACAGGGTGGATTCGATCCGTTTCTATGAAAAGAGCGGGTTGGAACCATTCCGTGATGTCTGGGACAGGAATATATGGGTAACTTCAAGCGGCATTTTCAGCGTCAGAACTCTTGAGATGGTCTTGAAGATAACAAGGAAGGACCGGATTTTGTATAGTATCGACACACCTTTCAGTAAGAGTATTGAAGGGTGGAAATATCTCCAGAAGCTGGCAGAAGAGAGTTCGCTCTCGAAGGAAGAATTGGACATGTTTGCGTTTGGAAACGCTAAAGAGTTGTTCAAATTGGACCTGGAGCTCAAGGAATTCTGAGTATGAAAGTCCCAACAAGTATTCAATGGCTATAGCTAGCAAGATCTATAGAGATGATTGGAACATTCACTACCCCATAATTCTCAATGAAAGCTTCAACACTTTTTCGGGTAAACAATAATCCTCGCAGCCACGACTCCTATCTGTCATCAGCGTTACTACCAAGAAAAGCAAGGGGGGGAAAGAAAGGAAGAGTTGCATGAATCCAAGAAAAGTCAAAAATTGGACCGATGTTACTACTGGTGACTTTTACAGGTTTGCTTGAATTGGTCACCCACCAACACAAGGTCCAGATTGACTGCCGACGCCCAACCCCTGAATCGCTCCTGTGTGATCAACATGTGATAATAAGCGTCCATGAAGACTTAAGAAGCTCTTAATAGGGGTTTCGGGTTACCGGATACATCGGTGCGGCTTGGTAGCCTTGGTAAATCATTAAAGGGTTAAGTTGATATGTAAAGGCTTGACGCTAGGAATTTCATTAAAAAGGGGTTTTGCAAGGGTATAAATAGCTTCATATGTAGTAGTTACCTACCTAGGTAGTATCCATTCAAAATTGAGGATAGCCGGCTCTGATTGGCCAAAGCTTTGGAGACTTCATGTAGCATTATTCGGTTGAGGTAAATATCGAACAAAAGATTTATTTTCAGTAGTTGGGGGTGTTTTGTGTCATAGATTTGTCTGAAGTTATGGCACTATGATGAGAGAAACTTAAAGGCTATAGTACTTGCGAATATCGTACAGTACGAGAATTAGGCCTTTTCAAACGTACTCGTGTAAACGGGGAATAAATGTAAAAAATTGCCGGAGCCTTTAAAACTTTTCCAACTCTATACTCGCTTACTTTGTGTAACGTAAGAGGTATTTCTACAGGCTTACTTGCCGTTTCTTTAACGAGTTTTAAAAATTAAAAATTATTTGCTTTATTGCTTAAGTTATTTTAACTAACTACATACCTACCTATATGTACCTAAGGTAAGTAGGTATTTATATATATTTCATTCGTAAATGTTTTATACTTTAGGTATATTTGCCAACCTTTCAACTGTTATGTAAATAAGAGGTAGTAGGTATTAATATCGTGTAAAAAGATTTAACAGTTTAACTTTGATCAACTATATAAGTACCTAGGTAGTTGATACATTAATGATTAAAGACTTTAAGTTGATAAAACTTCTTCTTCCAAATTATGTGCCACAGTCGTACCTTATCTATCTAGGTACCTACGTACTATTCTATAAGCGGCAGCGCCTTAAGGGTTCCGATTGACATAATGACAATCTATAACTATCTTCAAGCTGCTACGGTATATATTGATATAAAGCGATGGGGCTTGTTTAACGTTGCTATGCAATAAAAGGAAAATGACATATTGTCGCATCATTTCTTTTTTTCTTTCTTTCTTTTTTTTGTTTGAATTTCGATTCTCAAGGTAACACAATGTAGCTTGCATAAAGAACGACAATGGTAGTCAACAAACCCAGTGGGTTGTTCCGACGGAGTAAAGGAACTCCACATTATAGGAAAAGCAACAAATTTCATTAGAAGACCCGACTATAATACCGGAACTTCCAAGCAAGCGGGCCTTTATGCTAACACCGCCTCCTTCGTACGAACATATCATGGCATCTACGGCTATCAACTCTTTTTTCCAGCGCATACCAGCTGAGGTGCGCCGGATGATTCTCGTTGAGGCTTTCGGGAATCGTACCGTGCATCTAGATCTTTGTTTCGACCACCCTATGGTTTATTTATCCGACGAGGAAGCACAGAAGCAACGTAATCATTATGGCATCGACCCCGGACAGGCTCGCCGCCCAAAGCGAGATACCACTCGTCCTAAGGCCTGGAAGTGGTTCAGCTGTGTATGTCATCGCGACACTGAACCTCGCGTGCGTGGGGTGGGCGGCAGTTCAGAGCCATATACTGACATTTGTCTTGGCGGTACCGCTGGATCCTGCCGTGGATGGCGCGGAGAATTCCCTTATAGATGCTTTCTGGGCGTCATGGGATGGCTTCTGACTTGTAGACAGGCGTAAGTCTTTCCTCTTCACGTGCCATTCGGCGCTTATTCGAAGTTTGTATCAAGCCTGGCAAGGTAGCTTACATTTTATTTTGGGTTTAGATATACAGAAGGCATTGGAATCCTCTACTCTACAAACAACTTTCATATTTCCAACGGCGATATGATTCATGCTTTCCCTAGCTTAATCAGAGCAGACCACCGGGCCATGATCACCTCAGTAGAGATGATGTGGCAACTCAACTTGCACACAAACGCGGCATCTGGGTGGGATCATCTTACCGCTTTAGTACGTGCGGTTCCAGACTCTTTTTCTGGGTTGAGGAAGCTCTATATTTGTCTTGGTGGTTCCTGGAAGCCGCCCGCAACTAGTCCCGATAATTGTATAGGGGAATTGGAGACCAGTGTTCTAGAAGTTATGGATGAAATGGTAAGAAATCTTGGCCCGCAGCTGCAGGAATGTAGCATTGCGGTACCCGCTAGTATATTTTGGCCTCAGCGGGAGTACGGTATTAGACAGGGGTATAAGTTTGAATCTGGACCTGGGCATGTGTCCGATCGTGTCTGGCGGCCACTCGCACCTTTGCGAGAGTCCGAAAACGAAGAGGACGTTAGATTCGGATATTGGATTAGAGAAGGGCCTGATGATATACCTTATCCGTTCGCGTATATAATTGCTGGCTAATTTCGATCTTCTTTGGTTTCGGCTATGTTGATCGTACATCGATTTGAACTACTAAAGAATAGAGGAAACCCTACACATGGGAAATCCATAATTAACGAAGCTCTACCCCTGTAGCGGTTTAACAGGTACCTATATATTCCTTTGATCTTGCGATCGGATAATAGGGAACTCATCAGGCATTCGTCTTATTTGGGGCTAATTTTTTACTCCTTGTACATAAGTAGCACACTTCTATCGAACCACCATTTCGGTAGGATATTCGATATTCCCATCCAATTGTTTGATCGTTATATTGAATCTCTACCATAGCATTGTCTTTGGGTACTTGGTGTGAGATTTCTTCCACCGCGGGATATATAACACATTCCGTTACGCCCTTAGGCTGAGCCGCCAGGACGAAAAGTCGGCCATAAGGTTTGATATTTAGGGAGTTGCTTATAAATGCTTAGAATTAACGTAATGCTAAGCATGGGTTAAGCCAGTATAATTCAATAGACTTAAACTATGCAATACTGAAGACTACCGACATGATTCGTGATAAATTCAAACATTTTAAAAACAGTAAATTGGGGATAGGTGGTGTGAAGAGCTGTTATTGTCGTAGAAATGTAAAACCTTTCTTTCAACTACCTATTTAGGTAGGTAGGTTGGTAGTTAATTCAATTTTCTAAGTTTTGTTAAAGGTACCAATAATACAGATGTTATGCTGAAAAATGTTCCGAAACGGCTCTTTCGTGTTTTATTTATAATGGTTATATCTATGGTATATAAAGTATTCTAACCTAACCTAGGAAATTGTTTCTGCTTTTTAAGAAGTCCTACCACTTTCCCCATTGTAACTTCCGCCTAAGCGGCCGTTAGGTCAGCAACTGCTCCGGGAACTAGAACCGGGTATATAACTATTTATAAGTAACTGCTGCCCTGTCCCCGACGACTTCCGTTGCTTCGGTCCGGTCCCTGGACGGAAGATCATCTTAGCCAACCAAGAAAAACTATAAAGTATTAGCAGGTCCTAATCCTGCGTGAGCGCGTACTTGGACTTAATATCATATTTCGCGCGGAGGATAGTAGTGTAGGTAGGTAGTGGAAGCCTACACATCTGGGTATTAAATGATTTTCTCCTCTCCTTCATTGATACCCTACCCTTTAAATATAGGTCAGGGATATGTTCGGCCGCCGGTGATCATTGATTATAGCGTTTATAACGTTATCAACAGCAGGTAAACAGGATGTCAGATTAGTCAGGATGGTCACGTGGTCCGAAAACTCTGTTTTCCCGTAATGTCGTGTGTCTTTTATGTTGCCACGATTACACTTAAAGCCGAGGGACATCCGTACACAGCGACGATAAGACATTGTAAATAAATGATAAGATAAGGCCCTCGATAAGATAATAATTCTCAGTTCAACTCCAAAAATTTCATGGCCAACCTCAATAAAGTTCTCTTAAAAAAAACCATATATTGCCCACGCTCATCCATTGAATGATGGCACCGGAAGCAAAGACGGCAAAAAAAGATCCTCGAGCCTGGGATGCCTTAACACCTCCCTTGGCGGAATGGATACTGGATGCTGTTTCTAGCATGGGCTTTGCCCGGGCCACTCCCGTTCAAGCCAGTGTATGGCCTCTTTTTGGAGGAGGAAATAAGGACGTAGTTGTAGAGGTAAGCTCAAAGGCTTCTTCCTCTACTATTAGCATTTTCATTTACTTATAATTAATAGGCGGTTACGGGTAGCGGGAAGACTCTTTCATTCCTCCTCCCTCTCGTTCATAGAATCTTGCGACAGGATGAATCTACGAAACGACATCATGTAGCAGCCATTATTGTCGCACCCACCAAAGAGCTTGCAGCCCAGATCCATGGTACTCTAACCTCGCTCGTCGCCTTTCACCCCCAATCTTCCGAACTACTGCCTCATCTCACTGGTGAGGAAAAGCGGCCAGATACAAGTTCGCCTGTCATCATCCCGCAGCTCCTCTCCGGCGGCAGCACCACAACTCCCGCCCAAGATCTTAGCTTTTTTCTCCGCGCCTCACCAAATGTCTTAATATCAACTCCCGGTCGACTAGTAGAACTTCTCTCTTCCCCGCACGTTCACTGCCCGCAGTCCTCCTTCGAACTTTTAATCCTAGACGAGGCGGATAGACTTCTTGATCTGGGGTTTAAGGCAGATTTACAGAAGATTCTTTCGCGACTACCGAAACAAAGGAGGACAGGTCTCTTCAGCGCCAGCGTCAGCGAGGCAGTGGGTGAAATAATCAGGGTTGGTCTAAGAAATCCTGTCAAGGTTGCGGTTAAAGTGAAGAGTCTAAAGACGGGTGGGATTATTGAGGAGCGAAGAACACCTGCGAGTCTTCAGATGAGCTACTTAACTACGCCCGCCAGCCATAAGCTACCAAGCCTAGCCCAGCTCCTGGAGAAACTAGACCCCCGACCACACAAGAGCATCGTATTTCTCTCTACATGCGCCGCCGTCGATTACTTTACGCACCTTCTCCCTGCCCTTCTTCCCGAGAGCTTCGGTTTAGTTTCTCTTCACGGAAAATATGACGCCAAAGTGCGCGAGAAGAATTTTTCCAAGTTCCTCAACGCTGCACAGCCTTCGGTCCTACTCACCACAGATGTAGCTTCCCGAGGCCTCGACTTCCCGCAGGTCGACCTCGTCGTGCAGATCGACCCGCCCTCAGACCCGAAATCATTTCTGCATCGGTGCGGTCGTGCTGGCCGTGCAGGGCGCCGAGGTCTCAGTGTTATCCTCCTGCAGCCGACAGAGTTGGACTACGTGCCATTCTTAGAAGTACGGAAAACGCCCATTACGCCACTTACCTATCCAGCAATTTCGGTAAGTGATGCTGACGTCGACACGACCACCTCACGGATTCGCGAAATGGTAAAACGCGATCGCGCACTTCATGATAAGGCGCAGAAGGCATTTGTTAGCTGGCTCCGTAGCTATAGCAAACATACTGCAAGCTCTATTTTCCGCATCGCGGACCTGGACTGGACAGACCTAGGACACGCATGGGGGTTGTTGCGACTACCGAAAATGCCAGAACTACGGAAATTCGAGGGTGACAAATTTCTGGGGGTAAAAATGGACTGGAATGCGTATGCATATGCTAAAAAGGATCGCGAGAAACAACGCCTAGAGACCTTAGAAAAGATGGCCGAGGAAGCAGCCAAAGATAGCGTAGGGAAGTCGACCGAGTGGCAGAAAGACCGACGCAAGCGCAATGCTGAGGCTTGGAGCGCAAAGCACGAGAAGGAAGACGAACGGGCTGATCGTCGCGATAAGAAAAGACGCAAACGCGAAGCGGAGCGGCGGCAAACGCTGACCGAGGAAGAAAGAACGAAGGAGATGGATCTCGAACGCTTGCTTGAAGAGGTGCGGAGACGGAATAAGGAGAAGCTAGCTGCTGAAGCTGCCGAGAGTGGTAGTGCTACGGGACAAGGGGGCGGCGTTACTACTGGGAATGGCGATGATGATGAATTTGAGGGCTTTGACTGAATGTAAAAGTGCCTAAGATATAGATACCCCTAGAATATGAAATGGATTGATTATCAACGTCAAGATATGATTGTATCACACTTTATTTGCGGTAGGTAAGGATGTACCCAGGCAAATAACCATTATAAACTACACCAGACATAAGTAAGAAAGTGAATCAGTACAACCAATTTTCGACATTGTCTTATAAGGCCCCAGTAACAGAACCATCCAGACGGAGAAACTACATAATTAGAAGCGCAATAATAACCGTCTCTCAAGCGAACGATGGGTATCCATGATGGGTATCGGTAACCGCCTTTCCTCAGCCCAACCAGTTCCATTCAGCCAGCCACATCAACTATCTTCCCACATAGTTTGTCATTTTAGGGTATACATATGTGTCCCTCGCCTGGTCTGCAACCAACGGGGGTCTTTCTTTCGTGGGGTATGTCCACCCAGTGATAGGCACTCTACATCATTACAGCTCATTACCAGTCATACGCCAGGAAGTTGAAATACAAAATACGATATTTCGACATAAACTCGAAATCAAAAGGGGGGAGAACATCCTCATTAGATATTTTCAATGATATGAGCATTGACCGCCTGTGAGAAACTGTCGTCATCCTGAGTTCCACTCGACTCGCCGATTTCAAACTGTTTGGCCGCCTGAGTCATGGCGTTGTTGAGATTTGGCATCGTCTGGTTCGCAGCAGGTAGGAAAATGACCTTCGAGTTCGCTGTCTTTGCCATGGCCTGCATTGCCTCTAGGTATCTAATTTGCATCGCCGGCGCGGACGACAAGATATCTGCTGCTTGACGCATAAGCCGGGCCGATTCTACTTCGGCTTTCGCCGCTATAATCTTGCTTTCTCCAATACGCTTGCTCTGCGCTGCCATGGATAAGGACTAATACTATGTTAGCAATATTCCCCGGTCAAATTTCACCATCTTCATATCATGAAAGGCAATAGAAGATATCATCAATGATTCTACACTTACATTCTGAAGGTCAGTCGAAAAGTAAAGATCTTTGATCAGGATGGCGGAAATTTCACACCCCCAACTCCTCGCCAGGTCCTCAACTATTTCGCTAATGCTCGTTGCTATCTCCTCGCGGCGCTCGATAATGTCTTGCAGGACGCGGGCGCCGACAACGTGTCGCAGAGTCGTCTGTGTCCGCTCGACAAGGGCCTGTCGCAGGTTGGTAATTCCGAATGCAGCCTTGTGCGGTGACGTGACGTGGTAGTAGATGACTGACGTTAGTTCGACATTGACATTGTCCTTGGTCATGCAAACTTGCTTGGGAACCTCTGTATTTTTCGCAATTGCAATTAGAAAAAAAGTCGGGGCAAAGAAGAAGGGCTTGACCTACCAACGATTTGAATTTTGACATCAACCTGGATCAATTTCTCGCTGAGAGGGTTGATCTTTACAAGACCGGGGTCGACAGCTTTATAGAATTTCCCGAACTTGGTGACGAGTCCCACGTTACCTTGACCGACTTGCTTATATGGATTAGGGCAGCATATGATGCAAGGAACAGCCCCGAGAGAACCCACGCAAGAGCCGATGGCATTAACTAAGAGAAATGTCAGGGCCAATATCGTTCAGGGCAAGGTGGAATCATACTCATCGATCCGTACCAGCCCTTAGGGTTAGCGTCAGTACCGACGATGGACGCATAGCTCTGCTGTAGGTCCTCCTCTCTGGGGCGCTCGACTGTCATGTTAATCTGCGGCTGGAAACCAGCTTGGCTTGAGCTGGATCCATTGGTGTGGTCGACACCCTTGTTCCTGGAGTCGGCCATGTTATAGCTGTAGTTCTTTTGTGCTTCTACTTGTCTAGTAGAGAGGTTAGGTCCAGTCCAGTTCCAGTATTAGGTAAAGAGTTGTATGTTAGATGAAAGAAAGAAAAAGTTGAAGACTTGGAGAAGAGATCAGGTGGTGGGAGATGAAATGTCAGACAATGCGATTTTAAGATGTACCTCTTTTCTTAAGTATGTAAGTAGGAGGTACTACCTAACTACCTTTATGTACATATGTAGGTGTGTATGCTGGTCGTCCCATTCATTTAATCATGTGTTAGTGATGGGGAAGGGGAAAGGGAGGGGGAGAGGTACGGAGGCCCATTAGTATAACTGTGCCAAAATCAAGAAAATGAGTGTTACTAATCTTAGTTAAGAAAAGCATAATATAGCCACTAAAAATTATATATTTAACCATTTATAATAAATATTTTTAATTTTATATAATTTAAATAAAAATATTTATATTTAATTAAATATATATTTAAATATTATATATATAAAATAAAACGTATATAATTAAAATAAAAATAAAAATATAAAATTTTTATAATATAATTTAAAAGTAAAAAAATTATAATAATTAATATATTAATTATAATTTAAAATTTTATAAAAAAAATTTTAAATTAAGTATATTTAAATATATTTTTAAATAATTTTTAAAATATTATATATATTTAATTAAAATTTATATATTATATTATAAAATATACGTAAAAAAATATTTACTTACTTATTTATTTAATTAATAATTTATATTAATTATATATTATATTATAAATATTATTACTAATTAATTAAACTATATTAATATAATAAATATTTTTAAAAATATTTTTTATATATAAAATTAATAAATTATTATTATTATTATTTTAAAAATATTAAAAATAAAATTAAATATATTATTATATTAATATATTTTAAAAGTTTTTAATAAATAATAAATAATAATAAATTTATATTATAATATTAATTAATTATTTAATTATTTAATATTTTAATTATTTATATATATATATATATTTTATTAAATATTATATTTAAAACCAATTAATTCTTATTATAAATAATATATTTAAAAGATTTTTACTTTTTATAAAATAATTATTAAAAAAATATTATTATTTAAATATAATCTTTTAATTAATATAATTTTTAGAAATATATTTAAAAGAATTTTTACCGTTAATAAAAAACGGAATAAAAATATTTAAAACGTAATTTTTATATTAATTTAAATTTTAATTATTATTATTTAAATTTAAAATAATATTAATATTAATAAATAAATAAAATAATTTAAATTTTTTTTAATATTTAAAATAATATAGTTATATTTAACGTTATTATTTTTAAATATATTATTATAATTATTATTATAATTATTATTATTATTATTAAATTTTGTTTTTTTTTATTATTATTATAAAAATTATTATTAATATTAAATTCTAATTATTAATATAATATTTATAAATAATAAAATATTTAAAATTATTATTTAATTTTATTTAATTTTAATATTTATTATTTTTTTAATATAATTATAATTTTTTTTAATATAATTATAATTTTTCAAAATTTATTTATAAAAGTATTTTTTATTAATAAATTTTTAGCCATTAATAATTTTAATTATTTAAAAAGTTAATTATTTTATTATTTTTATTTTTTATTTTTATATAAAATTATTTTATTTATTTATTTTAAGGTTAAATATAAAATATAATTTATTATTAATATTATTAATAAATAATTTAATAATATTTTTAATAAAAAAATTTTAAATAAATTAAGTAAATATTAATTTAATAAAAATGTAAAAAAGTAAATAATAAAAATAATTATAAAATAAAACGTATATTTTTATATTTATATTAATTTTATAATAAAATATTAAGTTTTAATATAAAAATAAAAAAATTAATATTTTATAATAAATAATATTTAAATAATATTAAATATTATATAAATTAATTTAAATTTATTTAATTATATTATAATGATATATTTAATTTATTTAAAATTAAAAAAAAATTAATATAATAATTTAAGTTATTATTTATTATATCTTTTTAAAATTAATGTATAAATTTAAAGAAAATTTAATTGTAAGTGTATGGCTAGTGTGTGGCTATGTTAATATTACCTTTTTTGGAAGATTCCCCTCTTATTTCTTGATTTTGGCACAGTTATACTAATGGGCCTCCGTAAGAGGCAAAAAAAGTATGATGTTACCCTGGAAATGCTGTGCAACGTACATTTATCTGAGAGCTGATGAAGCTGCGTCCCTGTGTGCTTTGTGGTGGTGGTAATTCGTAGACTTTAAATGGCAAGGGTTTGTCCGTGCGGGAAAGCTGGGGAAGCCAGAGAGGTTAGGGGGTACTTAAGGTGCATGTGAATTAGGTAGGTAACTATCTACCTATGTAGGTAACTAAGGTAATCCTTATAAGTGCCCGTGCAACACCTCCAACTTATATAGAGGTATGTACCTCCTAACCTTACATAGGTACCTAGGTACCGATACAAGTACCTAAGCAGCCTAAGTCAAGGTTAAAGTCAAAGTCGAAGAAATGTCTCAGCTAAGGCCAAATCGAAACCATGTTTATTAAATCCAGCAACCCAATATCGTAAGATCGACTCTGAGGCGAAGCTATGTTAGTTTCTTGGCAGGCTGATCCTGCAGATTTGGAATTTACACGTCTGGGGAATGCGGGTGACCCAGCACTGCCTCGACCCAGTCTTGTCGCCCAGTTGCTATGAGCAAATACAAATTCAAAAGGTACGCTCTAACTAGATTGAAAAATAAAAGCGTTTCTCTATCCGGTAACACGTTTCGAGATTCCTTTTGCATACGTAGGAGGCATTCTGACGATCTAAAATACGTACACACAGGGGCGCACGAATATCGTCAAGTGACCGACTAAAGTCCACCCGTTGAGGCTATGCAGCGAACATTTCTGGAACTCTACCTCTTTAGGCATGACGTCAATATCGATCTTACAGCCCTTACATTGACGAATTGCGAGTCCAAGTAAGCCGGCTTTATATTGAGATATGTCACTTATACGCCCACTAACCGCAAATCTTAACGCGGCTCCGCTGCTAACTGTCATGCATATATTATCAGCTAAAGGATTAGGGGGATCCCACCTACTTACTTAGCCTCGCGTTTCCTAAATCCTAAAGCGTGCCTTCGTCTAGGGCATTCTTTATGAGCTATTGATTCCTAGACATGTCTCATTACATACCCGCCCCGAACAACTACCTACCCCTATTCAAGGCGAGGTTTTGTTCTAGAATCGCACAATAGTATTATTCTAGTTGCTAGGAGGAGATGCTACCAACATTGAGACAGCAATAATAGAGCAAATAGGTGATCAACAGACATATATAAAGAGTGGTAGGTAAATCTAATTGTGATGCTTGGAAGATGAATATATTATTGGCTTAATAATTAATGTTATATTCCTACCAATATTGTAAGTATCTAAATCATCAGAGCTGTTAACCGTCGTGTGTTAAGTCCCCCTAAATACTACAAATTAAACAATGAGATAGTAATTATCATACGCTTAGTGTCAGAAAATAATAGACTCGATACGAAAGACGTAAACCTCTGAGAGTTGAAAGCTTCGGATGCGAGATAAAATATAATAGGCAAGAAGGCGGATCAATCCCTTCATCTCCTAGTAGAAGGAACTTCTAACATTTGGGACTTAGTAACGAAGGCCACGAAACTATAGGTAATATGTCTACGACTAACAGACAACGCCAGATACTAGAAGGCAAGTCAACCCGGCAATACCCCAAAAAACACAATATCAAAATTAACTAGCAAATAGAATCCTGGGAAAGGCTTCCGCGATTTCTATTCCGAAGCTTTTACTCTGGTTCTGGAGGTGGATATTATCGTCTTAATACTACTACAGGCATCATCCCGCATGGGTTTCTTCATGGTGAGGTGCCAACAACGATATATAATATTCCCAATTTAAAGAAGATGATTGATGGCCATTTACGCGGATTTATCGTTCCATCCGCCTTTAGTTCGTGGGCAGCAGATCTCGATATCGCTATTCGATTTTTAACGGACTCGTTGGGATATATAGCGATTATCGATACTAAGATCCTTCAGAACCATGTGAAGATATATCATGTTCCGGCCCTTTTCGACGCTGGCTTGGCTTCTGGGCCTTATGATCACGAATATCTCGTGTATGGCCCGATTGCTGGCCCCGCATACCATTGCGTCAAGTATCTAGATGTCGCACGCGTAGGTCTATACATCGCACCCATAGGGACATACTTAAGAGGTAGTCCAAAAGCATTCACACCAATATCAAACCTTTCCCAGAGCGATATGTCAAAACTTATGTCTCAGGTCAAGCAAGTTGCACTCCTCTTTAGAGGGCCCAGTGACAGTCGACCGGACGCTGTGATAGCTCTGGCAGCCATTCTTATGGGCAATCTTTTTGAAATAACTTCGAATAGGGATATCAAGCATTTCTGCGATCTTATGTCAAAATACTTCTCACATGAACTTCAAGCCTTCCAGTTGTCCACCGTAAAATCTAACTTCGGTAGGCCGATGTTGGTCAACCCGAAGACATACACGACGCCTGATTATCCACAACTTGAGCACGCCATCAATGCTCTCCGGGCACTTGAATACTACCTTTGCAAGAAGACGAATGGTGCTTAAGTGAACAAGTCCAATTTACCATTTGTCGTTTAGTTAGATCTTCCATAGAAAAAAGAGTTACCAAGTAGATGATAGATTATCATGTCATATATTAGGTTAGGTACTTGGCCTATTTATTTAGAGCAGTTAAAATCACTACATACCATCCATACTTCGAAAGAGTTCACCATTAACAACCAATTTTTACAGTCTATGTACCTATGAGGTATTCCGTAATCCAACAATAATTGATCGTGTATCGGTTAAACGCATATCGGGACTTGCGATCAGGCGGTAAGTGATCAATTCCTTAACAGCAAGAACTGATACATATCTCTCCCCCAAACGCCGTTAATAAGAGGTTAGGTGGTTTATGCTTTAGCATCACCTCATTGGAACTGTACCTATCATCAGATCATCACATATAGGGTCGCAGACATTTGTAAATAGGTAAGGTACCTATCTTCTCCGTTGAGACGCTCGACTTCCGAATCAGCTGCATCAGTGCATCTTATAAGCAGAAACATTGAGCATGGCAATCAACGACGGCGCAGAGAGGGTACCAGAGAGTCAGTTACAGCAACAAGAAGACATCCCCGCCTATCAAAATAGCGCACCAAGCATCTTCGTGCCCGCGCACACTGATTTCACAAAACCACTACTGGAACTACCATCAGACCCAAGCAAACGACGTAACGAGATACTCGCTCAGATCGATAAGCATGCAGATGCCGTACAGGACAACATTTACTACATGCTTCATCGCGAAAAGACAAGAATCCGCCAAGAGTGCAAGTGGAGAGAAGACAGATTCCCTCCACACCTTAGAGCAGTACCAGGCCTAACGGAAGGTCAGGAGCGCTCGATTCCTTCGAGCGGGGCGGAGATGGACGAGATCTTACATATGGGTAGATCAGTTATCTCCAAGATGGGTCGAGGCGATTGCGAGGTACCTCGTGATTTTACGCACGCTCAATGCTTACATGAGGCCGGACGACCTGGAGAACCGCCGCGCAAGTCGGCCGAGAAGATGCTGATGAACTTGGTGAAGCATGGTGTTCAGAACTTGGAAGAGTTTGCCCAACATGTCAAGAATGTAAAGGAGGCAAGGAGCAAGGAGCAAGGAGCTCAAGAATGAGTTAGTCTCGGAGAGTCAGAGTTCTACGTAAACTGCCCCCGCAGATAGTATAACTAGATACTAAATAACGCTGACTGGAAATGTGTATACATAAAAGCTACCCTTGTCTCGAGTGTTAATGCTCCTGGCGGAGAATGAATACTGCTTAGCTTCACGTCCCGCGTTCTGTAGTCGGTACTTCTGTATCATCGGCAGAAGGGGTTCGTCCCGTTTCCCAAGGCTTTGGTGGTGCTGCAAGGCGGCCACGAGTCGTAAACGCTGGGTCCTCGATAACCGTATCAGGGATCTGTTTTATTCCAGGTATAGGCTGCCCCGTCTGTAAGAATGCCACTATTTCCTCAAATTTCTTAGGATACGGCTCCTTATCGGGGTCTGCTGAAGAAGGATCCTTCTTAATGAAGAGTTCTGCCGTCGGTGCGGCGCTTTGCCAACTAGGCACTTCAACATTGGCCGAGTCGGGAGTGATTTGCTGAAGAGCGAGTTGACCTAGCGGATCACCTAGTTCAACCAGGAGGTGTGCCAGTTTTCTATCCGCGGGATTTGGCTGCTCGTTGGTCAGCAGCCTATCACTACACTATCCTAAGGCGTATACGAGGACGGGACGAGGACGGGACGAAGACGAGACTACGACGTACTATAGTCATTGCTTCTACCGCAACTGCCTGCTCAGATACCACACTTGGGGGTTGACGGCTACTTTGGGCAAGCCATTGGCTATATGCACCTCCGTCAATTTTGATCTGCGTTTGTTGCTCAAACCTTTGGGTCCGAGTCTGGAGAGCAATCTCGGCAAGACAGAGGTCGCCAGGTCGAGAGTTGGTTAAAGCATTTGAGAGTTGCTCCTTGTTTCTCGGCGTTTAGTGGTTGTGGTTTTACATACAAGTGATATATAGGAGACTTACAGTGAATATCCGATCTTTAATCCATGGATAAGAATCAAAGGCTTGGTATAAGGCCTCAGGATTCTCAGCAGCACGACGTTGAACGCCAGCTATACTTGCTTCCGACGTGGCCATATTCTTATTATTCCTATTAGTTAATTAACTATTGCGAATGGGTTGGATTGATATAATTTGACAGTCCGTAGTTCGTAACCCTTTTTAAATAATATTAACTTGCAGGTATCTACCTTTTATGAGGCAGGTAGATGAGCTCTTATGAGGTAAGTAGATGAGTTGGTCAATACATGTACGGTACCTAATCCGTATGTAAATGTGCAATGACTGCTGCCAATGCCAAGACGCCGAGGTTGCGCTTTCGATTATCGATAAAGACCGTGCATGTGGCGGGGACTGACTAACTGTAGCCCCACACCTCCCGCATTTTGCCGAATACAGAAATTGGTCACGATCGATCCCCCTCCTTCTCTCCATTACTCCATTACTCCATTATCTACAGTAGTGTATCTGCCTTACATAGTGTACATACATGGCGTATATCCTTGTAGGGCTTACCTAACAATTCACACTTTACCCATTCTATTCTCGGCTACGGGCTACGAGCTCCACTCTAGAGGCCAGCCATATTCCGATATTCTGTGGCTCGTTTAGCGACTTAGCGACGACTAAATTTCTTCCCAGATTCAATCTCACGTCGACGGCAACCCTCTCCCAAATGCGTCGCGTACCTGTCAGAGCCCTTCGGACGACACTTCAATGCACCGTCCGGGGCCTTGCTCGTACTAGTCGCCTGCGGCACACCCTATTTTCCCACCATTCAAGCCATTTTAATGCTACTCTTGGTGTTCGATCCGCCGCCTCTTCCTCTTCAGCTGCAACATCAGCTGCCTCTACTTCATCGTCCTATACACGCCCCAACTATGCGGTAAGCGAACCCTTACGATCCTCCATGTATATCCGCCGATTCTCCTTCGCCATTGTCTCTAGCCTAGTCGGCTACGGCGCCTGGTATACATACAAGGGAGGAAACACCCTAGAGCAAGCTGGGGCTAAATCATACGCGACGGCACCAACGCAGTTAACGAGCAACGCTGCCACAACGCGGAATGTCCTTGTAGTTGGTGCCGATGAATTGCACACCGGAACGTTCGTCGGCGAAGGTCCGATAGCGAAGAACGTTGACGGTAGCGGAAGAAACGTGCTAGAGATGCTTACTCCGGACCAAGCCACCGAGAAATTACGCCAGAACGAGGCCTCGTTTCTGGTCAACCGCGGACAAGGTGTACTACGATACGACGTCGTACAAGTTGCGAGCAACAACCCCATCGAGGATGATCACGCAGAGAAGATCGTGGAAGTGGCTTCACGGCAAGGCGAGAACACTGATAAGTCCACTGATGATTGGATGTTTTGGGGTGTCTTTGATGGTCATGCGTATGTGCTACCGACCTTGGAACGTCGTAATAACATATAGAAGACTAACCTTCAGTAGCGGTTGGACAACTTCAGCGAAGCTACGACAAACTTTGATCAGTTTCGTCGCACGAGAGCTGAATACGACGTACAAGGCCGCCGGAACTCTTGGGGCAGTACCGTCACCAGAGGCTATCGACACCGCTATTAAGCTTGGATTTACGCGTTTGGACCATGAAATTGTCCACGAGAGCGTAGAGAAGGTGTTGAAGTCCAACTCGAAGCGGGTTGCTGCCGAACTCCTCGGTCCCGCTTTGTCTGGATCTTGCGCTCTCTTGTCATTTTATGATAGTAGCACCAAGACTTTACGAGTTGCCTGCACGGGTGACTCGCGAGCTGTCTTAGGCCGTCGCAGTTCCTCTGGGAAGTGGACGGCAACGGCTTTGTCCGAAGACCAGACCGGAAGCAATCCTAACGAGGTAGCGCGGATGCGAAAGGCTCACCCAGGGGAAGACCGTGTTGTTTACAACGGTCGTGTCCTTGGTGGCCTTGAGCCAACTCGAGCTTTTGGCGATGCTAGCTATAAGTGGAGTAAGGAAATTTCTGATCGCCTCCGAGCGTCATTCTTTGGCCGCAGCTCCTCGCCTCATCTCAAGACCCCCCCTTACGTGACAGCCGAGCCTGTTGTCAGTACAACTAACATCCAGCCCGAAAGAGGGGATTTCCTAGTCATGGCGACAGACGGGCTTTGGGAGATGCTTACCAACGACGAGGTGGTCGGACTCGTCGGTAAGTGGATCGAGACGCAAGCGACAGAGCAGTCCTCGAAGTCTCAGCTGGGCTCTCTGTGGGCCAAACTTTTCGGCCCCGGTCAAGATCTTCCCGTAGAAGCCGGCAAGGAGGCAGGACCTGACGGCCAGAAGACCCCGATTCGATTACGACAATGGGGCATCTCTCCCGACGAGAAGGAGCGGTTCGTCGTAAAAGACAAGAATGTCGCTACACATTTAATCCGCAATGCTCTCGGCGGTAGAAATGAGGAGCAGGTATGCGCGTTACTTACACTTGTCTCGCCATTTTCGAGACGATATAGGTCAGTCACAGAGGAAACTGAAGTCTTAAAATTAAAATATCTATACGGAAGCTAACAGTCTACAGAGATGACCTAACGGTGCAGGTTATCTTCTTCGGCGATGGCCCGAAAACTGGCGCGGTGCTCGTCAACGAGGAGGCATCAAGCACCCCCCAATCAGCGATTAAGGCGAGACTATAAATCTGTTGAGATCTAGCTTCATCGTGTACACCACTTTAGCGAAGTTAAATATTCCTTCTACAAGTATAATGTCGGCTTCACAAGCGTGGAAGCCGCAAGACATCTTATTTCCATGGTACGGCGTTTAATGGATCGCAGAGCATACCGACTGTCCATGTCTAGTGGCCCAAGGATTCTGAGTAGTGGTATGCCATTCTCGTTAGGTATTGCATGGATATAGGTACCTCCTTTTGAGTTAATTGCATTCACCGTCACATAATTTCCGTCGCATTTAAACTACTGCTAAGCTCTTTCGTTTCCGTGAAGGGGCCTTTCTACTACGCCTAGCTGTTAACCTAGTTGCTACATCCCTATCCAAACCTATATAAAATTTCCGGCCCTAGCCCGTGCTTTAGGAATTTCGGACTAATAGAAAGCGACCCTCGCAGTCCGTTGGCTACCCACAAAGAAGTTGGGGTTAGTGCTCCCCACCGAGTTGGTGGAGTATCTCCTCATCACCAACGTCACCTGCAAGGTACCATTTCAGCATCATGTCAGGATAGGCACATATCAGTATGTCCTAACAGCTACCCGGCATTAGCAGAGATCAAATTTCCTAATCAGGTGTAAGTTCCATGCAGGATAGTCAAATGTATTATAGTTCCAAGATCATAAAGAACATAGGATTTCCTTAGCCTGGCCCAAAGTTGATGCACCAATAGGTGCTTGCTTTTTTGTGAAGACATGGACACACTTACTGATATATAAAGGGAGCTAGCACCACCTTTGAATAGTACTTAGTCTCCTGCTTCGCTTCCGTAAGTTTATGGTTGTCTGTCGTGAACAAAGCTTGCGCGCCAAGATGAAGCTTCCAATAACCCTATGGTCACTCTACGCGACCCTAGCCTATGCATCATGGATTACCACATCACGAGCATTACCCCGAGACCATGAGCCACATTGGCAGAAACGCATAAGTCGTCGTCAAGGAAACTCTTCTACGGAGTGGCCTTACGGCCCCTTTAGAACCAAAGGCAGAGATGTCATCAACAGCCGAGAGGAGGTGATCACTTGGGCCGGCGTCAATTGGCCAATGAGCGGTATGCAATATCGAGCATAAAATCTTCACATTATAAACATGGTAGACTAATACTAGAATACTACTGTAGGAGAGACAATGATACCAGAAGGGTTAGAATGGAAATCTGCCGAGGCAATCCTGGACGATGTTGTTAGCGTTGGCTTCAATTTCCTCCGTATGTAAGTGATTTGAAAGATGGAATAACTAAAACGGTTTACAGCTGACTCTATACAAGGGGCTATGCGATCCAGATGGTCGACGAAGTATACGATCGAGGAGGCGAGGACGTGCCCCTAGAGGTTGCTCTGATCATGGCTCTTGGTTATGAGAACGGTACAAAAGTCACCAACGCCATTATATCCAAGAATCCTACTTGGACCCGTGAGACAACTCGATTTGAGATCTGGTCTGATATCGCTAGCATCGCCGCATCTAAAGGTGTATACATCCACCCCGATGTCCACGTTGGCAAAGCGCAGTGGTGTTGTAGCCATACCGATGGAAACGCCTGGTTTGACGACGTAAACTTTAACGCTTCCAACTGGCGGAGGGGACTCTCATACGTGGCAGCCTGGGCTAAGGATCACCCTAACGTCGTCTCCATGTCACTACGAAACGAGCTGCGCGAATCTTGGAACCGCACTGACTTGTACTACAACTGGGAGACACTCGTGGGCAACATGAGCATGGGAGCTGACGCAATCCACGAGGCCAACTCGGACCTGCTCATCACATGGTCGGGCATGCAGTACGACGAGGATCTATCCGCTTTGACGACTAAGAAGAATATTCTTACGGCCCCCTGTTACAAGTGCACGGCGATCCGCGATGCGTACCGCCGCGACCCTGTCTACTTCGATCTCGACAGCTACCCGTGGGCCGACAAGATCGTGTGGGAGCTGCACCTATATCCGATGAGCGAGGACGTAGACACGGGAACCTGCGAGGTGATAGAGGCGGGCCTGTACCGCAACGGCTTTAACGCGCTGGGCATCGACAAACCATCCGGATGCAACATCACTGGAGATTGTCAGTCGACGCAGCGACTTACGCCCGTCATCTTCTCCGAGTTCGGCAACGCCCAGGATGTCACGCTATACAACAGCACGGTGCAAAATTGCATCCGCGACTTCACTCAGAAACATGGCGTCGGCTGGATGATGTGGAGCTTGGCAGGTAGCTATCGCGTCCGATCTGGTGTTCAGAACCTCGTTGATACCTGGGGCTTGACCAACGCGGAATGGTCTGCCTGGAAGGATCCGGATACGATCGAGAATTACTGGAAGCCATGGGTTAGGGCTATGAATCTGACGAGAGCTAAATGAGATGGAACCCGGATACCCTACAAGATATTTACGAAGGCTAGGTGTCTAGGTTAGGTAGGTAAGGTGTGTTGTATATAGGACATACGATGCAGGACATAAGATGTTATAAGTTGCTGGTGTTAAACTTCAATTTACTGGACAATCCAAGCGGCTTACACTCAAGTCTGGATGAGTCCCTATTAGTCGATATAAATATATAGGTACCTAACCTAGGTACCTTGCTTCAAGAGCGTATTCCTCAGTTATATTAATACTCGCGTATACTTCTGTCAAGGATTCCCGCTTGGCTCAGTGCCTATTGCCTATTATTCTATATTACCCTCATCTAGATGCTGATGTGATGTGACCGTACAACTATTATGAGGTGAGTGTTCAAGAAACAAGACCTTATCCGCAGTCCAACTAACGCCAGTGCCATGCATTTATACATTCATATCTATACTCGTTGTGTTTGTACAGCCCCAGGACTTGGGACGTTCAAGGGCATAGGTAGCTGATATCATATACCATATACCACATACCCTATGCCATATCACGCTTGTCGTATAATAGGCCATCACAGCCGAATGTATAGGTCCATGCATTCAATCCTCCACTCCCGGCGTCCTAGAAGGCTCCGGAGCCATTCTATGCCGAGTCCTGTCCACTCTTCTCTCTTTTTCGTCAACTCGTCGGCTGCGGCACTTGCAAGTGCACTGGCTGTCGTATTCAGCATTTCAACAGCGGTAGCGTTGAAGCTGTCAACCATAGGTTCAGATATTGTAGTTCCGTTGACCGGACATGATGATGTCGAAAGCCGCGGGGCGAACCAATTGCTGCTGAAATCGAAGAAGCACCGGTCCGACCAATAGCACGAGGTCACAAAGAGTATAAGGAGGAGGACGGAACAGTAAACGCAGGGTCGGTTTAAGAAGTACGTGCAGACGAAGAAAAGGAAGATGAACGCAGGAGAGGCATTTGTTGGGATGAAGAGGAGAGGGAGCCAACTATGATGAAAGATAAATATTAGCAAAGGGATGTTCCCGGATGATTGATCCTAAGGGGGCTCTAAGACCTAATACCTTCGGAGACAGAACATTGCGCTGTATCGGAAAGCGTTTGCTAGTGGGAGTCGTTTGGTTTAATCGTTTGGTTTGGTCGTTTGGTCGGCGCTGATAAATAATTAAGGGTGTCGCGAATATTAATCAATTACTCTTACACAACACAACAAAACAGATCGACCAGGTAGGTACCTAATATATTGTTACTAACGAGAGTGGAGAGCAAAAATTGTAGTTTATGTACGGTAGATCAGAAGGGACCTAAAGAGATAATTATCGCGATGCGCCCGCTAGCTTAGGTTACGATTTGAGACCGAGGGCTCGAAACGCTAAAATGTTAAAATGTTCAGTTGGATAAAATGCTGACATCAATGCTCCGATTACGTAACACAAGGCTTTTATACTTTACCTAAACTAGTATTCCCCACAAGGATACATTGGACCGTGGACGTAATGTACACTATCGATCTGCTGTACATGTAGGTATGCAAGTACATTCCTCTAACATTAAGGCAGTAAGGTCACGTAGGTACTATGTACACACATTTGAGCAATTACATACCTCTGGACGTACCTGTACTTTGGGCAAACCCTTGGTCTACGCTTTGCATGTACTTACGTACGTACCTATCCGATTATTGGAGGTGCGCTCTCCCAGTTAGCGCACAGCTGCATCGCCGCCCAACTTAATCCAACCCGTCACATATCGTTCAACATTCATTCCTTCCACGTTGAACGACATTTTAAGTCAATCTCCTCTTCTCACCCACAAAAAATCCCCTGGTTCTCGTCTCTCGACGTACATTGTCGAACTGATTCTTCTGTTTTTACGGTAGCTGGATCAGTTCTTTCATCCAATAATTAGGTCGCCTTTGGTTTCTACCTTCTTATTGTTTAGGTTAGATACTTATCTCCGGATTGCCGATAGCAGCTTAAGCTGGGTAGCTTACCATTAATTTTTAAATTTTTATTTTTTTTGGCGAGGCTGGTAAAGAGCTTCGATAGTGGACGTATCGGATTGGAAGACCTCTAAACTTTTCTTCCTTCGTCCTTTCGACGTTGCGCACAACCTAACACCATTATCGTTTTCTTCGTTCGCTATCTCCCTCTCGCTCGCTATCAGCGACGATTTCAACAATCCACCTACGTTCTAGGAATTGTCTTCATCGAAAGACAAATCTTAGTTGACAATACCTACACACATACCTCATTGGTATATCAGTACTAAGGCAGCTCCACAACTTCACACCCCTCCCGCATCATGGCGGGTTATAACCCGCCGGGTGGCAGCGATGCAAACGGCTTGCACGCAATGCTTCTTCGTTTGCAAGCTCAACGCAATGCGCAGAAAAGCGACGATTCTTCTACTGCCGCTAATGAGCTCCTCTCGCGATTTTCGTCATACAACAATCAAGGCATAGACTCTCAGGATTACTACAGTCATAGCCATTCTGCTACAGAATCTCCTCTAATAGGTCTGGACGAGTTCCCTCCGCCTGCTCCGACACCCCCCAGTAACTCGAGCAACTTTGGACATTCGCACCATTCGCACCATCCTACTGGGCCAATGGGTCTAGGTCCAATTGGCACTATGCCCTCAAATGCTCCTAGCAAAGCCGACCAGAGCTCACATCTCTTGAATCTTCTCAAGTTCAGTGGACAGAACGCTCAATCTGTATCGCAAACTTCGCCGCCTGGTCATCCGCAAGCGCAAGCGCCCTCATTCGACATGCCCTCAAGCATAACTCAGCCGAATAACCCACCGCCTATTCACGCCCCGGTACCGATGCCTGCTGATCCCCAGGGCCTTCTCGCTACTCTTATGAAGGGAAACATGCAGAATGAGTCTTCGCGAGCAGAACCCCAGGTTCCCTCCCAGCCAACCTGGAACGCAGGTCCACCTTCGATGGATACTCAAGCGTACCTCCTCAACTTGCTACATCGGCCGAAGCCTGCGCAGAATGACCAACCGTCATCTGCAAATGAATCGTCCCAGCCTCCGACACTGACCCCCCAATCAGCCAACGGTTCTTCTGTCGACCACCTTAAGGAGTATACCCCTATCAAGCAAGGACATTCTGATGCTGGCTCGCATGACACAACGCCATTGCCTTTTAGATTTGGATCGAAGGAACACGCCGAGTCCCCTACAACCAAATTTGAATATCATTCCCCGGCATCCCAGTTCTCTCAGCTATCTCAACACGACGGTAGTCGCAAGTCTTCTAGATTCGATTATAATTCGTTCGAGGGGGTCGGCGCCCTTTCTCACCAGAACACGGCGTCTAAGTCTTCAACACCTAATGCGCCGGTTCACGCCGGTCATATGCCAACCGAGCTTCCCGCGCCGACCGCTTTCAAGGTCGTTAAGAAGACCCCTAGTGTTGCTTCTTCTTCTGGAGCTGTCCAGGACCATAAGCGACTTGGCAGTCAGCGAAGCCCAATCACGAGCCCGGAACGTATCAGGCGAAAGCTTGACGCTTCTCCTCCCCATTCTATCACTGAACGGGAAATTATCTCTCCTGGCTTCTCACCTGCTGGAGAGAAAAATATAGAGACGGTGTCACAGGCAATTACCGGCCTTGCCGGACAAGTGGACAGGGAAGCTCAAGAAGCAATAGAGAGGGCTGAAGCCGAAGAGGTACAAGCTAAGATTGCCGCTGAACTTGAACACATGATGAGGGCGAAAACTGATGCTGAATTTCAGGATCTGGCCGAGGCAGCAGCGAAGGACATCCAGAAAGAACTTAACAAGGAAGAGAATTCCCATGTGCTTGAGGATGCATACTCCCCAAGAGTTGCACAAGCGATTCGTGATATCGTCGAGGACGCTGCTCATGGCCCGGTTGCGGACAGCTGGGAAAGCGCCGAAGCTGACGAGATCGTTGTGATTGAAGAGACTCCGAACCCTGTGAAGGTCTACAACTTCCCCATGAAGCCGTGGATTTCGATCACGATGCAAGAGACCGAAGACTCTCGACCTCAATTCCGCGACGAGGTTATTCTTGATATTGCACGTCTAAAGAAGGAATTCGACCAAATCGACCGAAACCTTGTCACCGCAACGGAATCGTACATGGTCTACGGCATGTCCAAGGCTGGTGGGCTTCGTGTAATACGACAGGATGACGGTAAGGACGCTAAACTGTTTACTGACACGAAAGACCGGATCTTCAATGTAGCTGTGTCGTCTACTCTATCCGATCTCCACTCCACGCCAAAAGAGTCTATTATTGGCACTGGCATCAGTGGAACCGTATACTACATTCAAATCAAAAATGGCGACAAGGACCATTTGGAGGATGCTCATCCGGAACAGTACGGGTTTATCCTCCCCCCGCTCGTCATATCCCAAGAGGGAGGTGGTGACAATGGAGGTGTTTTGAAGACGAGGGCAAGGACTTCGTCTACTCACCCAGAATTCTTCGCCGTCGGCCGTGGAAAGACGATCAACGTCATCTGGCCGTCATATATTATGGCAAACGGTATCTTCAAGCCTGGCCATGATCGCGTTGTCGATACAGAGAAGCTTTATAGAGAGTGCTCCCTCAGAATAAGCACAGGCAAGGCTGGCAAAGACTTCACCTTTAGTCAAGACGATACTACGATTGTATCCCTCGACAAGTCCGGCCGTGTCAAGTTCTGGGACGTGCGAGATTTAACAACAGCGGATGAAAACTCCGACCCTTGGTCTCCCATGCCTGCCCACACTTCCCTCGAGGTCAAGGAGCCACTTATGACCCTGAATACTACCCCTGAAGGCGAGAAGGCATGGCCAACTTCTGTGTTACTGCTGGATAAGCAACGGCCCTACCAGAAGGGATGGGCCCTGCGCTACATGATCGTGGGCATGAAGCAGAATCATACGCTTCAACTTTGGGACCTCGCCCTAGGTAAACCCGTGCAGGAATTCAATCTACCTCATGCCAAAGAGTCGGATCCGGTATGCAGCGTTATGTATCACCCTCCCTCTGGCATGATCGTAGTCGGCCATCCGACGCGTAACTCGATCTATTTCCTTCACTTGTCAGCACCAAAATACACGATTAAGGGTCTGTCTCAAGTTGACTACATTCAGAAATTGGTAGCAAAGGACGCGTCGATTCCAGAGCCCGACTCAACCGCCGTTATTAGTGGTATACGCGAGTATTCGTTTGCCAACAAAGGTGTGCTTCGCAGCCTCGACATATTAACTAACCCTGCCACTTCTCCTGATAATGATGAGCAAAGTCTCTTTGAGCTGTATGCGATGCACTCCAAGGGTGTCACTGGAATTGTTGTGAAGCAGAGTGAGCTCGGGTGGTCTAAGGATAATAAGGTTATCGACGGTCTCGATGCTGCCGAGGCCGGACTAGTCAAGATTACAAAGTTGAAAGAGTTACCCAGCGCTTTGGTCTCCGAGCCTCAGCCAACAGAAGAGCATAGCATCCCTCTTCGAATTCGACCTATAAAGGAGACGCCCCCACCACAGCTTTCAACGGTTTCTTCTGCTCAAGATCTATCTCAAAAGAGCGGTGATAACCCGTCCCTTACCAGACAATCTGAGCAGAAAGAGAGCGTGGCTCCAGTCACACCAGGCAGCCAACTAGAAAAGACGGAAAAGAAGGCTCGGAAAAAGCGAGACAAGGCTGCCGCCGTTGCCGAAAAGCTGGCCACGGAGAATTCACAATTAAACGGTAGCTCACAGTCACGGGCTGAGTCGACTCCCTCGAAGCACTCAGAGAAGTCCGCTACGTCTTCACCTCAGCCTCTCATATCACAAGAAGCTATCCAGTCGACTGTCAAGCAGATAGTATCTGGCCTTGGCGACAAGTTGACTGGAGTTATCAACAACGAGTTCAAAGACCACCGGGAAAGTGTTGACAACGAATTTCGTGCTCGCGACGACAAGTTTACCAAGAACCAGCACCTCCTACTTGAGAAGGTGTCCAATGTGCTGAACGCAAATGTTCAGGCGGTGCTTACTAAAACGATCAGTGACCAGTTTGAGAGCGATGTGGTGCCTGTCCTAAGCGCTCTGATCACGAAGACAATTTCGGAACAGATTGACGGTAAGATGATCGGTCGAGTTTCGCATTCGATTCAAAATCAAATACAAAAGCTTCTCCCCAATGCTGTTAATCAGTCGCTCCAAAAGCCCGAGTTATCCAAGTCTATTTCCGACAAGGTCGCCAGCAGTGTAGCGCTTGACCTAGAGAAGTTCCGCCAGTCATTCGTAGCTGCTCTCACTCCTCTCATCAATGATACAGCAGTCACAGCTTCTCGTTCGATCGTGCAAGAAGTACAAGATCGAACTGCCGAGCAGATCTCAGAGCTCGAACAGCGACATATTGCCGACAGTAATAAGATTGACCAGCTCACAGCACTGGTAACCGGTCTTTCCGACACGGTCACCGCTATGGCCGCCACACAGGCGCAGTTTCAAGATAGCCTTCTGAAAATGCAGCAGCAAAACCTCCGTGAGCAGAGTTCTAACTCGCAGCACCAGCCACTCCAGGCTCACTACTCCCAGCCTCTGCAGTCACAGTCGTTTTTGCACGGAAGTCCGACGGCAAACACTTCTCTTCCGATGATACCATTCGCGTCGAGCAACTCTAGCGTCAGAGAGCCGTCGAATGCTAGGGACCCCGAGCTTCAACACATGATTGCCAACGTCGCGGCCCTCGTGGAAAGGGGTGAATACGAGACTGGATTGGTCCGATGGATTCAGCAAGGCCGCCACCCAGAAGTATTCAATGAATACCTTGTCAAACTGGATCCTCAGTTCCTCCGAGAGTTGCCAGCTCTAGTTTCACTCTCTGTGGCATCCGTCATTGCCGAACAACTGGACGGTCCCCTCCTCCGGGAGAAAATCAATTGGGTAGAAGCAGTCATTCGTATACTGCATGCATCACTCCCACACATAGTTAGTGACCAACCTTATTCCAAACATAACAATTCTAAACAGAATTCCATACAGGACCCTCAGGTTCGCGAAGTGGTCCCGAACCTCATGCGTTCTTATCTCGACCGATTCGACAAGCTGTACATCCAGATCAGCAGCCGATCCCCATCAGATCCCATCCTAGGGCGACTCTCTACGATGACTACTATGGCAAGACAAGTCAGAGACGCCATGGCCCTCCACCGCCTTGGTTATTAGACCAGAGGGGCCGAGTCTTCTTGCAATCTCGCGGGGATTGCATATTCATGAGGGATGGCAAATGCCTTTATTAACTTGGAATTGGTCCGTTTATGCCGTTTGTACGAGGATTATGGGCCTGCTGCTAATTATTTCTAGGTACCTAGTTGGGCGGTTTCTATTCTCTTCCCGGTGGCAATTCGAGTACACTCTCATCGTTTGAGTTGCTACCGAGTCACCACTCAGTGTGTTTTTTTTTTCTGAAAGGCGGACCATTAGGCGTTCCGAGTCTTGGAGGGAAAAGCCCTTCATACGAAAGATACTTCACTTGAGTATCATGATTGATGAACGACATCGACTAGTCAGACATATAACACACATAATGTTGCAGCTACGGCTTCTAGTTCTCATTGCACATAGCTCTCACTCGCAAATATTAGCACGGTTAAGGGATGGTCGTTACGACAGGTTTTCGGTCTTTTCATGCGGAATGATACCCATCCGGTGGATGGCTTTACGCCTACTGTACTGAATAGCATAGTTTTTTTATGAAAGTTTCGTAGCATTCAGGTCACAGGCCCTTTAACTACCTCCCAGGTACCTACCTATGTGAATGATTTAAGGATATCCTCAGTAAGTAACGTTAAGTACAATCAGACGATCCGCCAAATAGGACAGAGCCCTACGGTCAAGACGTACTCGCTATCCACGACAAAGGCTTATATAACTACCTAGGTAGGTACTTTACAATGTAAGTCAGGTAACGAATGCAAACTACAGAGGAGCCAAAGCGAGCTCGTAGGCGTAACCAAGGACGAGCTTGGCGTGTTCAAGCATGTGGTCGTAGTTGATGGTGTCGAGGGTGTCTCTCGCACTATGGATGTTTTTGTTGGAAATGCGCCTGTCGGATTCGATGACAAAAGCAGCTGGGTAACCGGCAGCAGTAGCAGATCCATGGTCGGAGCAGGCGTAGCCACAGTGCGTGTCGACGTAGCCGATGTCAGTATACTATTCACATTTGCTACTGTTAGTTAGGGGCCAGTTGTGATAGATAGAGTAGACGAACTTACCTCGCTGACTAGGCGGATGAAAGCCGTAAGGTCCTGGTCGACATAGTCGGTTATGACACCCACTGCGGAATCACAGGTCAGTCTATACCCACTGACTTCGACTTTCACGGTGGAGAAAAGGGGGTCGTGGAAGAATTCCAAAAATGGATGGGACTTACTAGGATTGTCGCCCCATCCCGTCATGTCCTGCTGGAGCATCGCCTTGACAACAACTCCATCGGCAGCGTACGAGTCGAATATTTCGCCGCTACCAAGCAGGCCAAGCTCCTCGCCGGAGTACCAGTGGAATTCGATCGTGTTGTTCGCCTCCCCAGCTGCGATCGTGGGGTCGCTCAAGAGAGCTTTCATAGCTTCTAGGTTTGTCACGCAGCCTGATCCGTCGTCATCTAGCTCACGCCTTGTCAGTTCCAGAGGGTTTACCGAGCGTAATAAAGACTCAAGAGCGACTTACCAGCACCAGGTGATCGAGCGTCCCAACCATCCTGGTTGACGGAATCTATATGCGCACCAACCACGATCTTGTCGGTAGACCTGCCGGGAATCGTAGCTATGATGCTATCCTGTGCCCATTTATGCTCGAACGGCTTTACCGTCGCGCCCTTGGCTTCGCTCTCCGTAATGATCCCCTGGACTTCGGAGAGAAACCAGTCGGAAGCATCTTTAGCCCACGTGGTATTGTAGAAGCGGGAGTGGAACTCGGATAGAGTCGTCAACTTGTCTTGCATATTATCCTTGCTAAGCTTGGGGATGAGACCGTGAACAGCGTCGGTCTGGTTTAGTAAGTAAGGGTATATTACTGCGGCGGTCTTGGCAGAGCTTTCGGTTGACGCTGATTGCACAAAGTTCTTTCGGTTGGTGATATCGATGAACGACTTCCCTTCTTTCTGCGAAGCGATCAATAATCTAAGTCTAAGCTTCGGTTGATGTAGGTGGTTAGCTGGTTAGGTAGGGGGTTACTCACAAACTTGAGGGTTAGCTTCTCGGCCTCAGTCACCTGCTGCGTCACACCAGGTTCCAACTCGATCGTGAAAAGCGGCTCATCGTTGGTTTCGTGGCTGGCGGTGAGAGCAGCGGAAGCGACAGCTAGAGCCGTAACGAACATAGAGCGGACCATGTTGGAATCGACTGTTTGCTCAAACTAATACTGATACGCAGTTAAAGGGGGAAAGTAGAAGTAGAAGTAGAAGTAAAAGTAGACTGCGAATATCTGACTACCTGGGTAGGTAGTTACCCAGGAAAGTAGCCTTGCTGCTAGAAACTCAGCGGCTAATCCACGACTTCTTATATAGTATAGTGATGCGAAATACCAAGTCTGTAGGGAGGTAATTTATGTGGGAAGCTCATAACAACTTCCCTACGTCTTACAAATCCCAATTAGTCGCGTGATGATTTACACTGCCCTGGGTTGAGAGGTAAAGGTTGACATCATTACGGATACCGGTGTTCTGTTATACATATCGTGGTATGCGTGTTCGGTGATCCGTCCGTAGCGGATCATCACATCCCGGAGTCGCATCGCGAACCACCGACAACCATTGGACGAACAGCACGTAGTAATCTAATTCCGATTTCCCCACGTAGCGTAATCGCAAGGTCGTGTGGTGGCAGTGGGTTGGAGATAAGTTGGAGATAGGTTGGATAGGTTAGAGTGGCTATGAGAAGTACATAGGTCAGCCAACACTCTTCACTCGGGCTTCCACGCCGTGAAGCTATGTGGACCTGGACGGCGGAGGCAACTCTCGGCACAAAGACCCCTAGATAGGAAGGTTAAGACATTGCCAAGACAAAGATTGATTGACTTCTACCGGTGATGTGCCTTAGGGGTACAGGCTTGGCACAAGATCCTATTGTAATCCTCAAGCACTCACCAGGCAACAGCGAGTTTTAAGCCTCATAGCCACATCCCATCCTTGCTAAAGATGTTGGTACGGCCTCTATCCAGCGCCATTCCCTCCCGTCGATCACTTCGCTCCCGGGTTACCTGTTAAGGCCTCAAGTGGCCATTAAATTCCCCGTGTGGGTTAAAGATGAATAATCTCCAATTAGCGTTATGTATAATTCAGGGGCTAGATCAGGGGAGAAGGGAAAGCCGGTGAAAGGAGCGAGGTATACGTACGTCCAGTGGAGCACTTTGGCCCCTACATAGGTTTGCTCGGGATCTCTGGCATATTGAATCGTCACTACGAAACGCATGATACTAGCGACACAGGTACTTTGCAATATCAGCCTTATGTGTTGCCCAACTTCTTATTACCTAGTGACAGCTGTTCAAGACTTACAATAAGCCAAGCCCAAAGATGGAAGCAATTCTCAAGCGCCGAGCCAAGGGCATGTTCATTCTGAGAATAGGTGGTAACGGCAGGAACAAGATATGGGAGTCAGAAATCATATTGAAGATGCCCGTAGCCCATGGGAAGACAGCGTAGCTCAAGCATGTGCCCTTGATGGTAGGGTTCCACGCCTATATCGAATTACAAAGGAGGGGAGACGATATCTAGGAAGGATATATCGAGCGATGTAAAAAGGTACGTCGAACTCATGCAGTACAGCGTAAGCGGAAACGTCGTATGGAGCCTGCAGTGTCCTAGATACCACAAGGACATGCAGTACAATGAGCGACAAATGCTGCGAGAGAAAGACGGCGTTGCAAAGCACCCTACAACGTGCCAGTATATTAGCCAGAAGAAACGCACAAGGCTCCATTCAGAGCATACGCCCATATCGAGTAAGAAGGTGAAGACGGGCGTACGTCCCGATTTATCGGATGAGGGAATTGGGCAAAGTGCGTCACCAGTATCACCATCACCAGCAGATCTAGCAGACAGCAGCCAACGCCAGAGTTCTAAGGAGGACAGCGACTGGGATATTCTCGACCTTGCGCACGGTGCTGCGTTGCCTACGTTAGATGAAGCAGTAAGTTATGTACTTCTGAGTCTTGAACTTGGGTTGCTAACTACCTCCCAAGTTTGTACTTGAGCCTTTTCTCTATGTCAGCTCGCTACCATCGAAATGCGTTCGAGACATGGTAATCGACGGCATCAATCTCTAGCTAGGCGTCTCGTCACAGTCCACCACCATTATCCGAGGCGTGATCAAGACAGTTCATAACAGCTCCATCATGTAAGTGCATAGCCGGAGGCGTGCGCTATAGAGTGTGTTTGGCCAGGTGAACCAAGAGATTCGCCTGATGTTGGCCATGCTCAAAAAGAACTACTCCACGACTATGTTTTGTCATTTATGTAGTGTATATTGTAGATTGATGTTTGATTAAGTTAAGCAATATTGATTTGTTGGAATCTGGCAAAGTGGTAGGCACCTACATAGGCACCTACCCATTATATTATTTCGTACATGTACCTAAGGTTAAGTATATACCTACCTACCTAGGTAGGTAGGTAGGTAGGTATCTAAGGTACCTAGGTATGTAGGTAGTTACCTAATACCGATATCAGGGATGGGTTGTGTAACCGCCCATCCCCTCTAACCCCTAAAGGCCTGGGCTTTTTCTAGCTGGACTTACACTTTTACCATGTCCAAGGAAGTAGATGTTAAATATGACGAGACTACCTAACTAAGCCCACCCCGAGCCATCACCATCGAGGAGCACGAGTACCCCGGCGGCCTACGCCTGGTTGCTATCGTCGCTGCTCTTGTCCTCGGCATCTTCCTCGGCATCTTCCTCGCGTCTTCCTCGCGTCTTTAGATACTACCATAATCACCACCGCAATCCCTTCCATTACCAATGAATTCCACAGTCAAGCTCGTCTTTCTCTTAAGCATCCTCATCTTTGAAGTGGGAAGTCTAATTTGCGGGATGCTTTATCATCAACTTACCGTGCGGAGGTATTGCCGCTATAGCCATGCTCTTTGCATTTTATACTCCAAAAGCTGCACCGCCAACACCAGCGAATACAAAGGAAAAGTTCCTACAGATGGTCATTCCTAGTGATATCCTCGTCAGTGCTGTTTTCAAATTCTTGTAAGCCATCATATCCCTCAAAGCGAGAGGTTCGTAGACTGACATGACATGACACTGGACTTTAGTATTACAGGTTGTTTCAACCTCGCTCTTTACTGGCTCCCTATCTACTTCCAGGCAGTGCGTGGTGTCTCGGCCATCTCTTCCGGCGTCCGGCTCATCCCGGTCATCCTGAGCTTGACCATCACCCAGATTGCCGTCGGTGGTGCTATTACCGCCACCGGCATCCACAACCCATTTCTAATCTTGGGGCCTGCCATTGCGGCTGTTGGGGCGGGTTTGCTCATGTTGCTTAACGAACAATCCAGCACAGGCCGATGGATTGGATTTCAGATCATACTAGAAGTCGGAGTCGGCTTTTGCCTCACCATTCCACTCATGCTATCGCAAGTCGTAGTACAGACAAAAGATGTGTCGACAGCCACACCTATCATAATTTGTATGCCTCCCATCCCTTCGTTTGCCTCCTTTTCACCCTACTAATACTCCCTCGAGTTTCGTAATCAATAAGTAGCGCTTGTATACTTCCCACGACGCAAGCAATCTTTCAAAATGAGCTGATAGAGGCCCTCCGCCAATCTACCCCTAATATCGATCCACTAGTAGTTTTATCTGCGGGTGCAAATAGTGAAGTAATTTCCAGTTTTCCTAGAGCCATCCAGGGAGGTATTGCGCAAGGTTACAGCAGCGCATTACGGCCTACATTCGCGGTCGGTATTCCATTCGCTACTGGCGAGTTTCTTTATGCCCTGGTTCAGATATCATGATACGTCCAAAAAGCCAACAGCCGAAACTGCGTTAACTCGATCCGAGAGAGAAGAGAAGAGAAGCAACGCAATAGAAGCTAGAAAGGGCGAGGAAAACAAGGAAACGGACCAATGGGACGAGGTCCATTCTAGAGTGCCGTAGCCTTAAATATATGCCTGCCCTATTCTGCCATACGCAGCCCAAACATCCCATTATAGGGGACACCAACATAACATGATTAGGTACCTTTCACTACATATGCACATCCTAGCCTTGGCAATTTAGCAAAAAGCACCTATATTACCTCTCCGTCCGTCCGTCCCACCCTTCTCCCATGTACCCAGATATATACCTAGGTTAGGTTGATATATACCCAGATCGACAAAGATGACATCCGGTTCCTACCATCAGCGCCTCGTTACCTCGCAGATCCACACACGAGACGAAAGAGACCCTAAACTAGAAAAGGGTTGATCTAGCCCGGTTCCCATCCCGGACCGCTCATCGTGCTAATCCATCCTATGTCCCTCTTACCGGCTCGCACCAGAGCATGCATTTCCGACAGGTATCGAGGATGCATGGGCGACATTACAGTGGGCTGCAAGTCACGCATCGGAACTCGGTGCCGACCCTGCTAGAGGATTCCTTGTGGGCGGGATTTCCAGCGGTGCCAACTTCGCAGTCGCACTCACACGACGGGCTGTAGAAACGGGACTCCAGCCCCCCGTCACGGGCACATGGGCTTGGACGAGAAAGATACGGTACCGGACGAGTACAGGCAGCTTTTGACGAGCCATGAGCAACATCGCGATGCCCAAGATGCTCCTTCAAGTTGCAGGCCATGACCTGTTCCGCGATGACGGACTCATCCTCGCGCATGCCTTAGACGACCATGGCGTAGAGGTAAAGTTAGAGGTATATCCAGGGGTATGCCATTCGTTCTGGGTGTTTGCGCCAAGCATACCGATTTCGAAGAAGCTTGTAAGGGACACCGTCGAGGGATATGCTTGGCTGCTGGGAGTAAGTGTGGACGGTCTGGCTGAGGGTTGGGAGACGGCAATGGCGATTCCGACCATCAAAATTTATGACAGTCAGGAATCGTAGGAACTTCTTATACCTACCTCGGTCCTCAGGAGGTAGGTACACATTTATCTACGAAAGAGTACTAACTACCTAACCTAGGTAGTATTCCGTTCAAACTCGAGAAATTGGAAATTGACCCTGCAAGCTAGGCTTTAAATCTGGTATGGATATGAAGATGAAGATGAAGATGAAGATGAAAATAGAATCTCGCGGCATCCTGCATGATACACGCAGTATGCTTCGATGCCAAGCAACCAAGGAATGCTCTGGACCAGGTTAGGCTGCTTGTTTACCTGTGCTACGTTACAACGTCTGCGCAATCCTTCTTTGGAGAATCCTCCTAATTATGCCTATATGGGGAAATTAGTCGCCAACGTCCCTTGCACGAGGCCCTTGCGCGAGACCCTTTATCTTGGAAAACAAATCCCGGGTCCCTCCCACGATGAGCGATGAGCCTCACCTTTATATACAGGTAGTTATCTAATATATTCCCTCGACTTCTTCAGCTACGATCTTGTCTTCTTCTCCCTCTAAATCACCATTCCCAAATCAAAACTTGTCGCGATGGGTCGTTCGTTCAGCATGAAGTTGTGCCTAGGGTCTCTGCTTACGGTAGCCAGCACCGTGCGTGCCAGCGTGCCATCCCTAGAGGCGCCGGCATGTTCCGTTGGGAAAGGCACCGTTCAGTACGATAGGTCTATGCCTGATAAGGCCAGCTTCCCGAAGACCCAGATCGATATCTGCTACGACGATACTTCAATCCACGCAACTTTCACAGCATTCGAGGAGACGAACTATTATTTCAACGAAAGCCAGACAACTAACGACGCCATCTGGGCGTACGAAGTGATGGAGGGTTTCATCTATCACGGGATCAACGACCCCCAGACTTACCTGGAGTTCGAAGTTAGCCCGAACAACGTCACTTTTCAGGCCTGGATCTACAACAGATCCAAGGTGCGCGCGGCTGGCGCTCCGATGGACACTTCTTTCTTGACCCAGCCGCTGGTCGACGGTCTGACAGCCGAGACGACGCTGGACAAGGAGGCGCAAACCTGGGTTTCGGCGGCCAATATCCCGCTCGGGCTCTTCAACGTCGACGACGGACAGGCGAAGGGGACGTCGTGGAGGATGAACTTCTTCCGCACCGTCGTGTCGCCGGACACGTTCCCGGACCAGCTGCTTGGCGCGTGGAGTCCGACTAACGAATCCAACTTCCACATGACGCCCTTCTTCGGTCATGTTAAATTTATTTGATGCAGCTATCTCATCTCATCTCATATTGCTCAGATTACCTACCTACTTTGCGATTACCTTGGGGGATCACGTTCAGCTCAGATAATAAAAATAAAAGTATCCACTTCAACGCAAACTGAGAAATCTACATTTCCCCCTTTTTCTTCCCCTTTTTCGTGATATGGATGGAACGTGCTGATATACCGAAGACAGAGTTGGTTTGGTACCACGACATGGCCAGCTTGAAATTACCCGTACCAAGTTCTATCTCTACTTCCCAAATTAAGTCTTTAACAGTCTACAATTGTTATCAGTTACGCTTTGATACCTTGGGTACCTACCTACATAAGAGGTAGGTAAGATAGCAAGAGATATTTGGTAGGAAAGTCTACAACCTCTTCACCCAAAGTTCTGCATTCCTCAATCTACGCATCTATGAGTAGTTCAGTCTTTTTACATCCTCCATATTCTCAGGAGAGGTCAGTTTTGTCTGGATTAATCTGCAATCCTATACTCCTTTATATAATAGTTCATATAGATCGAGTTGGGTCCCATAAAACCGAAGACATCGTATGCTTGCCCCGTGATCTGGCAAGTCTAACCTGTCATAACCTGCCCCTGAGTCGAGTGTTAGACAAGTTGATTCGGCAACATGGTATACCCAGAAGAGCAATTTACCTTGCATCGCACCCATAGTTGGATCTTTCCAGTCGGCTCTGGTGTACACGGGGTGTTGTATACATCGGTAGCGCCACTACGGGAACAGAGGCCAAACTCGTCGTAGCCGGTGTCCAATGCGCTTGAACTCGCCCTGGTCGATACGATGACGGAAAGCGACCTCATCCAGCTTATTATCCTTGGTCGGATTCACGACCTCGCGCACTATATCGTGGTTGGGAGCTCCGCAGAGGAAAGCAGCTACCCGATAAAAGGCCCACCGAGATGTGAACTTTGCCAGCATGTATGCATACACGAGGACGTGGCTGATGGAAAAGCGAGGAAGCGATCGGACGGGATAGCCGTCGTACTCAGCGCGGCTGATGGAGAAGAATACATCCGCAGTCTCGCTGAGCTTCTCCAATGGCGTGTTGGCATTTCTGCGTTCTTGGAGCTCTTCGCGCAAGCGATCCTGGTGCCATGATAGCGGTGATTGACGCGGTAGGCCGAGCAGTCTATGCCATTGGTGTAGGAATTTCTTGGCAATCGTGCGAGCCATGATTGCTTTTTAGGCGATCAAGGGCGGAAGGTTGACGATCGAAGATTGAAGGTTGAAAGTTGAAAGTTGACGATCAATGATCGATAATTGTCAGTTAGTTGCCCTATTAAAGAATGGGCTAAAGTAGAAACGAGACCAAGTGCCAACTTGGGAGACAGTAATGATTCACGCGTTTGGCAAAGACCACTTCGGATGTAAGTGTAGATAGAAGCAGGCGTTGTTTGCACACACCGCTCGCCTTTATTCGTGACTAGCAGATTCTTCTGCAGATTTATCGAATCCATTGTAGTTAGTTGAAAGTTGACTTCAACTGATTGGACGAAATGTCCAAGTTGCACAAGGAAAAGGAGCTGAATCGTAGGTCTTCTAAGCCCTCAAGATGGCGTCTAATTGTTTGAGTGTCTAGGTAGGTAATTTAATTTACTTTAATTTAATTTAATAATTTAATATTTACGCCACCATTCGAGGGGATACTTCGGGAACATACGTACGACATCTACATGATTCAGCAACGTCTTCTTTGATTGAACAGTGGGGATATAAGTTATAACTATATTATCGCCCAAGAGCTATGGACCTCACCGCCAAATCCTTTATCCAGGGGTCTCAGTAGTTTCGGCTTAGCCATAGCTATACGGGAAATAATGGAAAGGCTTAGACACTGGACAACATTTGCTTCATCTGCTGTCTTAGACATAAGAAATTGGTAAAGCCCTGATGTCCCAGGGGGGGGCCTACAGGCAAACACTACAAGATTGACGGGGATAGGCACATACCCGTAGACAGATCTCTGGTTGAGCGGGATAACAACCCGTATGTTGCTTCGAGCCACAGCTGTAAAATAAATACCTATCTTACCTTACACCTTTATATATATCTCCCGTTTACACGCAGTGGGAAGCCCTCAAAGACCTTCGTTAGCCATATAGTTTATGCTAGGAATTCCTTGATATAACTCCAAATATTGAGAAATTCTCCCCATGTCTACCTCGTCCCCTAATCCTGAGGCTACCCGGTCTTCATGGCCTCAGACTCCAGTCTCGTCGTTACCGAAGCCGGTGATCATTGGTCTATACGGAGTACCAGGATGCGGGAAGTCGTATTTACTCGAAGAACTGAAACTAGAACTCGGCACAGAAGCTTTTGAATTTTACGAGGGCTCCGAGGTGATCAGTTCTCTTGTTCCAGGAGGCCTAAGCGGTTTTAAGGAATTAGAAGAGTGCGAAAGGGAGCATCATCGCAACCTTGCCATCGACCACATTGCACAGAGCTGTTCCGTAACAGGACGTGTTGGAGTTGTTGTCGGGCACTTCATGTTCTGGGAAGAGGGTGAAGAAACTGGACGCATGGTGTGTACAAAGAAGGATTTGGAAGTGTACACGCACATTCTCTACTTGAATATCAACCCGGAACTGATTTCGAAATATCGGTTAGACGACACTAAGAGGGTTCGCCCATCAGTTTCCGTCGAACACTTGCACGAATGGCAAGAAGCCGAGAAGATCCAGCTGCGACAGCTCTGCTACGACAATAACATCTTATTTTTATCAAGATCCCCGAGGATATGGCAACTCTCTCGGGTCGCAACATTGATACGAGACTTCCAGCAGCATACAAAAAGTCTGAATCTTTCCCGCGCCGTGGATAAGTTGGACGGCACCCTTGAGAATGGGACACATCAACTTCGTTCCATGATAGTGCTGGACGCCGATAAAACACTGGTTGCAGAGGATACCGGAAAGCTGTTTTGGGAAATGGCTTCGAGATATCAGCCAGAAGTACCAAACGATGCAGCACTAAAGAAGATATTCAGTAGCAGATTAGGATATTCCTATTCCGCTTTCCGGCAGGCTGCTCTGCTATACGAGGAGAACTTCATGGACGATACGTTTGATTTTCTCTGTGAGGAAGTAGCAGCATCGGTGACTCTACGGCCTGAGTTCAAGTCACTCTTGCAAAGGGTTAAAGAGCATCGTCACGTCGGCGCTTTAGTTGTTACATGTGGACCACGAAATATATGGGATAAGATCTTCAAAAGAGCAGGTCTATTCGAGGCAGCGAAGGTTATTGGCGGAGGACGTCTTGCAGATGGCTTCGTCGTCACCCCGGAAGTCAAGGCTTCCCTAGTCCACCGCCTCCAGTCAGCCTATGGACTCCATACTTGGGCCTTCGGGGACAGCCCGCTAGATCTGGCGATGCTCGATCAAGCAGACGAAGCCGTCGTTGTAGTTGGCGAAGAGGGATCGAGAAGCAAGACCATGGATACGGCTTTGCTAAAGGCTATTGATAATGGCTTTCGAGCTTGCCAGGCCCTGGTGCCCAGAAATGTCCAACCACGACTGGATACCACAAAACTCCCTTTGGTAGACCTTTACGACCCAAAGTTTATCGATTCCCTCTTCTTCCGCCCCTTTAAGGACGGTAACCGCAAGCTCCATCTGATACACGCCACAGAGAAGCAGTCTGCCAAATTCTTAATGACACCTATGCGCAGTGCAGCGGTTTCTGGTCACAACCTTAGAGAAGCTCACGAAAAGGCCGGGTGGTACTTGGCAATCGAATTCCTATCGGAGCTTATTGGCGTCGAAGAGTATCCTATAGACCATGTTCAGGGCGGAAAGACAGACGGCCACCGACTTTGCCACGAAGAAAATACCCTGATCGTCCCGCTGATGCGTGGCGGCGAAGCTATGGCCTTTGGTGTTAGTCGAGCTATCCCCCTCGCCCGATTCGTCCACGCAAGCAGCCCGGATGATGTCGAGGCTGAACATCTTCACATGATCCACAACGTAGTCTTAGTTGACTCGGTCATCAATAACGGTGTCACGATAGTGGGATTTGCACGACGCATTCGAAGGCTAAGCAGCGGAGTCCGCATTGTAGTCATCGCCGGGGTTGTGCAGAAGAAGTCCATCTCTCCAGGCGGTCAAGTAGCAGAGTATGCTGGCGAAGAAGGGCTGGAACTCATAGCCCTGCGGATTTCGGACAACAAGTACACTGGAAGCGGTGGTACTGACACGGGCAATCGTCTGTTCAACACGATACATATTTTGAGATAGACTCCTATAACTTGTGTTTTCTTATGGCATAACTAGGAATATTGTCAACTCTCACGGTTCTTGCTGTCTAATGCTAATGGTTAAGTCAAGTGCTGGGTCCCTGTAGCTGAACAGCCCGTCTATCCCAAACTACCTAACCCTGCTGGGCCCCCGTCACCTTCAGACTCTTCATCTTCCTCGCTAGTCTCGGCATTATACATTAAATTATCTATTCTCTGCTGTATCGCCCCGTCTGTTTCTCGTTCGGCACCGCCATCGCCCCTACTAGAAACCCAACCGCGAACGGATATTGCTAGGTCGATGAGTCCAGGCAGTCTTTCTTTGTTTACTACTCGACAACAGTATATAAGATCTATAATCTGAGCGTCGACGCCGCGAGCTACTAAATCGTCGCGGACTGCGTGTAAGTTGCCCGCAAACGTCTCAAAAGTTTCATCACCAACGGTTACTGTTGCAGTTCTGTTCATGATTTCATCTTCTTGCAAGACGAGATATTGCATGACCTATCTTGAGTATTTAGTGACTTATATAAGGCACGATTCAATAGGAGTATCCTGTCTTACCTCGCCGATGTCGTTCATATTTCTTTGGGGGCCAGTACGGTTAAAGTCATCGAGCGAACGAGGACTAAATGTATTAGGTAGGTAGTTGAGCAAGTTATACTTGGCAGGTTTTGGTATCCAGTACTTACTCGCTAGGATCCATCAACGCCGCCGTTCCAAAATCCAGTAACTTCAATATCAGGTTCGTATCATGTTCGGGGTGTTGAAGCTCAGGAAAAACCCCTCCCACTGCAATATTATTCTTTGATAAATCTTTATGGGCCAGGAAGCCAATAGGTAACTCCCGGAGACTTTCTAGGGTAGCTGTAGCCATATTTACTCGACCATCTTGCTGGGCATCACAATACGCCATTTCCAAACAAAACCTCACAACTAAACACCGCTTCAGGGTTAGTTTGACAATGCAGAAGACCAGCTTCAGCCCTCGGTAGCTAAGGATCTACATAGTAGGGAGCTAGGGAGCTAAACTTACGACACATGAAGAATCTCCATAGTAGACGACAGGGAAACAGTTCCCCTTTATACAGTTCGGTGTGTCTTTCGACTAACAGCGTCAATGGGCCATTCTCGATATACTCTGTGAATATCCAAGCCCGCATCCGGTGCGGTGTGAGGCCGACTGGCGTCTGTCCGAGCGGATCATCGGTTATATCGAACGATTGAATAATATGATGGCAGTTGCGCAACCTCTGCATTGTGAATGGTGAGCATATAAACAAGTATATAAACAAGTATATAAGCAAGCATATAAGCAAGCAGAGACGAGCGGACGAAAGGATGATGGAACTAAAATGCACACACCTCCAGCCAGTGCTTTTCGTTCACGAGCTGCAACACTTCGTCTCCTTCATCCGCGTCGTCTTCGTCGTATGATTTATTCCCGCCAAGATCAACGTCTATATGGCAGACCTTAACTGCGAATGTCCATGGACACCCTTCGCTGCTGTATTTGATCTTATATACAGAACCGTTAGCCCCTGAGCCAACTGTGCTTTCCCATTGGAATTTATCGTTACGATCGAAAAAGGCTTTGATTCGTTCTGCGACTGCTTCGGCACCCCCTTCGCTGAACCATGACATTTGGTTTTCATTCGACCCGGACATGGTTAATTGCTCGACCGCTCGATCGAGTCGATCGAGAAATGCAGCTACATCTTGCCTTGTTTCCTCATGGCGACCATATACACGAGTCGATTCTCTACCGCTTTGTCCTCATAACTCAACAAAGCCTTTGAGTCCGCAAAAGGAGTAGAGGTCTATGTTGTATACAGATAAAGGCACTCCGGATTAGTATGCATGCAATAATTGATCTTAAATGAGATATAGATATTAGATATTAGATATTAGATATTCGACATCAGAGATAGGGGTTGCCTAGAAACAAAGACTACAATACATATTTCCCGTTCTTAGCAGCATAGTATCCTGTGTAATAGCGATGCAAGTCTCTTAAGTGATTTGGCGTAGTTCTGTAGTCTCGAGCTTCAACGTTGTCCAACTCGAATATACCTACCTCCTATACAGTAGATGTAATAGGTAGGTAGATATAATTGTTAAGTTGCATTAGTTCCGTTCTATACCTAAACTCTTAACTACATACATTTTGATTGCGCCGTATGCTTTAGGTAATTATCTAAACAATGACGTAATACTAAGTACCTAGGTACTAAACGATCTATTCCCATTACACAACTTCATCTTCGCAATTCCCATCACACATCATCCAACAGGACAGCATCGCTAAATAGTGAACCCCAAAAACTCTATGGGAAAACCCCACCTACTAAAAAGCTGGACTACTCAAACTCAGCGTCTTGCCACAACATCGCGCCCATTCTCGCCTACTCGCTTCTTAGCATCTAAACCCCCCTCGCCATTCAAGATGTCGCCTAAGACCCAGGAACCAGTCATCAACAAAATTTCAGAGCTGCCCATCGAACAGGCAAAATGGGTGACTCTCAAAAAGGTCGATTACACAGACCAGGTCGGCAAGCAGCGCACGTGGGAGGTAGCGACGCGCAAGACGCGAGGCAAGACGGGCGTAGACGCCGTCGCGATGGGCAACATTCTGCTGCATCCCTCGCGGCCTGCGTCCACCATGCTCGTGATCCAATACCGCCCGCCGCTAGACTCGTACACGGTAGAGTGGCCGGCGGGTCTCATCGACGCCGAGGAAACGGCTGAGCAGGCCGCCGTGCGCGAGTTCAAAGAGGAGACGGGCTACGACTGTCGGCTGCTCAGCATCAGTCCCGTGCAGGCGGCCGACCCGGGCATGAGCGACGCGAACATGCAGATGGCCATGGTGGAAGTGCAGCTGGGCGAGGGCGACGAGGAGCCCGAGCAGCGCCTCGAGGATGGTGAGCACATCCAGCGCGTAGTCGTGCCTCTGAGCGAGCTGTATGACCGTCTAGTCGAGTATTCCAAGGCCGAGCGCACGATTGTTGCGGCGAAGCTGTTCCATTTTGCGGCCGGGATGCACTTTGCGCAGACGCAGAAATACTTTTAATAGTGGTCTATTCTTTCAAGATGAGAGAGAGTGAGGTCTTGGCGTATTTCTGCTAGATATTACACCTCACCTCCATGGCATTGCAATAAGAGAAGCACACTTACAAGATGTATACATAGGTACCTACCTTACATACCAGGTATATCTATATACATTGGGCATCTAATGGTAAGTAAAAACGCCACAATCCAGTAACCCAGAGAGGTAAATCTAATCTCCGGCTTTGTTCGAAGCGTTCGCTAGTCTATCATCCCCCAACCAGTCAGCTTAGTCCTTGCGAGAACGTGAACGTGAACGTGCGCCAAGTCATGCTGTACATACTGCCACTACATATCAAATCAAATCAAACCAAAGCTCCATCAAACAGATATCTTTATGATTACGGAGAAATAGGTTCTTTTCTTGATACCTGGTTTTCCCCCTGAAGGAAGCTAGGAGAATTACTCTATATGTAAACCCATGTCTGCAGGTGAATCTTTACAGTTACTACCACGTGGGGGGATCAAGTAGTGTCGCATTTTGACGCCTACAAGGACCTACATATACCTAGATTGGTAGGTAGGTCGGTAGGTAGGTATATATATATATATATATCTACCTTCTTAGGGTAGCTATGCCATCCCAACAGCAAGGGATTAGCCTTGCGTTAATCTTCATTTCCATCTACGCTGCGCTAATCTCCGCATTGCACTACTCCGAATTAACGGAAACCCGTCCAGCCATCGCTATGAAGTCGTGGTTCTCAAGTCTGTGGTCTATGTCCGCAGTTGCTGCCGCGCAAAAAGTCGATTTGGAATGGTACCCTCCAAGCAACACGTCTATAAACAACTTAACTACCGCTTTACACGGCGAAGGGGTCTACGGGTTCATCTTCAACACCTCGGAGACGCCGGATGCGCAGTATGGGACGTATAACTGGTGCAACATGCCGCATGTTCGAAAGACAGAGTACGTTAAGCCGGCAAGTGAGTATCAGCTCAGATACGTCGAAATAGTTAGTCTGAAGCTTCTACTATGTTGTCCTAACGCAAGTAGCTAACCCTGGCTAGATCCAACGACATCACAAGCGGACTCCATACGCGAGCAATGCTTTCCCGGTAGAATCTTATCGTTGGGATTGCGACGATCAGGGACTCTATTACTATGGGAGCCCTTTCGGGGGCGATAGCGAGCGGCCCGCCGATGTCTATTGGAAGGGTTATATATCGTCAACTAACCCCTTTACGCCTTCAGGCTGGATCGGGACTTGCCAATTCCCCCAGATCACTTCTGCGGGGCTCGACGACTCCTGGATTCATGGCCGAGACCTTTACGAGGTTTATCACGACCTGCTCGGATTTCTCCCCGACAAAGATGAAGACTGGAGAGCCAGCGTGACGTATCGTGTTACCCAAAACGTTATCACAAGCCAGGTTGCCGGCATGTTGATCAACGGGATGTGGGGAACAGCCGAGGCCGTACCGCTAGTTATTCAGGGGGCCGGAGTCGACAGCCTAGAGCCGCAATATAGTTGCGGAGTAGGCAGCAATCTATTTAACACGATCAGATCCTCCTCTAACGCGGCATGGGAATACCATCTAGAGGCCGCTACGGATTTGTTCAGCAAATTAGATAACATATCTGGGGTGTCCCCGAGCGACTCCGGCTTCCACGCAAGTTTCGATCACTACTTCGACAACCTCTCCGCGCGACAGTGCCACGCCAAACCGCTACCATGCAAGCTAGAAAACGGCGCGAACTCGTCTACATGCGTTGATCAGGCGACGGTTAATACCGTGTATCGCATGGGGCAGTGGGAATATTCGCAGATATACCGCGACGCCCACGCTTCGCTTGCCGCGTCTGCTACTACGTACGGTGTCTGGATTGCGGAGCTCAGTAAGCACCTACGAGATGTGATGGCTGGCGGGGATGGGCCCATCTACTTCCACAATATAGCGCACGACGGGTCTGTAAGTCGGTTGCTAAGTATACTACAAATCGATGTTATGGTGGTAAGTTGCTCTGTCGTTTTACATTTTATTACAAACCCAAATAGGGGATTGCTGCTGACGCAGAATACTTCTAGTGGCCTGGGATGGGTAGCGAGGTAGTATTTGAGCTGTACGAGGGAAAGGAAAACGCGACGGTAGCTCGAGATTCAAGTAGAAAATCCAATGCTGAAGCTAGTAAGATGCAGTCAAGGAGGATACGCTGCAATGAGTTTTTCGTAAGGGTTTTGTTCAGCGGAAAGCCACTCAGGTCTTCGAACCCTAGCCTCGGTCTGCTAGATATGGTGCCAGCAGAAACCCTACTGGCTTATTTCGATGGGCTGGTCGGGACGGGTGCCAGCTTGGTCGTGGGCAAATGCAATGGCACATTGCCTGTCTAGAGAGAAATCGAGAAGGGGAAAAAAACACACAACTTGTCTCGTGTATCAGGAACGTAGCAGTAGCATCGATACTTGATTGGCTGCTCAGTGCTGAGAAGTGCCCAGCTGCTTCTCTACATCGTCCCATCTACCCGCACGCATTGGATCTAGGGCTCGGACTTTTGCTAGCCACTTTGCGGGATCTTCAACCTGCTCTCCGAAACCCTTCAGCGCGATCGTATATTCTAGTAAAGATTCGTAGATCCATTTCACATCCTCGTAGTCTTCCAGCAGGTCCTTGATATTGTCAATCTCCTTCTTTACGTAGGTCACCCGCTCTGCTATGGTTAGATACGGTGCTATAGTCGGCTTGTCGGCTCGGTTGACGATCTGTGATACCATATATTGGTGGTAATACCAAAGGCTCTGATCTTCGGGTCCAACATTAAGAGCTTCTCGGACGAGATCAAGTTCTGCTTCGAGGAATGCCCTCCTTTCGACTTCGTTGGCCCCGCGTTCGTCAAGCAAACGTAATATCAGTTGGCTTCGGGTATGCCAGGCCGAGAAGTTAGATAGGTCAACATTAATCATTCTTGTGGTGTAGGCGAACTCGTCCTCGACCATGCTCTTGCCCTCCAGAGAAGGACTCTCGAGGGCGGCCACCACGTTCCTCCTATAGCCCCACGCGTGGAAGTTGCGGCGATCCTTGGTCAACATCTTGGAAGCCAGAGCAAGTTCGGCCTCCCAGATATGGCGCGCAGTTGTCGCGGGGAGTCGTACGATGGCTTGCTCGAGAAGCCATCTACGGTACTTCCATATCCAGTAGCACTTGGGGTATTCTAGGAGCAAAGGAATTGTAAATGCAAGCTCGGATTGTAACGTGTTGACATCGGCCTCGATGTCTTCCCTTCGCTTGTCTTTAACTATAGTACCATTCTTCCCAGCTGTCAGGGAGTCTTGGTCTAGCGGGGTCGCATCCGAGGATGAATGAGAGGAGTAGTCTAAAGACGGATTCGTAATGTCGTTCTGAGAAGTATTCTGTGACGCCTTCGAGGGCGAGGACCCAGCCGAGGGTGCGGAGAATAATCCAGAGATTAGACAGCGGCGACGGACGTTCCATATTGTGTAGTATTCAGGATTCAGACGGAGTAATTTAGAGGTAAGCTGGAACAGAGAAGAGTCGTAGTTATTAGTCGAGGATTGAGCTCGGATAGAGTCCTCAAGGTCGCGATACTTGCTAATCCTCTCGAGATCCTGCCGTCGCTGTTCTTCGGTTCGGGCAGTTCGGGCGGTGCGAGCTGCGCCGTGCTATCTTGCGATCCGTCAGCTATGCCAACACCAACCATGTCTCTTTCTCGAGTAAACGCACGCTATCCATATCGAAGATTCTTTTCAAACGAGGTTATTAGACGAGGATAGACATCAAATAAATAGATATTACAGATGATTACCTGCACGTAAGGTAGGTATCAGTTTATGTAGGAGTATTATGTAGGAGTATCTAAGGTTAATGAAATGCCGACGATAAGATAAAAACATCTATAAGAAATATAGGTGGTACCTGCTAGGATAGCGGGGCAATAATCGAGGCACCTGCCTCGATAGCCTATAACTTCCAACTTACATAAGAGGACCTAAAACACCTAAGTATACCTAGGTAGGTACATATGTATCTCTAGGGTAACTCCTAATGTTTCTTTGCTCATCTCTTTTTCTATCCTCATCTATAAAGTACGAATTATTAGAATACCTATGAAAAGACAGGCATATCTAAAACTACCTTACCTACTATCTACCTACCTGTTATGAATAATTGAAACGATGATTCTACGATAGTTGCACTCCTCATTATACATTTCGCGACCTTGCTTATATCCAAACAAGAAGCTATCATCATCTCACATGATTTCCATTTGAAGATATACAACGAGCCGGTGTTGGTCGAACAGCAGATTGTAGACTTGCCGTCTAGGATGTAGTTACCTTAGGTACATACATACCATATAACCTCTGTAGGATCGTAACCCAAGGTTTTACATGTTACATAGCTTCGATCAGACTTCCTCGAAATGGAAACAGTTTCCCCCTGAATACCTCATATGCTAGGTAGGTACCTATGTAGTCTTCCTTCTCTTATATTCACCTCTTCATCCCTTCCCTCCTCTCTTCGAACCATGGAGGAACACTTGTAAATCCCCGTTCCGCACCTGGCTCGCATATCTACTTCGCGAAATTCGTCAATCCCTAGTTATTCTTCCCTCTCGACCTAAGCGATGGTATCAGTAGCTTTCATTATTCTTTCTTTTCTACAACATGCCTATCACATCACCGGACCGGTTTGTACCATCGTATATGCCCCTTCAAGATCGCTTTCGAACCGCCAAGCAAGTCAACGAGCTATCACCATTGGAGCGGATTCACCGTACGGAAAATGCTGCCTCGGATGCATTTTGCTTTACGCCGAAGCGATCTTCACCCCTTTCTGTCCGACAAGCATCTCGATCCGACGGTAACCAGCGGCGTGTTGGCACCGTCCTAGGGCTACATAGCCTAGAACATCGACAAGTCAGCAACGGTGCCGTCTGGTCTGTAGGCGGTTTAGCCCCTGCGGGCGTCGACGACGGGCGCGGGCGGAGGGTGAGCTCCGGCACGAATGCCCGCCTGTATGCCACTGCGTTTTCAGACACGCGGCCCAAGTCCGAAGACGAGCAGGAGAAACACGAAGGCAGACTCGCTCTGGCGCTCAAGATAGACCGAATCCAACGGATCTTAGACTTTGACGGATACTCAACATTCCCTCGCTGTAAGCACAAAGAGAGACTACTACTGCGAGAAGCCAAGACGACATGGACGGGAAGCGAGTGGAGCAACGACTGTTACGTGCCCAGTATGCGGACCCCATGCCTCTCAACAGTTCAGTAAGACTAACACGGCCGTAGAAATTCAAAGGGAGGAGCGGTGTCTCCCTAATGCCCCGTTCAAGTGCGTGAGTTTCTCCCCTAACAACACAGCTGTTAACATCTACCAGGGTTCTCGATGCCCCGGGACTTCGTGACGACTTCTACTGCTCAGTAATGGCATATTCTCGCACATGTAATACGTTGGCTGTTGGTTTAGGCAATCTGCTCTATGGGTGGTCAGAAGCTTCAGGCGTCACGCTCCTAAATGCAGGACTCAAGGACGGTTCGTGGCTAACTTCGATGGCATTCTCGTCCGAGAAGGGCGGTAAGTCAATACTCGCCTTTGGCCGGTCAAGCGGACTGCTCTCCTTAGTATCGCTTTTCGATAGTCTACTCCCTCGCTTCGAGATGTACCATCCCGCACCCATAGCCTGTCTCTCCTGGCGTCCCACATCTACCTCCCGACCTTCTCGAAACAAGCGCAACCCTGGCGTCCCAGTTAATACGGAAGACCTCATAGTAGGCGATGACCTAGGCGACGTCTATTATTACGCGGTTGAATGGCCCGAACCCTAGGAAGTAGCTCGGGAAAATTGGCGCGGCGCGATGACTCTACTTGCTCGTATCAAAGTCCATTCCCAGCAGATATGTGGTCTCGCCTGGTCTCCTGATGGAGAACAGTTCGCCACGGGAGGAAACGACAATCTGTGTTGCCTCTTCGCTATTGACAGTCTCACGGATGCGGAGTGTGACCTAAACTTAGGCCTTTCGAAGCTATCAATAGCTGACACGCCTAGTGGCGAAGCACAACCTGCTTCATCAGATGCTGTTAACCCTGGAGACGGTGCTCCGTTTTCATTACCTGAACTTACGTCTGACAGCCCCGACCCATTGTCAGCCTTGAGATACCTTCCGGTCGGCTCTGAGAAGCACCGATGGCACCACGGAGCGGCTGTCAAAGCTATCGCATTCTGCCCGTGGCGTCAAGGGTTGATTGCTACTGGTGGGGGATCTAATGACAAATGTATTCACTTTTACCACGCAAACTCTGGCGCCGCACTCGCTACTATCTCGGTTGCGGCTCAGGTTACTTCTCTCATCTGGAGCAAGACTCGGCGGGAAATTGCGGCAACCTTTGGGTACGCGCAACCGGACCACCCGTACCGCATCGCCGTGTTCAGCTGGCCAGACTGTCGACAGGTAGCTGCCGTGCCGTAGGAGGGAGAACACCGCGCGTTGTATGCCGTCGCATATCCAGGTGGTCCGAGCGATACATACCGTACAAAGGAGAGATTAAGGAGTCGCACTGCCGAAGAGGGCTGTATCGTGGTAGCGAGCAGCGACGAGAGCGTCAAATTTCATGAGGTGTGGGCAGCATCCCGCAAGGCGACCACACTGGGTAGCGGTGTTCTAGCTAGGAGCGACATCTTGGAGATGGAGGAAGGCATCGACAAGGAGGGCGAAGTGATTCGATGAGCAGAGCAGAGCAACTAAGCCAGCAGGGTGCAAAAAAGGGGGGAGGGCTATGCACAGTGTAGTGTAACTTGGTTCGTGATAAATTAAGAAAGCAGGTCATGTCATGTAGTATGTAGATATTAAAATAGCCCATACTCAATAGTGTCGGTGACTACGTACTGTAAAAGGAGGTCTATCAGATTTGTAATGGCAACCAGCCACGAACAATGAATGATTATGCTCCATTCTTTCGACGTCATTCCATTCCATTATGCTTCGTCAGATCGAAAGCGTTTCTTCTTTTTTATTATGTAGGTACCTAGGTAGGTATGTATGAGGTAGAGATCAAGTGACAGCACGTCGTGACGGAGTGGCTACCCAACGATGGAATCAGTAGTTGTACCACACAAATGAGTATGCACATTAGTGTAATTAGAAGCTTATAAGCTTTGACCACAGGTACGTACAAGAATAAGGGTTCAGCTTTCAACTTTATGAGGTACCTACCTAGGTACCTATGTACTGTAGATTCTGACTAACCCTGTTTTGGTTCGGTCACGCTCTGCCAGTTACTCATCCCGTCACCGGTCACTGATACATCAGGTACTGGTGCTGGTACTGATACTGGTATGGATGTAGACTTGCCCCGCTTACTTTCTGCCCCGCCAATGCCTAAGTGCCTATAGTGTACTTAACAAATGTAATACAGTGGATATCCGCGCACTAAACAACTGCCCCGGCAGCCTTACTCTAGTGTTAGGTACCTGCCTGCCTGTTACATAGGGAGGTACGTATACATAGGCTTATCGGTGACTGTATCACTGTAGGTAGGTACCTATCAATGCATCGGGCAGTGGCTCAGTCAAGTCACTTGAGTTGCTTTTGCCATAAGGTTAGGTACCTGACTATACATTGTATACCTACCTACCTACCTACCTAGGTATTTGGTCATCAACCCCAAATCACCTGGGCTCTCTACACTGTTGCTTGGGGCGCTGCGACCGGAAAGGTTGCCTTGGATTTAGCAAGACTCCTCCCCCCCACCGTAAACCAAACTCGTGCCTCTCTCCAACCTTTATCCTAAACCTCAACACCTTTACATACCAACTTGGAACTATCCATCATCCATCATCCATCATCATCATCACCAAACAACATCCGCTGAAACCAAATTATCTTCTACCGTCTGCCATCTTCTATTTTCCTTCTCATTCATCTTTCTTACTTTAAAATACCCCCGTCGTCCTCCTCGCTCGTCTCCCACAGACCGTCTCATCATCACCCACGAAGGACACCGTCAAGATGCGATCCAAGTTTAAGGACGAACACCCCTTTGAGAAGCGCAAGGCTGAAGCTGAGCGCATCCGCCAGAAGTATGCCGACCGTATCCCAGTAAGTATTCATTTCCTTATTCCTATATGCTTAGCTCTCTTGTCGTTTTTATTATCCATTCAACCCTCTCCTTTCGTCGAGTTGTCCTCGTAGCTTCTGTCGTCATTCCCTCCCCTCCCCTCCGGTGTCCCGCACTCACCATCTCACCGCTTTGTCCGCTCTTCGAATTTCAAAGCCCCCAGAATCTAACCAGCATTTCTACGAATAGGTTATTTGCGAGAAGGTCGAGAAATCAGACATCGCGACCATCGACAAGAAGAAGTATCTCGTACCCGCCGATCTTACCGTAGGCCAGTTTGTCTACGTAATTCGGAAGCGCATTAAGCTGTCTCCGGAGAAGGCCATCTTCATCTTCGTCGATGAGGTCCTCCCTCCGACCGCCGCTTTCATGAGTAGCATTTACGAGGAGCACAAGGATGAAGACGGGTACGTTTACCTTTGACCGCTGTTCTCCAGTTCTCTGGTTCTCTACTTCTCTACTTCTCCATGGTGATGACGTGATAAACTGACCAATCCTTCTCTCACAGATTCCTCTACATAACTTACTCGGGCGAGAACACTTTCGGCGACGCCGCTTAAGACGTACCCTTTCTCAGACTTCCCCCAAACGGCGTTAACGGTTTATCTCGGGCTGGACGACAACGATGTGATTATTAGTGGCGATGAATTATGGATAGGGACAGGAATAGTTAGGACGGATGGCTGATAGGGGTTGCGTCTGTCTGCCTAGTCACATCGCGTTTCTGAGTGTGTAGATGACAATTAGATGCACCCTTTTTGATTTCATATCAATAATATCAGTATGGCCTGTCCGCCAATTCATCCTATGCAGAGCCTAAGGTGACTTGCATACGCACACGGTCATTTGCTATTGAATTCATCGTGGCATCGTCTTTCCCAGTGATTTGGGTAACCTATAATTTGTATTAGGTACCAAGCATCAGACCGAAGTACACCGCTTGGGTTATCGGTTCTAGGTGATTTAGATACCTCCTTTTGGCCATGGTTCTGTCACATGCGGCATCTTGTAACTTCCAGCGTTTGAATAGACTATCCATCTTGAACTTCTTGACACAAGTCAAATGTTATTAACAGGTCCTAACTATACGATATTTTACACGCCTAGGTACATGTATGGTGTAGTGGCATCGATTAGTTCTATTTATTATAGGTTTAGAGACATGGATCAAGTTTGAATTATCTTCGTTCCCCAGACTCGCTGTCCACATCTAACATTCATAGCAGGACATGATAAGATAGACACTTCCATGTACTTCACCCGAGTGAAATATTGTTATTGCAACATACCGGCTATGTGCTATTTCACTTATTAATTAAGTCGTATTTCAAACATACCGGGTTCTCTTGTCCAACACTCCTCCTCCCATGTCGTACATGGGAAATAAAGGGGTGGGGTTTAAAGGCCAGATAGTCGCCTAAACATTATCTATCAACGAGGCAATAGTTCATGCCGCAAAAGTGATGGCCAAAAAGGTTGCTTTGAGGAAAGCTAGAAGAAGAAAAAGAAACATAAAGGAAGCAAAAAAAGATTGACACCATTTGTCATCAAACCAATGGTGTTAGTTCACATGATGAGAGTGGGACTCGAACCCACGCGGATTGCTCCACTGCGAGATTTTTATATCGTTGATAGACATATTCAGCTAAACCTGAACGCAGCGCCATAACCACTCGGCCATCTCACCATTACTTCCAATTGTGGATATTCACTTTCTGAGTTATCTTTCCCCAAGTATCAAACTGTCGTCGCCATAACTAACTAACCTAGGTAATACCTTAGCCGGTGTACTTGTTTGTTTGTTTGTTTGTTTGTTTACCCCTTTGAGACGAGGCAATGTTTATGGAAATACGAGCCGGGTTCAAAAGTTGATTTTACAAGTCAGTAACCTTGTCGGACTGGCTAGGTACCTAGGTAGTTTATACATACCTTCCCTTGTAAGCCAATATCATATAGCCTTATAGGATGCTCTTATTTATCTCGAATATTAGTAGGATTAAGTATCGTAGACTAGGCATAGGGGTTTCCACCATGTGTATGGCCGTTCTACTGGATAAGTAATCTCACTTCAGGGCTGTTTAATACTCAAGCGACACTCTTATCAGGCTCCATATTCAGGAGCCTAGAATCCCAGAAAATATCTTAGATCTACAAGTTGAGACGACAGGTGCAATAATGCTTATATACCTAGGTAGGTGATGTTACTGAGATGTAATTAATAGTCTGGCTTTAAGCGTCACCTTTCTATTGTAAAGCCGTCGAATTACACCCCGATATGACCAACAGCTCGCCTGATCCAACGAAGAAACCGGTTGAATTATTAATCCCATTAGATCATTAAAACAAGAAAAAACATTATTTATAAAGTTCCATCACTAAGGGGGTTAATAGAATGCAAACAGGCGAAGTATTATCCCGACCCTACCATTAAACAGCCCCTATAGCCATTTAAGTATTTGTTATACGAAGCTAACCATATTATGATTACAGGTAAATATTATGCTTTATGGAACCCTCGTTTATCTTGTAAAGACGGGCTTGTTTTATTAATACAGAGCTACTTGTCTTCTGGGTTGGTGTTGCTTAAGAGGTATTTACACTTAAGACAGGCAGTTTAAATACAAGTACTGGGCCGTTGGTCTCACCTGGTTTACTTTTAAGGGAATACCAAGCTGCTTATTATATATCACTTGATGAGCTTTAAAGTTCATATGGATATTTGGCATTTGAGCGGCGATTCACCAGATGAGTGACATAGTATATAAATTTGCGGGATATTAAGTACCTAGGGACTCTAATAGTGTATATGTCGACACCTAGATGGCTCTCTACGCCTTGTGCCCACTGCGTTTAATATACGACGAACGGTACCGAAATGCCAGCCTTTTCGCTATCATACCTATTATATATCACTAGCCAATATCGATATAGGAGTAATAGCTCCAAGTAGATTCCGAAATCTTCCCACTTAGACTTCTCCTGCCATATATCGTCTCAAAAAGCCCTTGAAAATAATCAGATAGGGAAGCCAGTAGTATTAGGTATATTCCACAATTGCTAAAACGAGAAGAGCTAATAAGGTACAACAATAAGAAGCAAGGATGTTCACATCTCAAGTTGATATGAGCTACACGGAGAATAGCCAAGTACAATGAGCAGCCCAGTTCGAATGAGTGCACCGGAAGATGCGTGTACCAATCCTTGTATGTAATCATCTCTCGCTTGCCTCCCAAGAACTCTCGGCTTGTCCTGCTCTACCCGTGTCCCCTTCATCCTGCGTCTACTTGCACCCGACAGTTTTTGTTTAAACAATAAGAAAAAGAGAGAGAAAAGACATAGATCGCACTGTGCATCGAAGGGCGTAATGCGAGGCCATTTGCAATGTAAAATAATCGTACACAGGGCGGATACCTGAAAAGGCTGCTTGGAATCGACAATAATTCCTGAGCATAATCATATCCGCATAACCCTTTAAGCGGCTTGGATCAAATGGTACAACCGTGGACTAACGCCGATTTTTCTTTGCTTTTCCCATAGGGAACAATGGTGAAGATAGAGATATCGAGTGATTAATCCGGCCCTGTCAGAAACGTCAAATCGTGGGTGGAAATCGCTCAGAGCCTCCAAACCTTCCTAATCCCCCAAATAATGCAAAATCCTGAACGTCCAGACAATGTAGTAGTGCGTATAAAGCAACCGAGCCGAGACCGAACAACAGTACGGAATTCCGTAACCAGAAGTGATATCGCTATGCTAGCTTTCTTAGATTTTTTTCCAAATATATTTTTCTTTAAACATGCCTACTCCAGAGGGTGCGAGATATCATGACGGGTTACCCTTGGCACGCTTTTGTAGTCGAGGCGTTCCGGGGGGCTTCTTGTTAGCCATCGCAACGCCGTTTACCTGAGGGACTCCGATACTCGCGGGTGTTGGAGCGCCATTTTCTTCCTCGATCTTTACCGTTGAGGGCCGCCTTCGCTTGTTGCTTGCTGGACTCGTATTAGCGCTGGGCCCGCTAGAGCTCGTTCCTTGCTGACTCTGTTGTAGTTGCATGCCGGGTGCTTGCATGTGTCCCTGGGCGGGGCTGCCCATATGAGGCGAATTTGGAAGTTGCAGATGCGCGGTAGCTGGCGAAGCGCCCATGGGAAATTGGCCAAAACTGGGAGTCCGCGGGTTGGGTGGGCCATTACCTTGAGGCTGGCCGTTCACCAAGGGTTGCTGCGGGGCGTTGGTAATATTCTGGCTGACGTATTGCTCAAGCGCAGCATAAGGGGAGAGGCCTGGATGCGAATGGTAAAAGTTGAATAATGGCTAAACGATTGCATATGTCAGTAGGAGGTAGGTAGAGTGGACAAAGCCAATAGGTGACTCGAGGATATTTTATTTATTGGAAGCACCCAAACTCACATTCATCTGTCCAACAACTTCTATGATCTAGAACGTACTACGTTAGTAAAAGCGCACAAATTACAAAACAAAGGACTCTCACCTCGAGGAACTGGAACACGCCTTCTGTGAGACCTATGTTTTGTTTGACGGCTGACGGAGGTAGGTCAATATCGGGGGGTGGGTTTGGTGGCGACTTCAATGTCTTTGCCTTTCCCTTCTTGCTCATCTCCGGCGACAGTCGCGAGTCCTGGTTATTAACCTTGAGCCATTCTTTGACCCAGTTGTGCGCCGGTCTTGCCGCTTCGGTAACCATCTTCCTTGAGTGATACTCTTCGTGACTTTGCGTGACGAATTCTAATAAATCTAGCTTTTGCTCGCTATCAAACTGCGCTCGGAGTATTCCTGTCGCGACGAGCTAATTGCCAAGCCGTTAGAATGCTGCCATACGGGGTTAAATACGCAGGGCTGTTTGTGCAACTTACATGAGAATTGTCGAACCAGTAGGTTAAGTGCGCTCTTTGGTTCTCGATAAAATGGCAACCGTTTGGCAATGGCCTATCAGTAATGCCTCTCTCAAATGTCAAGTTTATCCTTCGGATGCCGCTCTCGTAATGTGTATGAAAGTAGCGTGCTAGAGCAGGTTGTGTTATATCGTACTGCTTGTCCGCGTGTTCTTCGTTGCCAGTATCACTACCGATATAAAATAGAGAGATTCTGAAGATGCCTCTCATCGAGAAGAATTGCCCGACAAAGCTGTTCCAGTATGCAAGGTCATCCTTCGTTCGTGGACCCTAGGGAGTGAGTTGTATTAGTGTTTAGTCGTAAATAGGGACAAGGCCCAACAAGCTGAGCTTGGTAGATGCAGAAAATGTATATAATTAATACTGACAGGATAGGAGCTAAGGAGCTCGCCGAACTGAAGGAGCTTTAAGAGACACTGTCCCTTCATGCCCTCGTTCTTTTGCTGTTGTTGATGATGTAGTAACTGTTGCTGTATGCTATTTGGCAGCTGCATATGGGCTGCCTGTAACGCCTGCGGGGTGGGTTGTTGAGGTAGGCTCTGCTGGCCGTTCGGTGGCTGTCCTTGGCCTTGCGCTTGTTGCGGTTGATTACTTTGTGCGGGACTTGGACCTTGATTCTGAGGTTGATTCGGTTGTGCGACTGCTGGTGTCGGGACTCTCTGGGGGCCTTGCGAGTTCGGTTGTTGTTGCTGACCTGGCTGCGGAGCCGGTTGCTGTTGGCCCGGTTGTTGCTGTTGCTGTTGCTGCTGTTGCTGCTGCTGTTGCTGCTGCTGCTGCTGTTGCTGCTGCTGTTGTTGCTGTTGCTGCTGCTGCTGTTGTTGCTGCTGCTGTTGTTGTTGCTGCTGCTGCTGCTGCTGCTGTTGTTGCTGCTGCTGCTGTGACTGCTGTTGCTGCTGCCCTTGCTGCTGGGGTTGAGGACCCTGACCTTGAGGGCCTTGCGGGACCTGTTGCGCCATCGACTGTGCTAATTGCGCCTGTTGGATTTGGATCTGCTGGGCAGTCATTTGTCCGGGATGGCCAGGCTGGTTACCTTGGTGCATCTGGTTATTTGCTTGCTGCTGGGCTTGGTGCTGTTGCATTGCCATCTGCTGCGCAAGCATATGCTGCAAGTGAATATAGTTGTCAGCACGAAGTCTAGAATCAGGATGCTCAAAACGCGTGGGGGTGCGTGTAACTACCTGGGCGTGCTGGGGATTTTGATGTTGGCCTTGCTGGGCAAGATGAACTTGCTGCATGTGGGTCATATTGCCGCCAACTCGCTGCATATTCGCATTGTTTCTCATAGCCGAGAGATGGGCCGCAGTCATGTTACCCATGTTTATCCCCTGCATATTCATAGGAATGCCCCCGTACATTTGTTGTTGCATCATGACCTGCCTCTGTTGCAGCGCCCTTTGCTGTTGCATCTGAGCAAGCATCTGAGGATTTTGGGTTGCTACTACAGGTTATTAGCACAATACGATCATCGTCAACACGGCTTCGAACCGGGGTGAGCAGAACTCTCGGCTTACATGCGAATTGCTGCTGTTGGAATAGCTGCTGCTGCTGCTGAGGGTTTAGATGCTGTAGAGCATGGGCGTTAGGGCCACCAGCACCAGGAGGCATGGCTCCCATCATGGCCGCGGGATTGACCTGTCCACCGGGTCCGGACACGGCCATATGGGCTGCCATTTGAGGAGGCATACCCGGCTGAGCCCCCGGTTGGCTTGGGTTATGAGCCATACCCGGAGCGCCCATTGGGTGTCCCGGATGGGCGCCGGGATGTTGTTGCATGCCTGGATGAAAGCTACCGGGTCCCATGCTCGCCATCATTTCTAACAGTGTCGACTATCCACGACGTGGATATCGACGCCCAAGCGTAGCTGCTGTTTCATACGCTTCAGCCCCTTCTATCCGTCGTCGCGGTCCTGATGTGATTGATCGATCGGCTTGGCTGAGAGCTTTGCGTGCAGATGTTCCTCGGATTTTCCTAATTTCTTTTTCTCGTCCTTCCACAGGCAAATGCCTATAAGCTCCCCCCTCTTTCCACTCTGGTTATGCTATAGGTGGATGCGACTTGACGCAATGCGATCGCCGAGCACGAAACGTGTATACTAATTTTCTAATGGTGTCGCCGTCGCGGTTACAAGGTTGGACTGCAGGCGTAATTCGAAGTTGGAGATGATTAGAGACATATAGATGTAGATCGCGTTGAAATGGGTAGAGTATAGAGAGAAGAAGGCTGATGGGGGATGATTTCTTTTGATCCCAGAGCGCGATTAGGATATAATCTCCGGATGCGCGCCGTGCGATAGCAGAGAGACTGCAGAAATAGAATGGTTGATTATACGCTGGCGACAAGATGCACCACCTGAGGCTCACTCCAAAGATCGATCACTGCATGAATATATTCCGATGTGATGATCGTATGGTCGTCGCCGTCGTCGGAATAATTGACCGAGGTATGTCGCTGTTGTTGCTAGTGTCGTTGGCGCGCGTGGGTAGCCCAGCCGGAAGCAGAAAAGGCGGACGTGCACGATGCGATACAAGTGGGTGTTATTAGTTGCTGGCGTTGGCGTCGTGAGATTCGACCCAGGTACGGTATAGTACAGTACTAATCGACAGTGAATCTAAATTGCTAACACGGTACAGTTGTGGTATGATTTTTATGCAAGGCATAAGTTGGTGTATTATATTATGATTTTAGTGTTGGCTCGATCTTAAGCGACAGCGGTAAGCGATCTTTTTGTCTTTTCTTTTTTAACGACGTTGGCCTGGATAGTTTGCAACAACGCGGATGGAGGGTAATAGGCTGATAAAAAAGGGTGAGAAATTGGGGGAAGAAAAGAGGATTCGGTAAGTAAAAGGCGTGTAAAGTATTAAGTATGAGGTAACGATGGAGAGAAGAAAAGGAAGAAAGAAGAGGTGGTGGTGGTTAGTTAATACAGTAGTGGCAGACTGTAAGTTCAGTGGAAGTGGAAGCAGAAGTAGAAGTATGTAGATGAACGAGCTGGGCTGAGCCAGGTAAGGCGGTGCTGCTTTGCTATTTGCAAAAGGAGAATAGAAGGGTATCATAAAACGAATATGCTATTCTCCGCGCCTACGGGGGACTTCGCCCTCTGAATTAGACGCCGTTAGACACCCTGTAAATAGAGTAGGATACCCTGGAGGGTTTGGGGGGAGGGGGGCTTCGGAGAGCGGGCTAAAACTTTGCGCGCTTAATTTTTTATTTTCTTCCTTTCCATATGCCTTCTCGTTGGATCTGATAGTCGCGACCGACGAAAGGTGGCTCTTCTGTTGTGCTTGTGATTACTTAGTTACTAAGTTAGGTACGTCTTGCTGCATTCGGTAGATTTGATGCGATATGGAATTTAGTGACACATTGTACCGAGTACTGTGTAGATAATTTAGTCTGGAAAAGTTGGTATTGAAAGTGGAGGAGGAGAACATGTATGGATGGATAGGTACCTACCTATAATATTAATGGACCTTTCTCGCTCTTTGGGGTTGGGGAATTAGTACGGTACTATCAGGTATGCAAAGGTTTAGGTAGTATGCACTAAAAAGTAACAAATATTCCCGAGAGAGGTAAATAAAATACTGTATCCAATGCACTATGTCTAGGTACCTACCTACCTAGGCCACGTGCGCTGTATGCATTATCATAGGTACATACATGTAGATACCTATGTGGTAATTTGACAGGGTCTCGCCCTGTCTTATCAGAGCTTAACTTCTTTTAAGTTTCGCTTCCTTCCCGAGTAGCCCCGACGGGCCAATAGGGGGATAAGTACTATCAACCGATATCTTGACATGATTTCCTTCTGTTAGGTCTTATTGTTCAGATGTTATACTTTGTACAAGAGGTAACGAGGATGTGGGTACTTCGTAGTTAAGATAGGTACCTAGTATTCTAAGTTTCCTATTAGGCTTGGTTATAGGACCTAGGTATTGAATTGATAGGCTTTTCGACATGTGTAGCTACCACACCGCTATACCATGATTGATTCGAGATACTGACAATGCTATCTCAGCTCGTAAAGACTATACCGTAACAACATATATCTCGCTTAAGCTGGAACTGAAATCCAGCGTAAGATTACAACTTGTATCAGCTCAGTCGTAATCATTATTATATGTTTTACATCCTATAACTAATTTAAAACTTTCAAATAACTTCAGTAGTTTGGGATACGTACATACATATCACTTGGTCTTACATAGTATAGGATAACCGTCTTAACCTAGTTGCTTCTACCTTTACATATCTAAGGGATGAGGTGATAAAAGACAAAGGAGATTAACTTGCTAAGTATTGCTTGAAAAATATTCATGGCAAGAATTATTCCGTATAGCCATTGATTTCATGTCGTTTGATAGATACTAATATGGCATAACGAATCGAAATTTAAAATTAATATAAATCGATCGCAATGCCGCACGAGATACTTCCACTGATATGCATCAATGTATAAAAGAAAGAACATGCTCGGAAGATTGCGGGTTGTGTGAGGATGAAATACTTCCATATTACATAAACTTAGACGCATAGGTACATGTGTACCTGCCCGTTCTTAGCATCAATACAGTGGTCAGTCAATTCCAATAGCACTGTACTCATGCACATTATGCAAGCTGGAATACCTTAGGTACATTTGATGTACCTATGTAAATTATTTTTAGTGCCCAAGTTTGACAGCAACACTGGCAGCTGGCAATCGGTAGGAACCTTACCTAACTTAAGATTACCTAAGGTATCTTAAGCAGCACATTTGTCTCACGTAACACTGTGAAAATTTCCGTCCGGCGGGGTTGATCCGTGTCCACATCATGGATCCTGGTCCACATTAATTTTTTTTCTCTGCTGGCGCGACTTCAAAAGCCTCAACGTCGCGCTCTGCTTTAGACACTCCTCTTCTTTTCCTTCCCACAACATTCTTCTTTTCCTCCTCCTCAAGATCTATCTTTTAGAGGTCGCAGGAAGAGGGAGATATGTGATGAGCATACATGTTCAGATTCAGGAACTAATATTTACGCTCGCTGCAGTGTATTTCTAAAAGGTTCGTCATTCTATTTCCTTCACCAGCAATGCGAGAAGCATACCACTTTCGGCATTTCCCCCCAATCAACAGGATGACATTCTATAAAAGTTGTCTTCTTTTCCCAACTGAATCGACCATGAAAGAAGTTTAGTCTGCTCGGGCCATTCTACCACGGTGGATGCCTGTTACTTGCCAGTATTATTTGTCTGACTTCCCATCACGCGATCCACGTCCTGTGGTAGCATGTGATGGGATGGATTGGGGGATTATTTTGTGCCGCTGCGCTTCGCATCGCGAGATCTAGCACCTTGCTAACTCATCAATAGTGTTTTCATACCCTTTATTTCCAGGAAACATTATCCGATTTTAGTCCAGGTTAGTCAAAATTTTCCATACTCAAGGTCCTATTCATGGTGTTTTCATGATGAAATTTCCAACCACATTCGCAGTTTCCACTTGAGCTCCACTCAGAGCCTTTTGAGGAGCAGATGAGGGCATAATCCTTCCTTGGATGTCTGAACGACACCGCAATTTTCATATTTTGCTAGTAGTTTATCGTATCTAGAATTTCTTGCTAACGAAGTTCCAGGTGCTACTATTTTATCACGCGTTTTTATTTTATGAGGTGGACGTAAAGGTGTAGATTTCTTGCAGTCTAGGACTTCCGCTAGCCACTAGATATGCAAAACATAATATAATATTGATCCAATTCAAAGCTTTTCTCATTGCATCACCTTAGTGATGCACCTAAGCCAATCCAGTGTGACCAGACGCCGCAATTCCGCCAGTAATGCGTTAATGCACATGCTACGTATATCCAAAATTAAATCACCTCAACACCTTCGCGTATCCCTTCCCTTAGGAGGCTATGGTTGATAGAGCTATTATCCTGTCTCTTGACCCTTCCGCCAACCATACCCCTCCGATTCCTGCCAGTCCGGCCTCTGCCTAGCCAATTTAACTTAAGCAACCGGCCTAGCTCGGCTACCATCTTGCTTGCTTCATTCGTATCGGCTGGGTTGACACCCGTGTCGACACTAGCCAATACGCTCATGCACTGGAGCATACGCCCTACCATCTCTGTAACCTGCTTGCTATCCTCTACATTCTGTTCCCGCACGCTTCCTAGGACTTCTCTACCGCCATCTCGTGTCTGCGGCGTGAAGGACCTGAGCAGACTTCCGGTACCAGTAGAGGCCCCGTCGGACACGCCGCTGCCGAAGGATACGTTGCTGATAGCACGGCTCCGAGACGGGTTCGAATCGTTGCCGAAGACAGTCGTTGAGGTTGAATTGTAACTTGCGACGCTTGGATCTAGAGACATGGCTGTTCCGGGGCGGCCCGATAATGGATCATTCGGCGAGGTCGAGAGGGATGTCGTGCTGTCGTTTAGGAGCGGCGGCGATGCCAATGCGAGTGAGGCAAGTGAAGATGGTAGGTGTTCAAGAGATAGCCGGGAGAATATAGTCTTGAGTTTCTCGTACCGAGGAAGGATCAGGGAATCTCGGTATGAGATCAGTACAAGCCTTCGAACGTTAAGGATGCTTGATGCCGGCGACAAATGCGGCTCAGCATTTGATCCGCCTGGCTGGGCGTTCGGTGCTGCATTAGCTACCACTCCGCCCCAGAAGTCCCGTGCCTGCTCAGGGGTCAACAAGGATCCGCAGCCGGCGAACTCCAGGTCCAATGGGAGAAAGATGGCCTGCATATAAGGCAAGACACTTGTGAATGTGAAGATCCATAACTCTACCAAAGAGGGGATCAGCCTATCCTCGGGAGTCGTACGCAGCGTGTGGTCAAGCGAGGCAAAACCTGTCGAGAGGAGATCCCGTACATCGTCGACAATGATATGAGCTAAACGACGTTGTATGCAGTATTGGATGTGCATGGTTACAACTCGGTTGAAATCCTCCACCGGCAACCGTAAATCCTCGCCCTCGAATATGACCAGTAATTTAGCCCTCAAGTACGGCCAGGCATCGTCCAGAGACATGTTATGGAGCCCATATTTAATAGAGTCGGTGGGTTCCGAAAGGTAAGAATGCGTAGCTGCTGCTGCCGACCCGAAGCTACTAGGTCCGGGCCATTCCGTGCCAACCCCGTATGTCGATTCGTTGTCGTCCTTCCGCTTCTCACGGAGAGCACGTCCTCCGTGTCGCAAGTCTAGCCCGCTGACGCTTTTACCAATGTTGTTGTTTGGACCCGGGCTCGGTGGCAGGTTGAAGTTATAGAGGCTTGATGGCGCGCTGGGATCGACGGGGCGGGAATTGCTAGCAGCAGAGGAAAGTGGGAGATGATAGTCATCTTTACTGCTGAGCTTATGTTTCTGCCGCGATAGAAAGTGGTGTTTCCTCTCCTTATCTTTTTCTTTGCCTTCTCTCTCCATGGACGGGTCAACCGGTCGGATGGTGGCGGCAGATGAGTTGCCCAGGCTATAGAACGACTGCGAATCTACCAAGCTGGTTGTGCTAAAATTGGCGCGCTGCAGCGAAGCCAGAGCAGAGCCAATCTTTCCGGGACTCGGCATTGGTCGTTCTTTTGCTTCACCCTTAGTATCAATCTTTTTTGGCCGAGAAAATAGCTTGACCTTGGACTTCTCGGCCTTGACAGGCTTCTCCGAAGAGGCCAGGGGGGTAGGCACAGGGAAAGACTGATCTGGCGGTGGTAGGCTAGGCGACGTTTGAGGCGACCTTGGAAAGACAACATTCGCCGCGGCAGCAGCTGCAGCATGGCTCCCTAACAGGCCGTTATGATATCCTTGCGTGCTAAAGCCGTTATCTCGCGGGGCGCTCGCTTCGGTTAGACTTAGCATAGGTGGGCTGCGGTGATCGGATATTGGCTTCGGGCCTGGTCTTTTTAAGGAGTCGTGGGCATCGCTGCCGGGGAAAGGGACGGTTTGCGATCGATGACGACTGTGTTGTTGGTGCTGCATCACGGCGGCCTGGGCGGCTATTTGACTAGCAGAGAGTGTCGCGCCGGTAGCCTGGGTCGGGGCCGCAGCCGAGGCTGGTGTCTGGGCCTGAGACATGACGACTTGAGAGAGGTTGGATATGCTCGTGGAGGGTAATGTTGGTTCAAAATGACCCTGGGTCTGCGAGTGCTTCCGTACGTGGCCGACGCGAGTGGGAGGTAAGGTCAATGGCGAGGCAGTTCTCGACTGCGGAAGTTCGATACTAGGTCGAGTGGGACGGGAGAAGTTATGCGGATTAGCAGCATAAGAAGGACTAACAACGGGGCTCTGGGGAGCTCTCGTCTTAGAAATGGAGACAGTATCGTCATTTGACGATGTATCTATCCTACGGATTTGAGGTCTAAGGGAGGCGGCTGAGGAGGAGGAAGAAGAAGCGGCTGCGGCTGCGGCGGTGGAAGCCGAAGAAGCAATACCGGGGAGAGGAGAGAAGCTCCCCGGTGCTCTCTGCTGGGATCGTGCTGGCTGCATCGTGTTGCGTGTGATAGAAAAAGGTCCGAGTTCCCAAATTCCGTTACATCTTCTCCCGAACCAGCGGTATGTTATGTATGATCGACACCCGACCCCGGTATCTGGACTGTCTGGACTGTCTGGACTAGTGATTTGCGCTATTCAATTGCCGTACACGGAAGTAGTAGCACAAGTATGTTTCTGCTTGTAGTCGGCGCGGGGATAGGTAGTATTATACAAATGTAGAATTGTGTAATATACATAGAAGTGGGTTGGGTGTTGAAAAGGTTGGATATTGTGACGCCGACGCCGATCTGATGCGAAGTTCTAATACGTACTACCTACATAGGTAGGTAGGTACTAGGTACATTGATGGAATGTACATAGCATCAATGAATGCGCCATCAAACCTTAGTACATTTAGATCGGGTGTACCTGCTGTATCCACATGCAAATGTACCCACCTAGATAACACTAGCCACATACACCCCGCGCTCCTTTTATTTGCTGCCCCGCCATCATCTAAAAGTTCCATCATCTCAAAACTTCCACGCCTCTTGCACTACCTACTACATACAAGACTCGACTAAAGTAAATCCTATACTTTTATCGTCTACAGGTCGTCTCATATAGATAGATAGATACCCACCTACCTATCCAATGTCGCCCTCTGCCTCTTCCCCAGCGCCCACCGGCGACAGCGCCCCGGTAAAGACCCGAACGACCTATCTAAAAGCAACATACACCAACTCGAACTCTTCCAACTCTTCGATATCGTCAGCCGAAGCCTTTGCTCTTTCGACGCCCCTCTCCCTCCCAGAATCTAGCGTCACAATGCACAAAACATCATACCTACGCACACTACGTGAAGCAGTGTCCTCTCTACAAGACGATGTGAACAGCGAGCTGACAGCGCGTATGGAAAAAGAGGCTCACGAAGTGGCTACCACTGGGGATGGCAAAAGGGGTGGCAAGAGCATTGCAGCTGCTGGCGTCGACGAGGCGGCCGAGGAGGAGAATTACGGGGAGGAGATAGTGGAAGATGATGATGAATGATGGTTAGATGCTTGATGTGGACAATTGCTCGAGGCTGCTCTTCCATGCTTCTCTAAATCAACAACGCAGCAAGAAGACATTCTCAATTTAACTGTGGTTTAGACACGAAGAGTATTACCTGGGACACTTCAATCGCCGCTGCTCTCCAGAAGTATGCAACAATGCCCATTGGGATGCTCTTAGACCTATATGAACCGGAACACCTGCGCGCCTTCGATATATGCGACAACGGTCCAATCCTTCCTTCTGCCTTGACGAACCAACCAACTAACCGCTCGGACACCGAAAATACACCCTGCCACGAAGGTATAATAGCTCAGTTTCGCTTTTCGATTGTGTATCCGAGCCGCGTTGGATATCAGACACTCTATCCGTGCCTCCCCCATGATCCAGCGATCACCTCGTTTCGACTACCGCTCGTGCTGCGCCCTCGCCTTCCCAGGCACCCGTAGTGGACTACGCTATTATCCGGGAGCACCGCTACCACGCTATTCCCTAGCCTCTTGTGACAGACGCCGCATACCCTCTCCTCACCGATGACCACCTTCCTACTGCGCCCGCTCTGCCCGCCTGAGATACCGTCACCGAGCAGCAGCAATGCTTGCGTATTGACGAGCTGCGTTTTGCGAAGCCCCTCGATGATGCGCGACTCCGATACCACGCTATTAGCTGCGCGGATCCGGCCTCGGAAGTACGATTCCAGCCCCGTCACGGGCAAGTCGTCTGGTATAAGGGACAAAGTTGACTCTGCCGGTAGACGCGAACCGTGTCTCGAAAGGAGCGACAAGGCTGGGCCTAGATTCGGCTTGTTAGGCGCCGGTGGGTTTAGGTATAGCGAGAGAAGCATGTGGTAGATGGACGGCTTCGAGTCGGGGTCGCGGTCTTCCTCGTCCACAGATAACGATGCGGCAAAGGATTCCCGGCGAGAGCTAGGTAGTGCGTGGATGTGATTGCAATACCTAACGTCACTTGTCAGTTAAAATTCGCCACCAATAGATCGTATAATTACTTACTCCTCCGCTTTAGTATAGTCCTGCATATTGAATACGTAGATCTCTAGTGCTTGCTTGTGCGAGCCCATGTTGCTAAATACTATAGCCCGAGCTTCGTAAAACGCTGAATCTGCATGTTATTAGGCAACGCTGTCTCTCTCCCCTATAATTCATAGGGCTGTATGACTTACCATCGCGAGGAATTATGCTTAGTGCTTTGCTCAGGCTGTACTGCTGGCTTGCTTTCAAGAATGCTACTAGACTATCCAGCTTCTCGCTCCAGGCTTCGTCTCGCTCACCTTCCTTTAGCGCCTGGACCAATAGCTCTACCAACCGGTTGTGAAAGTCTGGCGTACCGTCTTCCAGCTCCATGATGATGTGCTGCAAGTACCGGATTTCCAGGTTGACGTCTATGGCGCCGAGATACCGGACAACCCTTTCACGCGGCAAGGTCTCGGCATTTTCGCTATCCGCCAGGAAAATTTCCATACCTTGGTCGGGGTTCCGCCGCAGGACCCAATCAGCAAACTCGAGAATGATATCGATCATCTCCGGCGGTAGACTCTGTAGATAACCGACTGTCCTCTGCGAGCCCCTGAGCTGTTCAGGTATAACGACTTCGACATCCACGTGCCCATTAAGGTCAAGCTTGGCCGACTCTCCCTCCGTTTCCGCATTACCGAACTTGCGAAGGAGGGTGAGCGCCTCGCGGTGGAGCTTCTTACCGTAGAAGAAATCGACTAACTCATTATACCGGTTATGCTTAAGCAAATGCTCGTTTACTACTGCGGGATCGCAGAAGTTCGGAATGCGGAAGAGAGAGCCAGCAAGCGTCGGGGTAACAAACATCAACCCACGGAACAGTGCTGTGTCAACCAGGGTAAAAGTTTGCTTGAGTTCGTGTTCAAGTTGCTCATCAGACTCCGAGGGGGAATTTGCAAGTAGAACATCGAGGTTCTCATGTAGGTTTATCGTAGAGTCGGGGTTAGCTTCTGCCTTGCGCGGTTTTAACTTCCCAGTTGCCGGGTCGATCCATCGCTGTAGACGAGCTCTAGTGCCGGCAAGGTAGCCGTTGAGCTCACGAACGGCCTTGACTAAGTCCTTTCCTTCTAACGGCCCATCCTCGTCCGTGCCCTTCTTCTTTTTCTTTGGCTTAACCCTCACGCTTGCGGCATCTTCATTATCAGTTCCACCCCTTCTAGAGGATGCGATGGATGCTGTATCAGAATCTGTTTTGCGATGTCCCATCCAATACTTTGCGAAGGCGCCCGGCTTAGACGGGGATGCGACCTCGGCAGCCGTGTCGCTCTTGGCGGCCTTGTCGCCGTTAGCCTTTTCATCCTCTTCTTGCTCTTCTTCCTCCTCTGAGATTTCCTCTTGTGTAGGTTCGTCAGAAAGGTCGCCGGCAATTATCCTAGGGTACAGCCTCAGTACCCTCTGAGCAGGCGCGTGCACCTCGTCCTCATTAAACAATGCTAAGCTTTCTGCGAATTTCTTTTTCTTGAATAGTACTTCCGCTTTCAGCATCTTGGCCTCGCGCATGGTGCCGGTCTTATCCTTCAACAGTGCATCTTCAAGCATGCCGAGCACGCTTATAGCTTCGTCGTAATTAGCCTTGTCGATCAGTTCCTTGACTTGAGTATCGTAGTCCGTAGCCTCCATTTTCCATACAGCACGGTCGCTACTGATATGGAATCCCTTGCCAGCGTGGGCAAGACTAACGGTCGGTGGCGGAAAATGCAGCTGCGCCGCTCCTGGAAGCTCTATTGTCTGTAGGAGACTCAAAGTTTCTGGGTTCCGTACTTCTAATGTACCTTTAGCGGGCGGCTGGAGAGCCAAGATGTAAGGGTAACTGTATCCAATGCTCTCGGGTGCGCTCTGCCATGGCACCTGGCGCTTCTCCAACGGCTTTCCTTCCATATCGATGAATAGAGAGTTGATGTCTTTTGCAAGCAGCATTTGCCCTTCGGCTAACCTCGTAGACAGTGGCTTTGGCATGTAACCTCCGAGTCCCATGTAGCCCATGCTCGCCGCGCCGAACCTGCTACCCTGCCCGCCGGTCGCGGCGGCACCCAGTCCCACGATATCTTGCGTCTCCAAAGTAACCACGTCAACCAGTACGTATCCCCCATTCATACCGCAGACTATCTTGGTCGCATTTGCCCAGGTAAGAGTCCTGATAGCTTCGGGAAGCATGATCTCGGTAACCTCGTCATGTAACTCGCTCTCGTGCCAGCTCCACAGCAGGAGTCGCCGTTTTACAGCTACAGCGAGACGGCTGATAATCTCAGGTATGCCAGTGGCAGCATCCTTAACGATGTTGCTGGTGACAGCAAAGCAGGTAGCATTCTTAGTTCGCGGTATCGTTTCGATTAGTTCATAGGTTTGGAGGTCGTGAAGGGAGACGTAGTAGTTGGAGAGGGAAACGATGGTATTAGATTCTTTGATGATGGCAAGCTGCTCGATGGCGCGAGTGGAGAACTTCTCTACTTCACGTAAAAGGTCAGTAGGATTTGAATTGAAACTTCCATTCGACTCTGGCTGTGGATTAGTTGGAGGCTGTGTACCGTTGGTGGTAGAAGGTTGAGACAGGTCGTTTAGGCGGTAAATCCTCAAAGAGCCCGTGTTTAAGCCGACAAGAACGCGGTCGCCTATACAAGCTCAAGTACGGTGTTAGATGATCAAATATCTAAGGTTTGCAAGGTACCATCAAGAAAGCAGTAATACAAACCATAAGCTAGTATTGTTTCTATCTTGGACTTGTCGCGCGACCTCAGCTCGATGATGGGGCGAGCCGTGAATGCGGAGAGCATGGTGCTCGGGAGCTATCCTGGGAGGATAGGCATTGATCGTTGTATTTGTATGTGTATGTGTATGTGTAATGGAAAGTGGTTGGGATCGTAGATTTTCGTAGTAATGTGTAGGATGCGTAGGATGCGTGGCAAGCATATATATTTTATATATCTAAGTACCTACCTAGGTACGTGAGGCCTTGGAAATATGTAAATAAATAAAAGAGAGAGAAGTATGTTTAAGTTGGTGCAAGTTCAAAGTGATGGAAGGCAGGTACCTACATGAAGTATTGAGTTAGACTTCCACGTCGAAGCTAGTGTAAAATGGCAGAGGTAGGTACGAGGTACCTTTGCTGCGTTGACACATCAAGCTATGACCGCATAAGCTCCTAACCTTTACCTATTAGGTTAGGTACATGTACATAGTAGCAGATGTCGGATCCTCTGCCTCCCATTGGATAGATACACAGTGTACTATAACGCAGGTACTTGCACATGTCTAAATGTGTTCACATTAACCTAGGGCCTTATATGTATACCTACATAGGTACATACCTAGGTACCTAGGTAGGTAGGTAGGTTGTAGTAGCTATAGCTATGGCTATGGCATAATAACCAACCCTAAAATTTACATCATCTAAAATGCCAGAAATTTGCTTATGTCCCGTCTCATATATAGGTACCTTATACATAGCCATCTACGGAATACCTTCTAAAATTCTATACCAACAGCGAAGCCCGAAATATAACATCTCTTAGCCAGCTAGGTATAACATGTACAGTTGATATGCTACACCAGCTCAATCTAGATAAACCCTCTACATTCCAATAATCCGCATGGCTCCGTATCCGAGGGTGATCACAACCACAAGAGTTAACAAACTACTCGGTACGCCACGGCTAATAAAATGCTTAACACTCAAGTACCGCTGCCCCGTGGGGTCTTCTTTCATTATCGCCGCTGTAACATGTCAGTCATCACTCTTCCATCTAATAGGATTATAGATAACTTACTCATATTAGGGAATCCGCTAGTCGGCAACCCCATCGCTGCGCTACACATGAGTACCGCAGCCATGACAAGTAAGTTGGGATGCGGTTCTTTCATGTCCTTTCCGATACTTGACACGAGCGGTAGGATAATCAGCGCAGCTACTGTGTGGCTAATAAAAGTCGCTATCACCAAAGTCAAACTTGAAAAGATTAGTAGGACTTCATAGAGGTCTACCCCCTCCACTTCATCGGAGATTCTTTCCGCCACTGTATGAAGGAGTCCTGACGACTTCACTGCCTTGCCGAGAGCTAACCCGCCGGCCGCAAGGATGATGATTGTCCACGGAAAATTGTTGAAATCTTCTTTGGTGAGTATGCCGATTCCGAAGAATAACACGATGGGTATTATGGCGATAATTCCCATGTCACCAAATGTCGACTGGAGCTGGTGGCTTGCACACCAGAGACCGATAGTAGCAATGCATATGATTGACACGAACCACTGCAAGCCAGTGAAGCGTTCCTTCACCGGCCTGATCGGTACGATCATAGTACCCCTGCCAGGTTGGAAAGTAACAAGAAGAAGGATCCAAATTAGAAGAATCGATACGATGCCCACGGGTATCACGACAAAGAACCATTCGCCCCAAGTCGGCGCCGGCTCCATGACGCTAAGCGCAAAAACGTTCTGGGGCGAGGCGATAGGGGAGAGCATGCCGCCAACGTTAGAAGCCAGTGCTATGCCCATGATCACCGCCTTAGACATGTTAGAGTCCGAAGGGAGGTTGCGCAGCATAGGCTATGGAGCTTCTTGTCAGAGAGGTTAGGCCACTCAAAAAGGGTTCAAACTGACCTCGATAATTGAAAAGCAGAGGACGGGAGCTGCTACGTTGCTAACGAGCATGCTGGCAAAAGCAGCCACAAACATAGTGGCAATGAGTACGGTCCGCGGTTGCGTGCCCGCCTTACTAAGAACAAAGGTCGCAATCCGCTTGTCGATCTTACATTTGGATAAAGCTGCAGCGATAGTGAATCCACCTAGCAGTAGCATAATAACAGGCGTCCACATGGACGCGAAGACGTAAGGGGTGGCATCTGCAGAGTCTAGCCTCTTATGCGGCGGTATATCATCACGGACAACTCTGAGAACCACGCAAAGGAAAGGGATTAATAGAGAAGTCACGAAGAGGGGAATTGCCTTGAATGGAGTCAGTTACGTAGACGATGCGACGTAATGTGCGAAAAACTCACCTCGGTAGCCCATAACAAACTCACGAACACCAGCATGGCCAAACAGCTTTGCTGCTCGGGCATCTCCATGATAGGAACGAGGAGTAGAACCAAAAAGATAGCCACGATGCCAAGGAGTATAAACATAGTAGAGCTGAATAGCCAGGTCGGACAAGTAAAACGTCCCACCGGTGTCTCAATCTCTTTCATAGGTGTTACGGGAGCATCGTCACCTTGCAGCCTCACCTTCATCCCGTCATTCTGGGCGCCGAGGAGACCTTTTCCAAGGCTTGCGGCCTCGGCGCGACGCTCGAGACCGATAAGATCTCTCCATACCGTATTTCGTTCCCAGACAACGTGTTCCCTAAGATGCGACCGAAGGTCCTTCTTAGCGAGGGCCTCGTCACCATGCGTCACTGTATCGGCATAGGCCTTCTCCATCTTAGCGATATTCTCCTCGACGTGCTTGACAGTCTCGGGTAGAAAGGGGTACGAAGTCTCGACGGCATCCTTCATGTATGTCGGTCGAAATTCCTTGTCGATGATCTTGTCGAACTTCTTAAGTACCTTGCTGAAACCAGTCCTGTTCAGTTGTACGTATGACTTGAGTTCGCACAGCTGCACATAAAGGCTGATGATGCGCTTCTTCAGCATGATACCGGAAGAAAACATCTGAGCCGTCTCAGCGTAGTCATCGTATCCGATGCTGTACCTACGCGACCTGGTAAGATCTGTCGAGGCTGTCAAGTCGGTAGAAGCGAACATGGCACTCGGGACGGTGCGACGTCGGCCGCCAAGGCTCAAACGGCGCCTCGTATTCAAAGCCGAGGTCTCGTCTTGATCGTCATCGTCATCGCTATCCTCAACCCCGTCGTCAGTTGAGCGCGTACTACGGGCGCTTTTAGAGCTCTGAGCGCCAAGAGTATGTGTCACTTGCTCGCTGGCGGGATACTGCTGCATAACTGGCCTCTGGGCAAGCTCGGGTTCGTCGTAGTCATCTGTATCGAGTGACTCGATATCGCGCATCAGATCATCAACTTCGTCGAATAGCTCCTTCTCCTTGACACCATAGAAGGACGAGATCTTTTCTAATTCCACATCCAGAGCGCGACCGAAGACGGTTTCGGGTTCTTCGTTCCGTAGGAGCGGTCGCGTTTCGACATCAGAGACAGCTGGTTGGTGAACAGTTTTCTCGAGCCCGTAGATCCTACGACGGGCGAAGAGGTACGGTTAGGGATATTTAGGAAATAATTTACGATGGGAAAACAGCAAGGACGGAGATAGAACTTACAACTTCTTAAGATTGCTATATGCAATGTAGTGGCTGCTCCAATCAGGAACAGCGTTGAACTGAATGCTGTGGGAGAACTTCATCTCGTCTTGCTCGTCAAGCCAGCGCCTCTTCTCGTCTCTCTTAGCTTTTTGGCGCCGTTCCCTAGCAGATGATAGCTGCTTTAGTTCGTAGGCCTCTTCAGGTATTCCAGTTATCCCAGCTACTTTGAGTATTCCAGCACTACTCCCTCCTCTATCCTCTGGCTCCGTCGGTGTTCGGCCGGGATGGTGGGGAGCTTGTTGCGCGTGAGCAGTGTCGCGGGGTGAGGAAGAGGAGGGGGTCACCGGGAACCTTGAGGGTGATATGGTGGAAGTGGTGGAAGTGGTGGAAGTGGTGAGAGTGGTGAGAGTGGTAGAAGTGGTATATAAATCGATAGAAGCGGTAGAAACTAGCAACTTTTTCGTCCTTTCGGGTCCAGGATGAAATGATGAAACGATAAAACGATGAAATGGTAAAATCCGGATTATACGCGACGGTCCACAACGGCGTTTAAACTAATGTAAATATGACTTTCTTCCCACTTTATAATTGCAAACCAGTTGCAATAGTGTAGATAATACTACAGTTAAACCTCGCCATAACGAACTAATTAAAACACGGGTTTAAATTCGTTATAGCAAGGTTTCGTTATAAAGGGTGTTTCCCCACTTTAAATAAAGGTATTATATATATACATTTATTTATTAATAAATTATACGTATTTTTATATATAAAATATATCTTTTTAAATGTTAACGAAACACGGTAAAATAAATTTATTTAAATATATTTAATTATAATTATTTTTAATTTAAATATAAAGTTTTCCACTTAAATTTACTTATGTAATAAACGTTATTTTAGTTATATATACGATAAAATATTTAAAAAAAAATTTAAATAAGTAAAAACATTAAATAATATATTTAACGTAATTAATTTAAAATTATTACTTTTTAAATTAAATTTATTATTATGTTAAATAGATTTAAAACAATTGTTAAATAAAGTTATTTATATTTTTAACTTATTTCACCGTGTTTTATTAACATTTAAAAAAATATTAATTATTATTTATTTAACATTTAAAATTTTATTCGATTTTTTTAACGATTAAATAAAGTTTTAATTTTAACGTTATTAATGTTATTATCGATTTTATTATCGATTTTATTATTTATTTTAATATTTAAACTAAAATTCGTAAATAATAAATTACGTTTATTTACATTTCATTTACGTTATAAAACGTTTAATCCATGCGTTTATACTTATAAATCTTTAATAAAACGTTTTATAAATTTTAATTTAAACTTTTAATAAATAAAATCGAGTTAAATAATATATTTTTAATTAAATTTTAAATATTATATTAACAATCATTTAAATAATAATAATAACGTTAAAAATAACTTTTTTTTTAATAATTTAAAATTAATATTATACTTTCTTTATTTTTCCAACTTTTATATATACTCGTACAACATTACGTTATAATATTATAAACTTTAACTTTTAAAAATACAAAATAACTTTATATATTTATAAATTTATATTAATAATAATAATAATAACAATAATAATAACGTTAAAAATTCCTTTTTTTAAATAATTTAAAGCTAATAAAATAATTTCTTTATTTTTTTAACCTTTTTACATTTTTATATAACGTTACGTTATAATATTATAAATTTTAACGTATAAAAACAAGTAATAACTTTAATAATATATTACACGCGTTTATACCATACGCGTTTACACTAATAACAACGTTAAAAATTCCTTTTTTTTAAATAATTCCAAGTTAATAATATAGCTTTTTTATCCCTTTAACTTTTTTACATCTTTAAATAACGTTACGTTATTATATCGCAAGTTTTAACGTTTAAAAATACTTAAATAAATAATAGTTTTAATAAACAATATATAATACGTTTATATCCACGTATTTACATTAATAATTACGTAGAAAATATAAAATGATTTTTAATTTTAAGTTAATTATTTAATAGCTTAATCCTTTTAACCTTTTTTTTAATTTTATATAATATTACGTTATTATATATTAAATTATAACGTTTATTACAATTAACGCGTTACAATCGAGATTTACGCGTTGCGACCGGCGTTACAATTATATTTCAATTAATTCGATAACTATTTTTAATTTAAAACGTATAAATTATTTCAATAATAATATTAACAATAGTTTAATGTATAAAGATTATTTACTAATTAATTTAATTAATTAATTTAATTAATTTTAATTAATTTTAATTGATTTTAATTAATTGTAATTAATATTATTATAAATTATATAATTTAAAAATGTTTCGAATTATTTTAAACTAAATATTTAAAAAAGTTTTAAAAAGGTGTGCCGGGGTTTAATTAATTAAAAAGTAATATGGTTAAAAGAAATATATCCTTTTAAACAATTTTTAAATATTTAATTTAAAGTCATTTAAAATAATTTATTATCGATTTTATTATTAACTTTATTTTCGATTTTATTATTAATTTTATCGTTAATTTTATTATTAATCTCGTTATTAATCTCGTTATTAATTTTATTATTAATCTCGTTATTAATTTTATTATTAATTTTATTATTAATTTCGTTATTAATTTTATTATTAATTTCGTTATTAATTTTATTATTTTAAATAATTTTTACGAATTATAAGTTGTAATTTACCCAATTTAATTAATATATATAATTTATAAATTTTATTTTTATTTAATTTAATTAATTTATATAATTAAACTTTTAAATTTTTTACTTTTATATAATAAGTTAAATGGTGATTAATTTTAAAATTTAATAAATTTTATTATATAAAAAAATTTGTTATTTTATTAAAAAACTTTATTATATAATTAATTTAAAAGTTTTTTTATTAAAATCGTATTTTAAAAAAGAGTTTAATTTAAACGTACGGGTTATTATATAATAAAATTAATAAAATAAATAATAAAATAAAGATTTATTAATTAAATCTTTTTAATTAAAACTTATTTATATACACCATAAATATAAATTATTTAATTTAAACGTATAAGTTATTAAATAATAAAATTAATTAAATAAAAGATAAAATAAACATTTATTAATTAAATTTTTTTAATTAAAAATTATTTTTTAACGTTGTAATATATTTAACGTATAAACCATTATATAATAAAACTAATTAAATAAAAAATTAAATAAAAAATAAAATAAAAAATAAAATAAAAACTTATTAATTAAATTTTTTTAATTAAAAATAATTTATTTAATAATTAATAAAAATATATACATGTAAAAAAAAGTGGGTTATAATAACGTTAATTATTTTAAAAATAAAAAGGAATTAATTAAATTATAACAATTTAAATATATATTAAAAAACGTATAAAAACTTTAATAAGTTATAATTATTAATAATAATAAATTACTTAATTAAATATAAATATAAAAAGTACGTATTAAAAATAGGTATAAATAACTTTAATTAATTAATAAAAACGTTTAAAAATATTATCGTAATAATTTATAATAGCATTATTATCATTATAAATTATTTAATTAAATAATAAAAATAATAAATATATACCGTAAAAAGGTATATATGTTATTAATTAACTAATTAAATAAGTTATATACGATACCGTTTTAATATATAATAAAGTTATATTTATATATGTTATAATATTTAACCAATTAAAAGTTTTAAAATATATTATAAGATTTTAATTATTATAAAAACCAATTAAATAATAAAGTTATTACTAGTTTATACATTTTAATTAAATATATATATAAACTTTTTCCAATTTAATTATTTTTTATTTTTTCACTTTTTTATTTATTTTTTAACGTTACGTATTAATTACATTTATCGTTTTAATAATTAACGTTATATAACTTTCCAACTTTATCTTTAACTTTATTAATAACTTTTAACTACGTTATATGTTATATTTTTAACTTTACTTATAACCTTTACTTAATTATATTATATAATTTACCAATTTTTTTTTAACTACATTATATACTACACTTTTAACTTTACTTTTACTAAATTATGTTATATAATTTAATTATATCCTTTATATTTTAACCACATCTTTTATATTTTAACCACATTTTTTATATTTTAACTACATCTTTTATATTTTAATTATATCTTTTATATTTTAATTATATTTTTTATATTTTAACCACATTTTTTATATTTTAATTATATCCTTTATATTTTAATTATATTTTTTATATTTTAATTACATCTTTTATATTTTAACCACCGTTAATTACATTTTTACTTTAATTATTATTTTATATATATCCGATAATATTAATAATTAAACCATTTTAAAAAAACGAAACTATTTTTATATAATAATATATCTGTTATTATATTAATTAACTAAAATTATTATTTCGGTTAAAATAGTAAAATTTTATTAAATATTTTATATTTTTACGCTAATCACGTAATTAATTTTTTAACAATATTAAAATTAATATTTAAACCGAAATAATTTATATTTTAATATTTAACGTAAAATATATAAATTATAAATAATTAATTAATAAACGCATTAAATATAACGCCGAAATTTTAACGTTATTTTATTTTTTTACTTTTTACATATTTTATTAAACGATTAATTAACGTTAACGTTATTTTAACTTAAATTTATAATTGTTAAAATTATATAATAATTTTTTTCGTTATATATTAAATATAATATAAACGGTAATTATTATTACAATTATATTTTTAATATTATTATTATAATAATATAATTATTTTTATTTTACTATTTATAAAACTTATCTTAAATGACTTTAAATTAAATATTTAAGAATTGTTTAAAAGGATGTACTTCCCTTAACCACACTACTTTTTAACTAATTAAACCCCGGCATACCCCTTTAAAACTTTCTTAAATATCTAGTTTAAAGTAGTTCGAAACATTTTTAAATTGCGTGGTTTATAATAATATTAATTAAAATTAATTAAAATTAATTAAAATTAATTAAATTAATTAATTAAATTAATTAATAAGTAATTTTTATATATTAAACCATTATTAATATCATTATTAAAGTAGTTTATACGTTTTAAATTAAAAATAGCTATTGAATTAATTGAAATACGGTTGTAACGCCGGTCGCAACGCGTAAATCCCGATCGTAACGCGTTAATTGCAATAAACGTTATAGCTTGGTATATAATAATGTAATATTATATAAGATTAAAAAAAAGGTTGAGAGGATTAGGCTATTGAATAATTAACTCGGGATTAAAAAATATTTTATATTTTTTACGTTGTTGTTAATGCAAGTACGTGGATATAAACGTGTTATATATTACTTGTTAAAGCTATTATTTATTAAACGTTAAAGTTTGCGATATAATAACGCAATGTTATATAGGTATAAAAAAGGGTTAAAAAGGTTAAACTATTAAATAGTTAGCCTTGGATTTTATTTTTTACCTAATTATCGATGTAAACGGGTGGGTGTAAGCGTGTTATATATTATTTGTTAAAGTTATTACTTATTTATTTAAGTATTTTCGAACGTTAAAACTTGCGATATAATAACGCAACGTTATTTAAGGATGTAAAAAAGGTAGGGAAGTAAAGAAGTTATATTATTATTTTTAAGTTATTTAAAAAGAAGGAATTTTTAACGTTATTGTTGGTGTAAGCGTGTAGGTATAAATGCGTGTGGTATATTGTTAAAGTTATTTCGTATTTTTTAACGTTAAAGTTTGCAATATTATAACGTAATACCGTATGGATATAAAAAAAAGTTAAAAGGGTTAAACAATTAAATAGTTAGTTTTAAGTTATATTTTTTATTTTATTATTAGCGTAGGTATGTAGATGTAAACGCGTATAAACGCGTAGGTATAAATATTAAATATTATTTTAAGGTTATTCCGTATTTTTTAATGTTAAAGCTTATAATATTATAACGTAATTTTTTATAAATATGTAAAAAAGTTAAAAAGATAAAAAAAATATAATATTAATTTCGAATTATTAAAAAAAAAGTTATTTTTAACGTTATTATTATTGTTTAAATGATTATTAATATAATATTTAAAATTTAATTAAAAGTGTACCACTTAATTTAATTTTATTTGTTAAAAGCTTAAATTAAAATTTGTGAAACGTTTTATCGGAGATTTATAGGTATAAACGCATAAATTAAACGTTTTATAACGTAAGTAAAACGTAAACGAGCGTAACTTATTATCTATAAATTTTAGTTTAAGTATTAAAATAATATAAAACGTTATATATTATAATTATAATATATTAAAACGTTAAATTTTTACATAATTAATATAAATTAATTTTAAATAAAATTATTTATAACGTTAATTTTTAAATTATTAATTAAATTTTTTTAATTTAAATTATTTATAATTTTTACATTTTAATATATAAATCGTAAAAATTTGCTAAAAAAATTCGCTAAAGTAAAGTTTTACTATAAAGTAAATTCGTTATGGCAAGGTTTAACTGTAATACATTAACCTAAATTAGTATGTATGTATGTATGTATGTGGTATTAAAAGCAGGCTGGTGAGGTGCCCTTGTAATCTCCAGTATCCAAACTATGTAGGAAACCCAATTAATGTTACATATGTAGTTATTGACAAATAGGAACCTTACTAGAGACCCACGTGTGTATACCTTACGTACCTAGGTACCTCCACCAGCCTCCAGCCCCAGGAATAAAAATAGGTATCTCCCCTGCTAGTGTACCTTACACTGCAGTACACTAAAATATGTTAAAAGATAAGTAGGTACCTGTCAGGCATCTTTATCCCTCCAAAAGGCTTTAAAAGCCTTGAAGATAAATAACTCTACAAGCAACGTCCGTCTTAATTGACAGAATATAAAGATTTACGAAATACAATTATTAACCAACCATAAAAGAGCCAGGTACCTAACTTATCACAAACGCCCAGTCTTAACTAACTTTCCATTTCAAGATTTAATTACTCAAGCAATTTCAAACTTATCAGAATGATCCCATTAGTTGCAGAGACCGTAGCTTTATAGGTTAAACTTTCTATCTATCTTCAAGACTCATATAAAAATCATTATTATTTTAACAAACTGCGTGATACCGGAATACCTATAAAGCCAGGCCAACCTCCTCTCTGTAGGCAACCATCCACTTTCCCACGGGCGTGGTGCAACCAATCAGAAGCATATGAAAGGAGATCATGGCTGCAAGGTCCTACTATGCACATAAATGCCTACCTACCTAGGTAGAATTCATTCCGGACACAGATCCGCTAGGTCACATCTGTTCAACCATCAACCAGTCAATATGCACCGACAACTTCGGGAACTGGAGGCCCGTCGTCGTAGACTAGCCGTCGAGGCTGGACGACAGCGGGTGGCAGCAGCCCGCCCTCTTCAAATCATCACGACGGAGTCCGATCCTGAACCCTTGTCAGAAGTAGACGTGACAGGATTAGGTCGTCTAGCTAATTTGCCCAATGAGATCATTATGGTAATCTTTAACAACTGCAGCTTACGTTCTCTCATACGACTTGAGCGTGTGAACAAGGCTGCTAAAACGTTTGTGGACCTCTTGCAAGACATTGAGTACATCAAAGAGACCGCCAAGGGTATCATTCAACGTGCGGTGCCTCATTACCGCAACTTCATGTTCACCATCTTGAAAATTACGACGTATCATGGATTACGATATCTTTTAACCACCTTTACCTGCGAGGCTTGCGGCAAGCCAGGATCATTTCGTATGATCAAAGTTAGGGTCCTCTGTGAAGATTGTCACTGTCCGAGAAAGCAATAGGAAAACCGAAGGTGGCTGCATGCCAATCAGAGACGGTTCGTTAGAGCACATAATACTATGATTGCTCTCTTTTCTAAAAAGACTAATATCAAATTGCTAGTTCCGATGGCCTCGGGCGATCCTATCAAGGGTTATGTACAAGCGTGTGACTTCGATTTCTTAAATTGCCTACAAGCTATTAGCAAGACCAGCGAACAAAAAGAACACCCCGACGCCAAGACGATGCGTTAGAAATGATGCTCATGATATATGAAATAGGTGTTGGCAACATCTCGAAATTTACTTTATCATTAACTACTACTAAACGATGCTATCCATATCTTGATATGTAGTGGTCTCATCTCCAATGTTGAAGTGAATGATACATACCTACCTAGGTTAGGCATCTCTTATAGGTGATAACCGTATAGGAAATACAGTAGGGCTGAGAGCCTTATGATTTACAATTAAAGATTGTAATGCCTCGATGAATGTAACGACAGCTTCATCAGATGGGTATGTGATGGTTTTGAATGGCTACTATTTTATGTCTACCTGCCTAGCCGAGGGGGCAGCTTAAGACTGTGGCAAGGTCTATTAGTATATTATAGATAAATGTGACATCACCACTATGATAAGATCAACAAACGCCATTCTATAACTACCTAGGTTAGGTTACTTATGTACTTACTCTCGCTGCATGGCCCAGAATATTACACCGGTAATAATAGCCAGTCAAACTTGATGCTATCCGTCTATACCCATTATTTGCGGCTTTTGAAAAAAGGGGGGGTTGCCCCTGATCCAAGGAGTATTCGACGCCTAACAAGTCATATTATCACATTCGCTAGGTGTAAAACAAACTACAGCTCTCAAAATAGAATCTATACCTCTCAAGTAATTCGCCGGTAGTTTTGTAAGGACCCAGGCACGTGGAAAGTCAACTGTTAAACCAGAGCTTTAGATATTTAAATCAACATGAGCGAGCGAATGCACGAGGAAGAGCCGCTCAATCGGGAACCTGGGATCCTGAGACTCAGTTAGATGTTCATCACCGAGGATGGGTACGACCGAAATCACTGTCCGCAGCCAGCAACGGAACAGCTCAGTTCTAGGACGCATGAAGTGCATATTGATGGCTACGTCCGCAACCCGCTAAACCTTTCGATCGAAAATCTGCGCTCTGATTTCCCGCAGCACGAAGTTGTCTGCGCACTCCAGTGCGCCGGAAATAGGCGACATGATATGAGGACGGTGGTAAGGGAGGTCCAAGGGATCGACTGGTCCGACGGCGCTGTCATGAATTGCCAATGGCGCGGTCCCTTGCTAAAGGATATATTAGAGAAAGCAGATATCGTAGACTTGAGTACAGGCGACGACGCTCATGTCGCTTTCGCCTCCTTCCAGGTAGAATGTCAAGACGATTCGTGGTATGGAGCCTCGATTCCTATGAGCCGAGCCTTGGACTTAGATAAGGAGGTCATCCTGGCTCTCGAACGGAATGGGAAGCCATTAAGCGTCCGTCACGGTCACCCCGTGCGGATCATTGCTCCGGGACTCGTAGGCGCGCGAGCAGTAAAGTGGTTAGACAGGATCACAGTACAGAAAGAGGAAAGCCAGAACCACTACATGCAACGTGATTACAAGGCGCTCCCTCCGCAGGCTACGGGCAGCGCCTCGGCGGGGAAATACTGGAGCGTTACGCCAGCCGTACAGGAAATGCCGGCAAATTCTGTTATCTCAAGCCCACGGACGGGGGATACAGTAAAGAGAGATAACGGCGGAAAAGTCGAGCTCTACGGCTATGCTCTACCGAGCGGCGACGGTGGTCCCATCGTCAAGGTCGAAGTTAGTACTGATGGAGCTCATACATGGACTGAGGCAAGGCTCGAACATGATGATGAAGAGGGAAAGTGGTCATGGAAATTCTGGAGGGCCAAGGTTCTCGTTCCACCAGGACAGTCAAGGGTGATATTTAGCAGAGCTACGGATGCATCTGGCCAGACACAGCCTGATTTACCCGCTTGTAATTTCAGAGGAGTCTGCTATAATGGGTATGGCGAGGCACGGGACTTAACAATTCAGTAGCTAACTTATACTAAAATGCCTGTTTTATGTAAAGAGTTGGGTTCTAGTTTAAACATCGTATTTAAGGGATTATCTTAGACGAGTGGTGGACAAAATCCCGCGTGTAGGTATTCAATGGAAAGTATCGTATGATAGGTACTTACCTAACTCTATAGGGGGCTTCTTTTTCATGAGTTCCCTTGGCTGAGATTCTATTTCTGCATTGTTATTAAGATATACATTGTTACCATGCTATGACAGTGCTCTCGCTTGTTCTGGCAACCCATACAAAGAGAAATATATTGGGAGAAGCGGACGGGCAAACGATAGTCCATCGTTCTTGATACAAAGAATAAAATACTACCTAAGTAAGACCAAGAGTCAATAATAATTTGCAGACTTATTTATAGACTTAGACGCAAAGCAGGCGCGTGTGCCATTATGAAGATAACAAAAAGGGGCATGCAGAAATCAAGTCAAACGACCTATCTCGCCACTCAGTTCAAAGAAGTGTAGGCTTTCAAGAATTCACGAGGAAATAATGTTCCAGGGATAATTAGAAGCTTGAGCAAGATTTTTGAGTATAAAATCTAACGAGACACCCAAATCTTTTCGTTCATCATCCAAGATAACAACCAAGCTACCAAACTACCAAACTACAAAACATATTGATTCAATACCAATACTTCAAGATACCAAAACATCACAGCCCTCAATATCAACAATGGCCAACATGAAGAACACCAGAATTGCCCAGAAGCCCGCAACTCATAGCAAGGGGCTCTTTGACTTCAGCGACACTGACAGCGGCCTCCATGCACCCGAAGGAACTAGCTCAGGCGGTTGCTCGGTCATGTAGGGATCTACCAGTCGACTATTTTTCCACGTCTACGAGAATATGAATTACGTTTGCTGGGATGAGATTTTACTTGAGGGATAATAGAAGAGTCAGGCGTTGGTGACACTCTTTGACCGTGCCTGGGGGATATAAAATTATAAATTGGAGTCACTCGTTATTTCTGTATTTCTTTCTTTCTTGATATTTAATAAAAACCCTCGTCGTCGTTACAATGATATCTTTTTTATTTTGCTTAGAGAGTGAGCTGTCTGACTACCTAGAATAGGGCTGCCCATTTTGCTCTTGGGGATAATATACCTAAGTACCTAGCTAATGTGATGAATTTGAAGCGGATCGATTAGTACCTAATTATAGTATTATACCTCTTATAGACAGTTGAACTGGTGGGAAAGCAAAGGTATTATAAAATTATGAATCCATGCTTTTCGGGACACGGGGAAGCTATCGACGATGCGTATCATTCGTCTGGACTCGGCATAGGGCTGCTAAACGCCGAATATAGTAATTCGGCACGGGTCTACTGTTACATTGCCATGCAGCTGTGCGTTTCTGCCTGGTTCAGCCCAACGCTATGGAGACCTTACTCTAGATTTACTATGACATTATGAAGTAATGAGATGTTATGATCTCTAAAGCAAACGAACGAATAAACAACGTGCTGCTAAGATAAACGCGGGTTGGTTAAGTTGGAGTAGGAAAAGGCAACATTGTATTTGTTAGCAACTGAAGGTTTCTTGCCTATATTCAGTCATGAGTATGAATACAGACAGCTATGATACATCGACGCCTATTAAGCGTGGCACCGCATGAATTGTGCAGATTTATGAGGTCTGATGACCGCATTCTGCAGAGGGGAACGGGCTTTGATTGACAGGGACTAGAATAACAGTTGTCTTCGAGGAAAGTCGGTCAAGATAGAGGTGAAGGGCTGATGGGGAACAAGGGAATAAGAGACCATTATTGTCGACATGAATCTGGACCTTTTAGAGAGACTTTTCGAATTTATAAAATATAGGTTAGGCACACGCCGCAATCGTATCGTATCGCATCGTGCTGGTGTCGTAACTGCAACTGCAAATACGCAGACAATACTTTTGGAGTTTGTATAAGATAGGTGGACGTTGGGAGTATCGAATATGTATAGAGCTTCGGTGCAATGCTAAGGCAACAAGGAACCCATATTTTTTATGATCTGGATGCGCTGGCAGACACTAAAACAACAGGGGTTGATAACAGGGGGGTTAGCTGCAAACTATTTATCTGATCCCTGTACGCATCAAGTCCCGCGAATGGTTTGCCGATGGTAAAAAAAAGTGCGGAGGTAAATGCCTTTTTTTCTTCTTTCTTTTTGGTTTGCCTTTCTTTCCCTCGCCTGTTGGAGAATATCCCTGATAGAAAGAGGGGATGGAACGGATGAATTTAAAAGTATTATTCTCAAGTACTATAGTAACCGATATCAATATATTTAGTAGGTTAGGTACATGCGCACGTTTATATGTACATCTAAAAAAAGGTACCTGGTGCCTCGATGCCTGTAGGTTTCCATCTCCATATTGACTTAAGGTTTCTACCTACAGGTAGTACATGTATCAAATGTACCTAACATATGCATGTGTACCTAGGTACATGCATGATCCAGTTAAGTTAATGCATGGATGTACCTAAGCATCATCTACATAGCTGGCAACTGTTCCGGGGTCTGCTCCTACCTGTTCCTGTCGCTGGTTCCTGTCCAATCGATCGATACGATGCCGCATTAGGCGAATCTATCTTTCTTTTTCCGAAAATCTCCAATGTTCATCTACGATATTCAGATCAGCTCTAGGAAATAATCTAGAATAGAGAACCCGCCCAGGTTTTCGAACGATCTCATCAGACACCTACATACAACTTCTTTTGATCCCTCGTGGCGTCCTGCGCGTAAGCTTACATGTTCGATGCTTTGTAACCGACAAACTTCCCTCCCACCGCGTCGCCCATAAAAAAGACGACTACCTATGGGCCATTGATGGGCTGGTGATGCTTCTGCGACTTGCATGACGGCAGTAGTGCATGATGCAAGGTCGGATACCCCATCGTCCATTGACAGCAATCTCCAGCGAAACAGAACGCGGGAGTGACTCTACCACAGCGTCGTACATCCGTCCGCAAACATAGACTATATAAACCTGGACCTATATATATATATATATATACAGACGCATACCTGATACATATTAGTACAATATACTCGTTTAGTCATCGCAGAGCAGACGTTCTGCTATGTAGTGAGGAGGAGAGCTTGGTTTTGCTGACTGTATCCAATATCTCCCCTAATATCTCTCCTCTCATTATAATACCGACCAACACCCCGACGGTACTACCACCATCACCTCACTGATTCGCCTGGGTTTCCTAGGTTTCCTGGAACTGCTCGGGATATTTCGACATATTTAACAAGCACCGCTATTCTTACCGCGGAACTTCATATACAACTTTCATCCCCCACATCAATACTTGAATACATGCCTAGATAGGTATTCCGATTTAATGAGACTGGCACCAACTCACCAGCGGTCGTGATCAACGATATTTGCCGGCCTTTACCGATTTCATCGAGCTTGCCGGAAGCTTACTATTAGTTCCCGCACTATTTACATAGGTAGTGATTTGCAGCAAGGCAGGAAAGAAAAGAAAAAAAAAAAAAAAAAAAAAAAGGAACTTGAAAAACCATGGATGGTTGATTGGTTGCCTGTCAGAGATTGCCATAGGACTCAAGCAAACGACTCGTCAAACTCTTATGTACATATCCACGTATGCCTTATGTTCATCTTGTCCTTCAGATCATCGTCATCATGATCATCTACGTTGTTTTCTCCTCCGCTTTATTATTTTCTTTGGCGCGACCCAGCTTTACATTACACTACCTACACTAAATGTACGATTAACCGTACTAACCGTTTCTGGTAGGGAATTGACTCAGGTCCCTTGTCTCCGACTCCCTTGGCCTAGGTACGAAGTTACGTGTACAGTTGCGGTCAAACGAGAAATTGAGTCAACTCAATAGCTCTTTGACTATGTACCTAGGTACATTAGGTTCTTATGCAAGTATCTATGTATTCTTGAACCACCTGACCATTACCTAGATCGTTGCAACTACTTAGGATAAAATCTCAGGTTATTAATTTAATACATCGAAGAAAAAAAAGAAAAAACCGATTTGCTCAGCCGACGGAACCCCTAGATTTAGTCTAAACAACAAGTTGCGAGCTATCTGCGTGTTCTGTACTCCGTGTTCCCTTGACACGGGCAGTGACCCATAAGGTACAAGAGGGGGCCGATACTTCTGGTGTGCGGATAGCCGCGTACTTGGCAAGTGGGCGCTGTGGATTCGACTAGGATATAAAAAGGTGTACAAGGGTGGATGCATGTCAGTGGAGCACTCACACTTGTCCTGGGCGCACAACTCATAAGCTCCCGCCCCCATTCCACCTTTTCGTGCAAAAGCTCTGAAGCAAATCTAAACAATCCGAACCCTTGTTGATGAAAGCTGGGCTGCCATACAGCCCCCAGCTCAACCAACCAAGGTCCAAGGGGGGATTAACTGAACCAAGCAGTTCAAGGAGGGACTAGCGTGGAAAAAGAAGCACCACAAACCTGTGTACTGCGCGCTTGTGTACCTGTTGTATGGGTTTGTGTGAGACTGTGCTTCCTTGGGCTGTCAAGGTCAAGTGAGAATCTCTGGGTTTTTTTTTCTTTGGCTCCTGCGCTACTTCGATTTACCCGTCTGTCTCAACCCTACTACTCTCTTGCCGAGAAGAAGAAGACGAAAAGTAGAACACCATTTCGCGTCGACGTCGTCATCCTCTTTTTTTATTTAATTTTTTTACCTTATCCCTCTCTTGGATCTGTTTTATGCATCCTTATGACAGAGGCGCGCGTTGACTTGAAGATACACGTCGGTGGTAGCAGCGAGGAGAAGTACAGAAAAGAAGAGAGCTTAGAAACTCGTCGCCTTACTCCCCCCCCCCCCCCTTTCGCGACAGACAATACCCGAGGTTTATTTGGAGCTGGTGCTGCTGCTGGTCTCTTAGCTTACCCTGCCTGAACGTGCCTATCCTACTGCATCATCCCCATACCTACCTAAGCAACTAGGTGGGTAAAAAACGCCGTTAGACGGCCATGGATTCGAGACAGCCGCCACCATCACAACAACAACAGCAACAGCAACAGCAACAGCAACACCATTTTGCTCGTAATGCCGCATCACCACCAGTCTACGGCCGATCACCTTTCCCACCCGCCTCGAATCCGGCTTCCGCAGTAACAACAGCCTCGCCATTTCATCCTTCCCATACCGTATCTGCAGGTCCTACTACGTACGGCGAACACCAGCGACATTCGTCAGATACGAGTCCCTTCTACCCGCAACAAAGACCACCAACCTATGCGTCAGAACCCGCGTCGCATCCCGCGCCCACTCATTCGCGACACCAAAGTTCGTCATCTATTAATGCTTCTCTGACGCGGAATATGCCTCCTCCCTCATCTCCTCAGCATCAAAACCAACAGCCGCCTCCAGTTCCTCATCCGCATCAAATGGGTCATTACAGCGGCCCACCTGCGCCAAGGGCTCCTCCGGTGAGTCTCGGTCCCCCGGGCGCTTTCCCTTCCGCTAGGGAGCTTCCCGCGCTCAACTCAATACCGCGAACGGGAAGTATAGGGGGGAGCATGTCGATATCATCGATACTTGGAGGTCCCCCGTCGGCCTCTCGCGAGCCAACTCCCGGCCATCCAGCTTCCTTTCAGCCCCCCGTTACGACTTCTGCCGTTTCAGGTCCCGCATATGCCGCGCCTGTTCATGCGTCGCCTAGGATGCAGCCTGCAAATGAATATGCTGCTTATAATAGGAGGCCCCAGACGCCAGATCAAGGCAGACCTTTTGACACGAGAGACCATAGGGGTGCCATAATCGGATCGCCGCCACAGGGCATATACGGAACTCCCGAGTTATCCCGATACAACACCCCTCAAGCGTACCCGCCACGCGGCCCGCCGATGCCGCCGGCCGATGAGAGAAGGGAACAGCCAGGTCGGATCTCCGCTGCTAATTTACCTCCTCGACCGAGTAGCCAGCCGAGGTCCTACCATGGTATACCCCCGAGACCTGCAGACGTGGGGAGGGGCCCACCACCTGGAGAACCCGTTTACGGTAGACGAGAAGAGACGCGACCTCCTGGCCCGGCGGGGTACGATCCGGAACGACAACCTCGAGCCATGCCGTACGAAGAGCAGCGTCGATTTGTTGCTGATCGAGAAGCAGAGTTCCAGGAGAGGGAGCGAAGGGAGAGGGAAAGAATACACTACGAAGAGCAGCGCGCCTTCGTAGCTAACAGAGAGCGGGAAATGGAGAGAGAACGAGAAAGAGAAAGAGATAATAGGGAAATAGAAATGCGCGAGAGAGCTCGAAGAGAAAGGACCACATCCGACCCGAGTCGCCCACATGGTCAACACCCTGCGGAACTTGGTCCTCAGGTGCTTTCGCGACAGCCGCCTTATGGAAGGCCAGACCCCCGAGACGCAGCAGCCTGGCAGCGGACTGGGTACGATCAACCACCGCCGAGAGAATCGTACGGCCAGCCGTATTCCGGCCCGCGACCGAACGAGTTCCCTTCTACTACCGCACCGCCGTACGGAGCACATCCTGCTTTCGCACAACCTCCTCACGATCGATTCCCACCAACCGGTCCGCCTCCTCACGTGATACCAGTAAGCCAACCAGGTCCACAACCTGCGCATCCCTTCGAGTCGCCTGATAGGCACCGTTTCATTCAGGCCCATCCCCAGCAGCAACCACCGCCGCCAGCAGCCCATCGAGGTAGGCCGGCCGAGGAGGTCCCCCCTCCCCCCTCAGTCGCGTATAACGGCGGGCCAGGCTCAGCTGTATTCGAAGTTGCTCGACCGCGTCCCCAAGACGATGGCCCGGCTCCAACCGGTCATCAGAGGGCTTTCCTCGGCATCCAAGAAATCAACCGCAAAGGACGAGTCTCTCCGCTGCCGCAAGCCGTCCAAGGAGCGCAACCTCAGTTGCAGGGCCCCGCCGGTGAGCCTGGGATCAAGAGCGAATTCGGCCGTATGTTCTCCGGCATAGGAAGCGGTGTTCGCGGCATCGGTGTCTCTAGCCCCGTGCCACCTAGCATGCAACCCCAGTTCTCAAATGCGGGCCCGCCGCGACGTGATGAAGAACATCCTGGTCAGGAAGTACTTGCAGACGGCCCCGCAAAGCCGAGAGTGAAGCGGAGGAAAGCCAAAGACGAGGATAGCAAGGGTGATGATGATAGCAATGGTCGAGCTACGCCAGTTGGCCGAGCCAAACGTCCCAAGACCCATGCTCACCACCACCATCACCAGTAAGTCACAAACTCTCATATTCATACGCTTCAACCGATATTCATTGTGATATTCTTTAGTCATCATCATCATCACCATCATGGTCCGGAAAGAGCCCCTTCGCCCCTTCAAGCGGCCAATGGACAGCTTAAAGGTCTCAAGACTAACACGCCTATACCTTCTCCCACACGCAAAGACTTTGCCGCTTTTACTCATCACCATCAACCTCCGAGATCAGCGCCGGCCCCGTCTTCGAAGACGGCTACACCGACCATTATCCCCAAACCGAGACATAAGATCTCGTCTCAAGCGGTGCTCGATAGCATTGCGGATCGGCCGCGGAAACACCTGGGTGACATCGTGTATCAGGTGACTTTGAAACCCACGAAGCTGGAGTCATCTCATGCTAAATTTGGTTACTCGTCTAACCCGCGCCCTTTGCCTATGGACGTGATCAAGGGCAACGAAAATTCTACCTTGACGGTCAAGATTCCCCGTGTACACTTAAGCCCGTCCGCACGCGAGGAGATTACTTCCCGCCGAGCTGTTTGGGGCACGGATATTTATACGGACGACTCGGATATTGTTGCTGCGTGTATTCATGCGGGTTGGATTCGAGGCGAGTGGAGTGACGACGTGGATATCGACTTGCTGGATCTGTACAAACCTACAACTTCAAAGAAGCAACGCGCGGCACCTGCCGAGCAGCACCTCGAGGTGTTAACTTCGCCGCCAGTCTCGGGTCCCGTCCGAGTCCCTGCTGACCGAGATTTGCATGTCACGCTTCTCGTGCTCCCCGCGCTCGAGAAATACAGTAGCTCGACGCGCTTCGGTATCCAGAGCCGCGAATTCGGCGGAACTTATAACGGACGTAAGTCGATCCACGATGGGATTAGCTTTATGATCCTAAGCGTACGCTGGGTGGATGGTGCGGCGCCACAAAGCAGGCTTCGCGGCAAGGCGCGCAGGGAACGGATCAGGAAAGCCATGAGCGAGGTCAACCGGAGCCAAGTGGTAGATATAGGGGAAAGGGAGATTCTGAGTAAGGTGGCCATATCAAGGGATTCCAGCGCTAGCAAGGAGAAGGGTGCCGGGAAGGCGGCCGACGGCAACAGAGAGGGCAATAAAGAGAATCTCCCTACAGCTGCACTGAATGGTGATATGCTCATATCAGACCAAGAGAAACCTAATGCGGACATGAATCTGGATCTGGACGGCGGGGCTCGAGAGAAGAACCGGTTAACGGACGACCAAAGTACAGAGATGATTGATGCCCTTACGACTGCTGATGCTAGAGAAGAAACCGGAAGGCATGGAGTGGGTGAACCCATAGGTGCTTCTACGTAGCATTGAGCCGGCGTTACATGGATGCGAAGGGGTTAGAAGGCAGCAGGATTTGTATTGGCGGTCACAAAACGGGTATATTTAAAAGTTTCAGTTGAGGGATATGTACAGTAGAGGGATCCAGCACAGCGTTGCCTTTCTTCTACATCCCGTACCCTTGATGATTTTCCAAGATACCTAGGTACCTATCTGGCTGTTATTGCTTCTCTTCACCTATATAGCATAGCGCGGAGTTTTGAGCAAGAAAAGTGTATGATGATACAAAATAGAATCATCCGTTGTGGCACTTCTATAACAAGGATACTTCAATATCGCACCAAATGACATGGAGCTGTTTCTACATCTTATGTTTAATAACTTGATGGTTCCGTAATATGTTCCGTAATATGTTCCGTAATATGTTCCGTAATATGTTGCTGTTCGAACAATCGTTCTGCTTAAGACGTACCCTGACGCCTTGACACCCTGACACCCTGACACCCTAACCACCTGCAGGCAACCATGATTGAAGCGATAAACATATAGACAAATAGACAAATAGACAAATAGACATAATGACATTAAAATCATTTTTGCGGGGGGGTAGTAGGATACCATCCTCGGTTCTCGGCCTGGCTTCGTAACGGATTCTGCCTCGGTAGCCCGACTAGGAATCTCCTGCAGACCTCAAATCGATATGGCCAATACCAAAATCAGGACCCACGACCCCCTAATTACCTTTTACCTAGGTAGGTAGGCTTCCCTAGAAATCCGTAACCCGCCCGTTGAAGCTATAATCGCCGGCAGGGCCCCAGCGCAGAGGCTCGTTCTTGGGCCCGCCGACTTCGCCCGTCTTGGGGTTGACGTCGCCTTCGAATTCGGGCGGGACGCCTTTACGTAGCGGTACTGATGGGAAGTCATCTTCGGCGGCTAGTGTAGCAGTGGTGGCAGTGGTGGTAGCGGTGGTAGCAGTGGTAGAACGGGAGGGGGTAGAAGAGACGGGAGAGCTGAAATCTGGCGACGAAGTTGGGTTGAATCCCTCCTGGGTGTTGGCTGTACGCTGGAGGCGCTCGAATTCGGCTTGTTGGTCGGGTGGTAGGCGCGGTGGCGATGGTGTGAATTGGAAGGGATTGGAGTTGGAGCTGTTGGAGGCGTGGCGGTGGTGTTGGAGGGAGAGGAGAGATGGATGTGGGTGCGTGTGCGTATACGGACGTGCGAGTCTGGTGAGGTGTGTGAGGCGGGACGCCATCGTGAGGGTATGGTATTTTGCTTTATTTGTTCTATTATTTATTCGATTTACAGAAGATATTCGTCTTGAATCGAGGGTTTCGTTCTTGGAGTTTTCGAGCTTCTTGTTGTTCCTAGAAGTGTGGCAATTAGGAATAGTGTTTAGACTTTCATATATGATGATTTATTTGTATGATGGTAAAGGAACGAAGGACGACTCTATGTATATATGCATGTATGTATATATAAGAGGCTAACATAAGCGCGGATTTACTTCGGTATTGAAAGTGTTTTTTTGACTTCCGTTTTCTCTTGAGAGATTGTATCTGATTGGCTTATCGCCTCTTACACACTGCGGACTAATAGAAATTTTATTACATCTCCGCAAAGTCAATATCATGACTCGAGAATAGTCCGTCAAAAGAAAGAAAAAAAGAAAACAGAAGTTGATGGTAGTACCACCACTAGTTATAATAAATAAGAGCAAAAATAATGCACACGAGCTCAGCAGGGATCGAACCTGCAATCTTTAGAGGGCGGAGAACCAAGGATGGAACCGAAATCTAACGCCTTACCATTAGGCCATGAACCCCGTTGGTGTTGATGAAAATTTTGTGTATAAATTAGTATTATATCTAATAGCAAACGGTTTGTGCTTGATTGAATTAAGTAGTGGATCCGTTGGGAAGTTGAAGAACCCAACTTGTCTTCAAGGTATGTATACCTTTGCCCGTATGCCACATGCCGGCCGGCCGGGCATCATGACCGGTATGTGGTATATCAGCCATATTTAGCACACAAACTGTCACATACGACCATAAGATCTGGAAAATTCGGGATCCCGTCCGCTCTCCCATAGACAAGCCAGTTACTGCCGGATTAGTAGTTGGGTCGGTGACGACCAGCGAATCCCCGGTGTTGTATGTTTTTTGGTTTTTTTTTTTCTAGCTTTCCTCTTTTCGCTAAGCCTCTAAACTTGAGTATGTGGATGGGTATACCCGCCCTTTCCTTTTTATTATATCACTATAAGTTGGAACTTACCTTTTGTAAAACTATGTGATAGATTACTAAATGCCGTAGTTGTAGAGAGAATTGGTTCTGTCAAGTCAAGTCTATGTAGGTTATAACAGGTACATAAGCTAACCTAGCTGTAATGAAAGATAATGTGTTTGGTTTAAATAACTAACCACCTTATATGCATAGACACTACGTACTTGAACTTCACAGAGTGGCGTTATGACTCAATTGATCCGGTTGGTCCCTTGCATTTTTTACCTTTACCAGGGGTCGGCCCACCTGTTCGGGAAACAGCGAGCAGGGATATGTGGAAGTACACACAATACATAGGTAGGTACATACCTCATGTCGATATGTACTTAAATACATACATACGTAGTGGGATGGCGGGGTTAAGATAGAGAGGAAATGATTCACCCCTCCGGTTATCGCTTTAGAAAAATATATCTGTATATGGAATTTGAGATAACCGGCCCAAGGACATCTTTCGTTTTGATTTCGATTGACTCAGACCTCCAACATCAACTCTCCCTTATAAAGAGTCAAATTTCCAACCCTGTTCTTACGAGTTATTTCTGTCTCTCGCTTCTCCTCTTACACCAATTGACTCGGCTTGGACAACATGGAGGCTCTCAAACAGACGTTCAAGCGCTGCAGGGCAGAGAAGAGGGTATTATTTAATTTATTACTTGACTTTTACTTCCTTTTCTTCTTCTTTCCTTACTAACGATCATGTATAGGCTGCCTTGGTGACATATGTCACTGCCGGTTACCCCAAACCCGAGGACACTCCTGATGTCTTGGTAGGAATGCAGAAAGGTGGCGCCGGTACGTTGTGGCAAATAGACGGATTTCAGATGAGCGCAGGTGACAGAAACTAATAAGATACAGATGTGATCGAGCTCGGTGTGCCCTTCACAGACCCCATCGCCGACGGCCCGACGATTCAGACCGCGAACACTGTCGCTCTCGCCAATGGCGTCACCATTAAGTCTACTCTCGGCATGATTCGCGAGGCCAGGTCCAAAGGGTTGACTGCCCCAGTTTTGCTGATGGGCTACTACAATCCCTTACTCAGCTATGGCGAGGACGCTTTACTACGAGATTGTCAAGAGGCCGGCATCAATGGCTTCATTGTCTGTGATCTCCCCCCTGAGGAGGCCGTATCCTTCCGAAAACTATGTAGCAGGGGAGGATTATCCTATGTGCCCCTAATTGCGCCTGCGACGTCTGATACCCGTATGCGAATACTCTGTGCCCTGGCCGATTCTTTCATATATGTCGTATCCCGCATGGGTGTGACAGGTGCTCTAGGCACCCTCAATGCCAACTTGCCGAACTTGCTCGAGCGAGTTAAGAAGTATAGCGGCGACAAGCCTGCCGCTGTTGGATTCGGCGTGTCGACGCGGGAACATTTCCAATCTGTCGCCTCTATTGCCGACGGTGTCGTTATAGGTTCGCAGATCGTCACGACTTTGCAGAAGGCTGAGGAGGGCAACGGTGCCAAAGCTGTTGAGGAGTACTGCGCCTACGTAAGTGGACGGGACTCTCAGGAGACAACCCGAGAAGTCGGCGTAATCGAGGCTATCAGTGCAGCCAAAGAGCCCAGCGGCGACGATGTTACAGTCAACGGTGTAATTACAGAGCATGACGATTCCGCGTTAGTAGCCCAACTTGCTGCGCTTCATGGCAAGATCCCTGAGCGATTTGGCGAGTTCGGCGGCCAGTACGTGCCAGAGTCGCTCATGGACTGCTTATCCGAGTTGGAAGATGGCTTCAATGCTATCAGGGACGACCCTAAGTTCTGGGAGGAATACAGATCCTACTACCCTTGGATGGGTAGGCCCGGCCAGCTACACTTGGCTGAACGGCTCACGGAACACGCTGGAGGCGCCAACATCTGGCTAAAGCGGGAAGATCTAAACCATACCGGATCCCATAAGATCAACAACGCTTTAGGGCAGCTTCTGCTGGCGAGGCGTCTAGGGAAAAAGAAGATTATTGCCGAGACGGGTGCTGGACAGCACGGTGTCGCAACGGCCACAGTTTGCGCCAAGTTTGGTATGGAATGCACAGTTTTTATGGGTGCCGTAAGTTTTCTTCCACTTGCACCTAGTGTCTATTCGCAGTAAGACTTATAGTATGGTTTAGGAAGATGTCCGTCGCCAAGCATTGAACGTATTTCGAATGCGGCTGCTCGGTGCCAAGGTTGTCGCCGTCGAAGCTGGCAGCAAGACTCTACGAGATGCTGTCAACGAGGCGCTCCGCTACTGGGTCGTCCACCTTGAGGATACTCACTACATCATTGGATCAGCCATTGGTCCTCACCCGTTCCCTACCATAGTTAGAACCTTCCAGTCAGTCATTGGCAACGAGACAAAGGCACAGATGCTCGAAAAGAAGGGCAAATTACCCGATGCCGTTGTGGCTTGCGTTGGTGGAGGCAGCAACGCCGTTGGCATGTTCTACCCCTTTTCTAACGATCCTAGCGTTAAGCTTCTAGGCGTCGAAGCCGGTGGCGACGGCGTGAACACTACCCGGCACTCGGCTACGTTAACCGGAGGTACCAAGGGTGTCCTACACGGCGTTAGGACGTACGTGTTGCAGAACGAGTTCGGACAGATCTCAAACACGCACTCGGTTTCGGCTGGTCTGGACTACCCGGGTGTTGGTCCCGAACTATCGTCCTGGAAGGACTCAGAGAGGGCCAAATTCGTGGCCGCTACCGACGCCGAAGCGTTTATTGGTTTCAGACTTATGAGCCAGCTGGAAGGTATTATACCCGCCCTCGAGTCAGCTCACGGCATTTACGGAGCTATCGAGCTGGCCAAGACGATGAAGAAGGATGAGGATGTGGTGATATGCCTCAGCGGAAGGGGTGACAAGGATGTACAGAGCGTCGCGGAAGAGCTGCCTAAGCTGGGCCCTCAGATCGGATGGGATTTGCGTTTCTAAGTGGTGAGGGTTTGTCTTGTAGGTTTGGTCGAGAATGGAACACCTTTACGAAGCTCTCAGACTCGGCGTTGGCTGGCATGGATGGATGGAGGGAGGGACCTTAAAAAGTGAAAATAATACCTATGATACATGATATTGGGATTGGGCGACATATAGATGCGCATCTTGATGCATTTTATACAAATTGATATACACGGTACAATGCTATATCTTTTGTATATTGTCTCTCCGCCTTTGCGCCGTGCGACACTCAAGCCTGTGAACCCCCTCGGATTTGAGAAGCTAGTAAAGTAAGCCATATCATACCTTGGGTGCCTTGTCGTCGCCGCTGCTAGATTTCTCTTCCTCTATGGTGTACTTGACATCCTCGATAGCCTCCCCAATCTCCCCAGTCTCCCTAGCCTCTCCAATCGCCTCTACATCTTCCTTGATAAACAATTCCTCGCCATCCTTTACCTCGCCTATGACAAACTCATCACCGCGCTCGAGCATGCCGTCGACCTCGCTCAGCACAGCCTCAGACGTAACGCCGTCGGCAACTAATTCGCCGGGAAGTGTCTCCCCCGCGTCTTCCTTAGGCGGCAGGCCGAGAGCGGCGCGCTCGCGGGCGAAACGCTCGCGTATGGCAGGCGTCTGCATGATCTTCCAGCGGAGGGCCCAGCCGGCGGGCCCGAGGTCCTTGATGCGGCGCGCCTTGGAGCCGAGGAGGTACTCGTCGATGCCGCCGAGGCGGTCGACGGTCTTGAGCACGCCGGTCGTCAACCGGGTGCGCACGAAGGCGCCTAGGCTCGGCGACCACAGGCGCTTGGTGTGCCGGTTCGGCAGCCAGGTGGTGCGCGACTTGTTGCCGTGGTCCGGGGCGACCACGTTGCCGAACCGGATCTTGGAGCCGGCGAATATGCCCTCGTTCGCCTGCTTGTAGGTCCGGAATCGCCCGTAGGGGTATGCGGGGACTTGGTCCTTGGGCACGGTTAGGTGGGAGGGCTTTTGCCGGTGGTGTGCGGGGGTGCTGCTGAAGGCGCGGGTGATTGTTGTTGTTGCTGCTATTGCTGTTGCTGTTGCTATTGTCGTTGTGGCTATGCTGGGTATTCGCTGGGAGGAGGTGCTGGAGGAGGATATGTGGGATGTGATTGTGGAGAGACGGCACGGCGACGGCGACGGCGACAGCGCTGAGAGTCGTATTGGCGCCATGGTGTTGGCCGGTTAGTTGTATGATTAGCAACGGCTATATTGAGAGATGTGTTATTACGACGACATAGATAACTGAGAATAACTAGTGTCGGTTAGAATTGATGTATGTTGAATTATTGGATGTCACGAACTTTGGCTTTTGGAATTGAAGAATTATATATCGATATATTAGGTACATAGGTAAGGATGATAATGCTTCCGGGGATATATGCAAGTATCCATGCTAAAAGTACCCCAAGGTTAAAAGCAACGAAAGTCATGTGGCAGCGCTCCACGTTCGCGATTTCCTTCTTCTTCTTATCGACCGCGGGGTTCACCGCCCAAGTACCAAGTACATGTTTGAATTCAATAATCTAACTCAATAATCTAACTTAATAATCTAACTCAATAATCTATAACTACCTCAACTTTGATTACGTTTTGCGCACTCTAACAAAAAAAACAATGCTTCCCCCTCTAGACGAGGCCGTCCTCAAGCAAAACCCCGACTTCGACCGTCTCTACAAAACCCTTACCGGCTCGCTTCTTAACCCCGACGGCTCGACACGGAGCAACGACCCGGCAGCTAAGAAGCGCGATGCCGTACATAATGTACGTTGAAGTCGCACCTATGGATATGCTTAATATAATAAGTTAATTGGCTATGTAACTTATTAACCTGATTCTCTCGTATCTAGGAACTTAAAGCCTATCGTCTCAAGGCTACAAAACGGCATCTTCTTCGTCGAGCAATAGCAGCAGCAGCAGCAGCAGCAGTAACAGCAACAGAGAATCCCGAACCGAGCACGAGCAGCACTGCTTCATCTAAACTACAACAACCACAACCACAACAACAATACCAGCACCAACAATACCTATCCCAACCTACCCGACGAACAAGACCAAGGCCTCAAACGCAAACCTCCCAAACCTCCCAAACCTCCCAAACCTCCACCACCACAACCCAAGCCCCTCCCCCTGAAATCCTCGATCTCCTCTTTCTACTCCCACCTTTCCTCACCAACCCCACCTCCCTATCATCCCCCGCCCTCACCCTCCTCCTATCCCGTCCCCCATTCTCCGACCTCCCCTCTCTCTTCCCCATCCTAACCGCCACCCTGTCCAGCACTCTATCCCGACAAGCCAACTCTCTAGCCCGCGTGCTCAACCCCCACACCAACCCCTCCTACATCCACCGCTCCGTCCCCGCCGTCGCATCAACAACCACCGCCTTACTATCCACCATATCCAGTTCCACGATTGCGCTATCCCTTGCCCGCCAGCGCGCCGCATACGACTTAACGACCCATCTAGCGCGACACGCAGCCATTCTAGCCCAGCTCATCCGCGTGCTCGAGTCGAAACACGGTCCCGCCGCGCGGTCCGCCGAGCTACGCGCCGAAGAGGCTAACCTTTCCGTGCGTGTCTGGGCCCTCGCCGCCGAGGCCTTGCTCTGGGATACCCGACGCGCCGTGTACCCTCCCGAAGCGAGGCGCGCCCTGGCTAATTATAAGCGGCATTTAGGCGACGCGCGGATGCGCCTTGCTGATACTCTGCGTGTGCGCCAGGCGGAACTGCAAGACTACGGGGTGATGTCTGCCGAGAAAGGGGGGCATGGTGGAGAGCAGAGCAGCAAAGAGCGAACGATGCGCGAGATGGCTAGGGTGTGGCGTGAGATGGAATCACGGCTTAACGAAGTTAAAGGCGATCTGGATCGACTAAAATAATCCATTTACCTAGTCCCTAGTCCCCAACCCCAACCCCAACGCGCAACCTTTTTTTCCTTCTTTTTCTTTTCCCCCTCAGCAGGCCAGTCTGTTAATCGCAGGCATGATAACCGTTTTTTATACTATTATCTCGTGGGTAAAAAAGTATCGTAATGAATTTCATTTGCGTGAGTATCTAGTGGTGGTGGTATCACAAGCATCGGCTGTCTACCGTCCATATTTTGGTGAGACAGCCCAAGTAGATGCAAAAGACAGGAAAGGGGGAAATAGCAGACATCTATCAAGAATACCGCCCCATTATCATCCAGAGGAATATCGCAGTGAACAGGTGCTTTTACCAACCAATCCATCCATTTAGGTCATTCGTCTATCTCGTACCATCATATATCGGGTATGGTGCCTTTTTACCTTCTCCCCTCCAAATATTCACATCGTACAGAACATTCTCCTTGTGCAAAATTTCCACCTTCCTTCATTTAAGTAAAAGGGAGGGGGTTAGCTTAACCCTTGACCTTGTAGATGGCCTCGGCTAGGCGTCCGACGTTGCCGGATGTAATGCCAGCGACGCTAATACGGCCATCCTTTGTGGCATAGACGCTATGCTCCTTGGCTAGCTTCTCCATGGAGGCGGCATCGAGGCCGGTGTAGGCGAACATGCCGATCTGCGAAGTGATATGGCTCCAGTCATGGGCGCTGCCGAGCTTCTCGAGGTTTTCCTTGAGGAGGGCACGCATGGAAATGATACGGTCAGCCATGCCCTTAACCTCATCTAGCCACTGCTTGTTAAGTGCCGCGTCGTTCAGGATCTCGGATGCGATACGTGCACCGTGGAGCGGAGGGTTCGAGTATAGGGGTCGGATGAGGATCTTGATCTGAGACTCGAGGCGCTTCTTCTCCTCAGGCGACGAGGCAACGATAGAGAAGGCACCTACACGTTCTCCGTAGAGACCCTAGTTCCATCCGCGTTAGCCCAGTCACGATGATTCGAATGAGAGGAAAGAGAAATAGCTGGTGTACCATATTCTTAGCAAAGCTTTGCGCCAGGCAGATGTCATGGCCTTGCTCGACAAAGTGTCGTACGGCGAAGGCATCCTTATTTGTGTCCCCGCTTGCGAAACCCTGGTAAGCCATATCAAAAAAGGCGTAGTGGCCTTGAGCCTTAACGGCATTGCTAATCTCCTTCCACTGCTCCGTGGTAGGGTCGACACCAGTCGGGTTGTGGGCGCAAGCGTGGAATAAGAATATGCTTCCCTTGGGAGCGGCCTTGATGTCCGCTAGCATTCCTTCAAAGTCTAAGCCGATGGTGTTCTTGTCATAGTAGCGGTATTGCTCAACCTTGAGACCAGAGTCGTGGAAGACTGCTTTGTGGTTGGCCCACGAAGGAGTTGGGATGTAGATAGTCTTGTCGCCCGGGTAGAAGCGGGACAGGAAGGCCGCCGCGATGCGCAGAGCTCCAGTACCTGAGATAGACTGCGTAATGACCAAGCGTTCCAGGGCAGATGAGCCCTTGCCATAGGCCAGCTCGGCGGCTGCCGTGGTAAACTCGGGGAGACCAGTGATGCCGAGATATTCTTTATTCAAGCGCTTCGCAACAATCTTGTCCTCGGCGGCACGGACGGACGGAAGCACATAAGGCTTGCCTTGGTCATCTCGGTAGGCACCAACACCTAGGGAGGAATGTTAGTCTTTGGGGGTTGCTGAAGTCCACCTTGACCATTGAGATATAGGGGAGTGCAATGGGAAATCAAAGGATGCCTAACGTACCTAGGTTGATCTTCTTCTCAAACGAGTCGGCCTTGAAAGATTCGGTGATACCTTAAGCACACAAGGTAAGCAGAATGACCTTAAGCTTTAATTATCAGTATTAAGAGAGAAAGATATACCAAGAATAGCCTAGTTAGTGAGCAATGGGAAAGCTTTGTGTTAGTTATTTACTAAAAACGAGGCCTTTACGAATCCGAGATAAATCCGTAGCGAAGACGGTGAAACTCACATCCTACACATTCATCCCAGCATTAGCATTTCTGATTTGTTTATTATATCTTCAATCGAGTTGGAAGCACGGGAGAATGAGGATAATAACTTACGGGAGGGCCTTGAGGCACATTGGCCCAGGTGGACCCAGCTCTCGTAGCTTGGAAGGCAATAGCTGAGGCCGATCCTCGACGGGTTGCAGCTTGGCGAGCGGCGATGCGGAGTGCGGGAAGCATGATGAAAGAGGTATTTTATCAGAGGTTGAAAATGATAAAAATCAAATAAACTAGAGAAAGGTAAAAGGAGAACAATAAGAAGAAGTTGAAGATTCTACAAACTTCAGATTTAAAGTCCGAAGTTAGGGAATAACGACTTGTGTGAGTAAATTTTAAGATGGTTTGGGAAGGTTGTCGAACGATGTCGGATCCTGATAGAGAATTAATTAGCTGATGGAGAATTAGCTCAAGGACCGGGGCTGCCTGCTGTTTTCAGGTCAGACCAAGTTTAATTTAGGTAAGGAGGTAAGGAAGTATGTAAGTCGCGACCCGACAAAGCTGCTAATGTCGCAATTGATTGGTACAATTGATGGGCACGTCACCTAAAGTCACCTAAGATCACCTACATTAGGTACCTAGGTACCTACCTAGGTTAGTAAACTCACTTAAAGTCACTTAGAGCCACTTAAATCGCCCAGATCACAGGTTCCCTTTCCCCAGGTTTTTCAGCGCTGCTTAATTATTAGCGCACCAATGCTTATCCCCAATTGAGATCCACTACTCCGAATCGGCTCGGCTCAGCTCCATCCCCCCGGCCTTCTTCTCCTTTATCAGATCCGAATAGGCCGATCAAGTGCTGATCCGCAAAGGTCCATCTAGGCATAGTTAACATAATTCTTTAAATATGAATGGCATTAACTGTATCATTATTCATGTCTCATACAAACGACGGTGTTCATCAATACGCTATGCCCGCTTCGGAGATTCCCCAAATGCTATCACATCTGCTCTCCATCTTAGATCTTCTTCCGGCCATATTTCCATTGTGAACCCCTTCGCTTAATTGCTCAGTCTCTACCGTATCATCTATCGTTGTTGAACTTCTCTCGCTAAAAAATGTGTATCGTTCTGAATGGCCTGGTGGAAGCGGCCACTGCCGACTATCCCAGACGTCGTCATCGCCGTTCAAAGTGGATGAAGGGACGACAACAGAATCCCTTGTATCCCCCCAGATCGAGCTTCGGATGGTACCAACAACCGAGTCCCTAAGCTTATCAGTGCTGCCTTGCTCTATTTGAGATACCGTGCTATCTGATGACGTTTTTAGTTCTCGTTTCGGTATCTCTTTAATATCGCGCCACTGCTGTCGTTGTCGCCGTCGTACCACGTAGCAACGCACTGCTACTGAAGTGGCGATTAGGAACGTCACCGCTGTTACCGCTGATACGACGATGGCTATGATTTGCCCTGTGCTAAGACCAGCTTCGTTCGATGACATATCAGGTACAATCAAAGGCTTCGGGGCGCTGCCAGGGTGGAGATGCCAGTGTGAGGTTTCTTTTAAGTCGGCTCCTAACGTCCCCGTCCTCCCGTTTGCGATATCGAAGGACCAAAGGCAGGGGTTAAAGGTATGGAAAGACGATAAACCCGCTCCTGGGGACTTATTGCACGAATAACCCGCCCGTAGATGTAGGGAATGTGCCGATTTGCTCTAAGACAATCTAGCTCTTAACGCAAATGAAAAATAGACCAGTCATGGATAGTATAAATCTGATTTTGTTTAGGTTAATCGTAATGCGGTCGTCGTGGTTGAACTAGATAGTTGCTGAATTGAATTTTCGCGTTCTGTAGACCTCAAATCTAGTATTTGGTTATGGTAAAAACTCGATAGATATTGGTTTTCAATGCTGACTGTGTCCATACTATGATATACCAGAGGTAAATGGGTTAGAATTTGCGAGCGAACCACCATTTGCTTGGAGACATCTCATAATGGGAATGGTGGAGATAGCTAGGTGCTCTACATGGCGAAACTAATAACGGCCTCGGCGGGGATTAAGAGAAATAAATACCCTAGAGACTGATACAATCTAGAAACAGCGCATGTTTACCATAGAGTAGATATAGGATGTAGTAAGGAAGGATTCGCGGGGAGGATGAAAAATCGATCGACTTGAGATCAGCTGCTATGTGCGTAGGATGGCACGAATCTAGGTCTCAACGGGTGTAACGGTCATATGGCTACCGCAGAAACCAATACAGGCTGGTAAATATCTCAATTGGCTTAAATATAGGGGGCTTGTCTAACAAAAGTCGACATCGCGACTGAGCCGCAATGTGACATAAGGTTGTCTACAACAGCAAACTCATTGCAACCCACCATAATCCGATCAGCCTCTCTCATAAGCTCAAAATCGCCACTCGGTAAGGAGATATATCAAAGGCTGCGGTGGCGTAACCTTTTTAATTTATCGTTCAGTTATATAAGGTAGGTAGTTATATAAAGTAGTTATATAACTATAGGTAGGTAGATATAACTATACGGATATGTACTGTAGATAGCTACTTGGTACAAAGAACAACGGCGAGTTCCTTCGACAATACGTAGGTAGCATTCAACCCATCGGGTTCAAGAGGCGCATTTCGCACATATTTTATATTTCGTCATGTGGCTAGGGAATTTCTGGAGGATCATAGAAACACAACTTAACTCTTACGATTTTCCCGGTGAGTACTCCCGTCTTTAATGAAAACCAATTAGGATCCACGTTGCGGGCACGGTAACTCCTCAAAGGGAGCAGAAAGGGAGCAGAGAGGGTAACACATAAGAGGTACGTAATAGGTGGTGGTGAGGCGCATGCTTTTCTACTGTAACCCAACCCAGATCCTACCGGTCCCTCCCGACCAAACAGCACTCAGGGGGTTTAGCCAACGGCTGTTTATTCAAATCATAAATATTCGACGGCCTCATAAATTTCAGATTTCGTTGGTTTAGATTTATTCTCACTTTTTATTTATAAAGATGCGAGACGCGACCCCAAATCCCTATTTAGTACGCCCGGCGTAGGTGGCTTATCTCACTGTGGTCCTTCTACAGGTCATCTTTGTTAACCCCTACACAACCTTTGGTTGTATGCAGTAGGAGTAGTAGCAGTAGCAGTAGTAGTAGTAAATATCCCCCTTTCCCCATAAGCAAGTATCCCTCTCACCTCAAGCAACTTGCCTCTTTGTAAGCCTTAAATTACCAGCCTCCTAAAGATACGATATCACGCTTCTTTCGAGAGGTTCAAGCGTTGTACCGCAATGTGGATAGGGGTAAGACTATTTATAGTAGTATCGGGCGGCTGGCATTAAAAGCATCGAGCAGGTGAGGGTAAAAAGTAATATATGTCAATATTGCATTGGGTACTATTACAATTGAGAAATCTCGTGGTGTAATCGATATCAACAAAGATACAAAGCCAAGAGCCGGAAGTTTCTTTCATGATCGGAGGGCGGCAGCCTTACCTATTACGGCTTTAAAGGACAAAAGTCATTTCGGATAATAGGTACCTTAGGCTGGGACAGGGTCAGAATCAATTAATTATCTGGATTGAATATGAGGGAACGGCGATGGAATTGATTATTGATTATTGATATAACACATCTTATTACCTGGGATCAACACCTACCTTTCAAAGATAGCTGATCTACCTACAGTGAGAGCTCAACATGTTTCATGGTTATGGGCAACCAGCCTGTGTTTCCTAATTTGCCCAACGTTAGGCATTCTGTTAATAGTATTTTAACAGAATTTCCACTCCAGCAACGTTGGTATCGCTTAATTAACCCCCCAGCCACGTTGCCACGGTATTGCTATCCATTTCTCGTACACTTCGTAAGGACATCTCGCTCATAGTACATTGTACAAGGAACATAATGATCACAGTTTTCTTTCATTGCCTCTCTAGGTAAGTCGGTTAGCTTGGAAGATACTAATAAGGTATCTGCTCGCTACAATCGAGCAAAAATACGAGGCTGTATTGTCATTCTCCGATACGAATAAGATTTATTTCAGGTCGGTATTACCGATAGCAAATCTGTAAAAATGCTCCGGGGCTCGCTCCGTTATATTAATCCCTATGGCTTAAAGTGTAGAAACTTCCCCCAGCCTTGTCAAACCATCACACCCGTGACTCACGTACATAAATATCCCGAACGTTTCAATATTTTGGAGGAAATGGGTTAGTGAGTTAGTGGGTTGAGCCCCGAAAAGAGATGCGAACACATATCTTGAGTTGTCCTGCCGAAGCCTGTACTGGACTTCAGTAGCATTGTCCTAGCTACCTTAGGTACATAACCATGAAATTCCAGAAAAGGGGGACAGCATGATGTTGTGTAACTGATAACCAGGGTTAATTTTAATATTTTCTACACTGACTCTAACCGAAATCCTTTGAGGGCTACCGACATGTTAAATCAGTGGCTGGTAAAGCTACCTACTTTTACCATTCACCATAGGTACCTACCTACCTAGGTGTCCATGGCATATTCGTATAGAGTTATGGGTTTTCTGCACACCTTTAACGATTATCACCCAATGATGCCTGCTAAAAATCTGTGGCCCGAATCTGCCCTTGAGAATAGAAGAAAGATGCGTGATATCCCCCTGGTTTCTTAGTTGCAGAGTCAGCGTCTTGCCGCTATGAGAATTTATTCACACGGGAAAATACCAAATCCAAGGAGATTACCTCGTTAGAACGTAAGCTACCCCTTAGGCGTGCTAGACACACTGCAGTTTATTCACCTATCTCTAGAGTCGGCATGGTATGTGAGACATTGGAAGCTCGCCCGCTAGGAGAGGTAGCACCCGCCCCTTTCTTGGTCACCAACAGCTAAGTACCTCTCTTTCTTGTCAAGTCCTCCCATCCAATCATCACATAAGTCCTCGAACTAGTAATGAGGTACATTCGACGCGTCTGCACGGTTGCCTAAATTCTTTTGAAAACCCTTTCATTGATGTGTCGCAGTTGCTTGGCTCAGGGGAACACCGGCTATCCTACACAAGGCATCATCAATCTTACTATCGTTTAAAACATACAAACCACTCGCCTAGCAGATTGATACATGATGCCATGTTAAAATTACTCGGAGAGAATAGCAACTTTCTCTTGTCTAGACCTCGACGCACTTACAAACACGTATGTCAATACAGCTCAACGTACTACTCGATATTACTGCAGGAATGCCTCCATATTGCTGTAACTCGCGCACAAGTCGGAGATCACGTACCCTGTAACCCAAGCAAATTATACTACGAGTTGCTTTTCACCTACTCAACTATTATTATGTGAACCTCAAAGTTTCTCTGTGCTGCTGAAGAATTGGCCCAGTATTAGTCTCCGAGGAAGATAATCTGAACGTTCGAACTAGGGTAGTGATACGACTCTTCGTCACAGAATCGCCTAGCCGTAACGAGAGCGATCTCATTGAAATTCCTCCAAAAGTACTATGGAGCCACGTCAACTATTAAGACTTACAGAATCACCACCTTTTCCCACCCTGTAAGGATGTATATGGCGACCCTTTGGCGATCCGTACACGTAGCATGACCTAGGTATGCAGGCTCTGCTTCACTGGAACGGTTGTATTTCCATTAAGTCTTCAAAGGATTTGTGACAGCCAAGATCTAGCTTATAGGTCACAAAGTAGGATACTTGGGAGATCGGCCCCTTTCTCTTCCCCTTCCTTGCTCTGGTAATTTGACTGCTACGTTAATCCCATACGCAATGTAGACCGTTGTTAACCGGATTTGTACCTCCCATAACCAAATGGTGTATATAATATGAATAGGTACTGAGCTAAGACGACCCCAGCAGTTAGAACGAAGCCTTACCCAGTCCCGATGCCGATAGCTGTTTCGTCGGCTAGCAAAGAAAAGATGTCTATCAACAACTAACTAAACTATATAGCACATCAGCATGAGGCCACTTTAGAATTAAAGTCCGAGAGCTTGACTTAGTATTTCAGCTTGCAGGTATTTTTAGGTATATCGTTGACACACGTCACGCATTGCATGTAAGGCCTCCATTCGGTAGCATTGCAACGATGTGAACGGATAGCGGCATAAGTTAAATATGACAGTAAAGCTATACCCCCAACGAAACTCGGCGCAAGTGCCAATAGCTAGGTGCTTTTAATGCATGGCTCTCGGTACGTAGCTACCTGTTTATAATTATTCCATCTTCTTCCTTGACCAGGGGGGGGGACTAGGTAATGAGCAGATGACCTTAGCTGCATGGAACAAATCATATTGAGCCTAGAAGTATGCTCTGCTGGTGCTTAATTTGTTTTTTCTAATAGGGGGTTGTAAGAGCTTGGACAGGGGTTCCAGGGACAATGGCATTGATAATATGCGCCGCGTCCTTCGAAGATAGCCGAATCGAATATTATATGAGATATGATATATCACTCTGCCCACATCGTAACTGTGGGACGGTACATTCATGAGGATTCCCTGGACTGATTGGATCTACTAAGGAGATTACTAACTATAAATATGTCTATAGCTATGCTGGGGGGATGATTATTGAGCAAGAATAACTGCAATCTGAAGAACGAGGACGCAGACATCATGAGCTGGGGCAACTTCTAATACGAGTACCTACCTAGATATGCCTAACCAAGCGGTAAGTTTAAGAAACTAATACGAACACCTCTCTATTTGGGCTAATTATTTCAAGGAGATTCTTCCCGGTAGAAGAAATCGAGAGGGCTGTAGCATACGGGGAAGACGTGGACGGCTTAATACTCAAGCCAGCACCAGCATGACCCCAGCAGTTAACGGGAGAGAACAACTTGCTGTCGACACGTCAATTCAAGACACACCAGAAAGGGAAATTGCCCTTGATAGTACGAATTATAGCCCAGACGAATACAAACTGCCGTCCGAGCAAATGCACGAACCCGACAACCATAAAGCTCTTCCCGATGGCGATAGCGAACGGCTGGCCTATGACGGGCATTCATACGCTTGCTCCTCCTTTACACAAACGTCCTCTACCCAAAAGCCTACGAACGGTTCTAATTACGCGGGTTCGAGGGATATCTTTGTTGATATCAAAGAGCAACCTGAAGAGATCGAAATCCAAGGGCCGACGTCCACGCGTATAAGCTTACAGCAATACCTGGCCCAGCAGCAGATCGTCGGGAACTACGCGTTGGAATTCTGGAAGGCTGGGACTCTATACGATGGCCCTCTGCCAGTGATTCCTCAACTCGCCAATCCCGATGACTGGTTTCTTCAAGTAGGAACTGACAATGATCATGATCATGATCGGGAAAGTGACCTAGAGACAGTAAGGGATGAAACTTGTAACGGGATTTACGATTAGGGGCATCGACTGGCGGAGCGTTATCTACTTTAAAAACTTGATTTAATTCGAACGTTTCTTGGAGTTTAAGGTAGATATACTCTTGATATGTGCAAATTAAAATTAACTTATGTTAGGTAGTCTATACTATTCCTACAATCTATATTTTATCCTGGTTTTTCTTTAAACCTCGGCGTGTTCCTCGTGAGATGAATCCTCAGTAACACCTTCCGGCACTTTGCTACCGTCCCAAGAACTGGACTTGATAGGGTTGACGTGAAGAAGATACATGGTATCAACCTCTTCTAAGCTTCGGTCCTTGGTCTCGATCACGAAGAAGTAGACGATGACGATGAGAGCGGCACAGCAACCAGCAAACACGAAGCCGTAGAAGTAGTCGATCGCGTCGGTAATGAATCGAGTGAAGAAGGAAATCATGCTATGCCATTTGTTAGTGTCTTTCTTATATATAGATAGTGGACGGGCTTATACTCACAAGTTCCAGAACCAGTTAGAAGCGGTGGCCAAAGCCATACAAGGAGCCCTGTATCGAGAAGGGTAGAGTTCGGCGACGACAGCCCATACGAGTGGTCCCCAAGTAGTGGCAAATGCAGCAATTGCAAGACAAGAGAATACAATCAGAGCTGAGCCGGCTTGGGGAGTGTTCAGAGGGTTGGTCGAGTCTAAAGCGAAGTGGCCGACGAAGGCGTAGATACTATAGCAACAAGAGTTAGTTTTGATGGAAATACGAAGCTTCTGTGACGAAAGGGGGAAAACTTACAGGAAGCACACCATCATGCCAGCGGCACCGGCGATGAGCGCCTTTCTACGTCCAACCTTCTGCACAACGTATAGACCGGCGATGGTAGTTGCGACGTTGACTGTTCCGAGGACGATTTGCGTGACGTAGCTGTCGCTGAGACCAGTGGACTTGAAAACCGTTGTGCCGTAGTAGAAGAAGAAGTTGGCACCCGTTAGCTGCTGACCAGCTTGGAGTACCATACCCAAGATAGTTCTGTAGAGCATCCTGGGCCCGGTAAATATTTCGAACCAGCTGGCCTTACCACTGGCCTTCTCCTCGTCCAGCTTTACGCGAATCTCGGTGATCTGGTCGTGGACGCTGCGGTGTTCGGGGTCGACGCCAGCCAACCTGGCGATCGTCCTGCGTGCTTCGTCTTCTTGCCCCTTACGGTATGCGTGTCGGGGGCTTTCGGGGAGAACAAGGATTCCGAGACATAGGATTAGGGACCAGAGAAAGCCGATACCGTTAGGGATACGCCACGACGCGCTGGATGCCATGTGAGCAGTGCCCCAATCGACCATGTAACTGGTCCAGATTCCGAGGGTGATGAAAAGCTGGTATGTCGATACCAGGATACCACGGATGATGGCCGGGCTACTCTCGGACTGATACATAGGGACGAGGACGGACAGGGCGCCGATTGAGCAACCGGTGACGAGACGACCGACGGCAAACTGTACCCAAACCGTCTGCGACGATATTTCGATAACGATTCCGACGCAGGACCACAGAGCCGAAAGCGATATAGCCAAGCGACGGCCGAGGACGTCGGCGAGCTGTCCGGCAATCAGGGCACCAACCAGACACCCGACAGGGAGAAGACCGACGATCGTTCCTTGTCTCGCTGCACCGAACTCGTATCCCCCATCTTCCGTCCTTTCGCCAAAGCGCTGGGCGAAATCATCCATGTTGAAGAACCCTGATATTTGACCGCTGACATACCCGAACATGAACCCTCCTATGCTAGCGACGACGCCGAGGAAGACTGCTATGAAGGTGACCTTTTGCTGCTCTGCCGGCGGGGCTTCTGAGCCCTGCTCCTGTTTGGTAGCAGGGCTCGCCGTACTTGAAGTTCCGGCATTTGGTGCTTCCACCTGATCGGTGTGGTGTTTTAGGAATGGCATGCTATACCGGCTGTAGTCTATGCTTTCCTGTCGATGATATATGAATTATTATTATTAACGATGAGTTGTGAGTGACTTATTGCAAGCAAGCTGATGGGACAAGCTTGGGATGTGCGGATTCTCTTTTAATATACATACGAGGTAGCAATGACCTACGGTCTTATTAAACCTTGGAAGAAGAAACTCTACTAACGTGTATGCGGAATGATTAGTTAAACTAAGACCAAAACTTCTCTTTTTCCTTTTTTTCTTTCCTTCCCCTGACCTCGCCCACTGCGTCATCACCCCATCGGACTCGTGACGGCGTGTCTCGCGAGTTACTTACGTCGGGATAACTACCTACCTACATATGTATCAACGTTGATCGGCGGCCCCGATGGAACCATAGGACACCCACATATATGGGCCCATCTCATGAGCAACTCACGTAGTGTATGTATATAGTATATACATAGCACTGAGGAGCTCCGCTGCGGTTAGTCCCGACAGAGCCGCTCTCCGGCGGATCCGACTCTCTAGCCTCCTATTAGTTTTTAACGAGCGCCGGATGCCGAGGCCGAGGCCAAGGCCACTTCGCCTCCTTAGGAGAGTCAAAAATAATTATATCTGCGCGTGGTAATAATTGCATGCTTTTTACATCCCCTCCCCCCTTAACTTAAACAATCGATGAGTTGAGTTGATGAGTTGATGAGTTGATAAACTTGTGCTAAAGGATTAACCTAGAGTTAATTATTTTCACTAAATCTAAATCTCGCACATACGAGCATAACAGAATGCGTCATTGGATAAGAAAGCTTAAGGGGACTTTTTAGGCTGGCCGAGCAAGTACCGAGTCGGTCCTGTTGTGGAGCCAAAGCGGCTCTGCCCTGGGTCTCGAGTTCAACAAAAACTTCTTATTATTGTTGTTTTTTTTTAACACCGTCGCCGAGATAAGGAGAGTACCTACATACCAAAGAAGGTGATCAGAAAAAAAAAAAAAAAAAAAAAAGAGAGAAGTTCATCTCCTGTTGCCCCCATGCGATAGAATGATGATATATTGAAACACCGGTGGTACGGCTTTATTATACTATGGAGAGACCCCGCGCTCTACCATACATAGTATTTTCTAACTAGTCACATGTAGTTTTCTTTTCCAAGCGAGACTTTTAAAATGGAATGCAGCAATTTTCTTTTAATCTCATCTTCCCACTTTTTTGCTCTCTGCTTTGGTTCTGGTATCGCCTTCTAACCACTGCCATTTTAATGTCCCCTCCCTCGGCTTGGTCACGGGATATAATTAATATAATATAACTAGGTACACAGTATCCAAACGCTCTGATAGAATAAGGAGAGCCTGTTTAAATAGAATGATCCTGCTTGCTGTACATGCTTCACCGTGCCGTTGAAAGTCGGGGCTATCATAGGTGTCACTAAGAAAGGGGGAACATATCCCCCCTCGTAAGTTCAACTTTTTATATTCGGGCCTTCCATAGCAATAAAGCTGGGGATCACATCACGTCTCCTCACTAATAGCCCCAATTTAGATCCCATCTCTGGGGATGAGATAAAATCCAAATGCAAAGCTGAGAGGGTCCTGTCTTCAATAACTTCATCTAGCATCTAGCGTATAGGTACCTCGGCGGCACTAATCTTCTCGTTCGTGATCTCACCCGGTTCCTTCTCTAGGTGACCCCCGGCGTTACCCACCGCAAACCCAGTTTCGACGAGTGTGGACGTGGCAGTATTATCTCCCTGACGGACCATTTCCTGCTTCTCCTAAATGAAAGCCTCACTCTTGGTCTCCGTTTCACATCTTACACCCCGTATTTTCTCCATAGCCTGGAGCATGATCTGGAGCAGTTGCTTCTGCGTAATTGCAAAGGCACTTGAGGGGATATTCCTGCTCTGTGTCTCCTTTGGCTTCTCTCAGGCCCTGATCGGGACGGAGGTCGTATTTTCGTCGGCAGCAGTACAAGAGAAACAACCATCCCCATCGTCCCAGAAAACAAATTTCCGCTCCCACACGTGCATTCCCCACGGAGTCGTGCGCCTTGCCCCCATTAAAGCAACATCTCGCAGGAGATGCTCATGCATTTGGTAGTCCCGCCAGCACCCTCCTCTCAGAGGTATTATTGGATCTTACCCTGGTCGTAGAAAGCTATAACAACGGTCTAGGCTTCCGGTCTTACGTTGTTGAGGCCATATTCACTCGGGACATACCGTCGTATCTAGGCAGCTATAGCAGCATCTATTATGTAGAACTGGTCTGTAATGAAGAGTGTAACCATAGAGGTAGTTGACTAAAAATATCTCAACCTCCAAGTGTAGGTTAGATATAATCGCCCAAGCAAGAGTTAGGAATGATGATGGCCCTCACACGTGCAGGCAGCCGAAATTCGGACGATACCTAATCGCTGTGGGATCGTCAATATGAGGCCGGGCTCTCTCCGAAACTGGTCAGTAAACCGGTTCCGATCGCACTATTAGCACCGGTGTTTAATAAGCCTATGACAGTAGTTACCACAACCCGATATGGTTGATTGACGTCGTTGTATCGACTGAACCCCTTTCCAAGACCCGCTAATCTAATTCTGGTTCTTTATCTTAAATCATTTGCCAATAAATGCCGGAATTTCATGGCACGCCATCGGCCGGCTTTATATCGTCGAGGTAGCCCCGGTGCTGGTACCCGTGACTATTCAACTTTGTAACCGTGGAGTCTTGGGAACGGCATTATATTCCGTCTAGCTGTAGTCTATCCACTTGTCTTAGGCACCTAAGGTATCTTCCGTATTGGCATCTTCAAGCCTGGCCTAAAATGCCGATCGCCCATTGCTATCCTTTATCCTACAGGATGATAATAGGTCGATCTCCGATATCTCAAACACTGCATGACATTTAAGCCACACAGATCATCAAGATCAAGATATAGGCATCCCATCCCTCCCATGTAATTGTAAGGGTTTAGTTTACAGCCTGGGTAACTCCACAGGATTCAAGAACAATGAGATTTGGTAAAATCTAATAGACTTGTCTATATGAGGTACTCGAATATACATGCACCCATATGTTTGAACTTCGATGAGTGAATAGGGGGTGTGGGTTACATAACCCGACGATGAGCTGGAACTGACTGCACAGTTATAAGTCAAAATGTCAGCCCTAACCTTCACGTACGACCATAAAATCTGGAAAACTCGGGATCCCGTCCGCTCTCCCATAGATAAGCCAGCTATTGCCGGATTAGTAGTTGGGTCGGTGACGACCAGCGAATCCCTGGTGTTGTACGTTTTATTTTTGTCGATTTATCTTTTTGTTATTTTCTCCTTTTTCACCTTCTTCCATTTTTTAATGCTACTATCCTACGCCGATGTCCCCCCGTTGTCATTATCGGCAAAGTCCGGGACATGCCAAAGGCTTGATTCCAAGGTGGCTAACTTATTATGAACTGACTTTAGTGGATATATCAGATGAGAAACACCCTTAGTTTTTCTTAATATGGCCTTAGTGTTGCATCCGATCACCTCGGAATGCTACGGTAGATGAACTTTCACTGGGCCCGTGGTTACCGGAGGCAAAGATCGCCGAAGAGTCTATACGATAGAGATTAATATTGGGCTCTTGATTTTGAGGACATGTCCGTACACTAGGTTAGTCGACTAAGAATTGCCACTACATCTATATAGAGCCGGCAGAGGGATAACCGGCTCGCCGTGGCTTAGCCGTAGCTCCGGCTTCTAATTTGGAAAGTTCATGAATCAATTCACGTCAGTTGATTTCTTTGCTAAGTTAAACTAGCCACTTTAGCGCATTGCGTTTAGAGGTGTCAAACGTTCCTGCGTTCCTGCGTTCCTGCGTTCCTAGCTTAACTTGAATCGTAATTTACCTTAGTTACCTAGGTACCTAGGTTCTCGTACACTCTTGACATGCCCCGAAATCATAGCGGAAAGGGTATAATAAACCACCGTTAGCCGAACTCCGCATGCAAACAACGCCCCTAAAACAGAACATAATACTATGCCTACCATCCATCCATCCCTCATGTTCGGATCTCATATAGGCTCCTCAGCTCACCCACGCCCAGCTACCAATCACTCTTCCGGTGCCTAGTAGTGCTAGTTGCTCAAATACGGCAGGACTTAGATCCAGATCCGCAGCCGCACAACTGACACATCGGTCTACCACGGTAACGTCTACACTCCGGTTCCCCATGTCGGCTTCGACAAAGTCTCTCATGACTCTGATCTTCATCCCGCAAAGCGGATTGGTGTTCGGATTTGTTCCTTGGCTCGCGGCATCGAAGATAATGTGAGACACGGAGACGATATCCTCGTCACTGTTCGACTGTACACCGCACGCACCCAGAGAAGGCTCGTAGTACGTTAAGTCGCCAGTAAAAACACTTTTGTTGCTGGGAAGAGGCAAGTTTTGCGCCTTGGACGAGCGGCGTGATAGACCAACCCCAAGACCGATAGCCAGCGGGGTAATTACGAAGAGGAAGATGGCGGCAGGTAGGAGGATGCAGAGAAAGAGAAAGCGTCGCGAGCGTCCAAAGTAGGTTCGATGTGGTGGAAGCACCAAATCTAGACGCTTGCGCAACGAAGAGACAAATCTAGATTTTGCCGTGTTGTACTCAGCAGTTGAAGGAGCATATGCTGGGAGCGTAGACGCTCGACTAGGCTCTTCTTTGGCTTGCTCAAGGTCCGCAGTTGTTGAGCGTTGAATCGAGGCGGATGATGGTTCATCCAGAGCATCCTTCGAAGGAAGAATACGACCTAACAGAGACTGCCGGGGTTTAGGAGGATGAGTTATCGTCTCCCACTCTGGAAGTTGATAGATTGGCGAAGGTACAGTTGGAACATCCCCACCATGGTCTGCCATCTTGGCAAAAGCATTGATAATCTAGAACGGCCTGATAACGAAAGATAGACGGGTATAGCGTGGTCGTGATACTAAAACGACGGTTCAACGAAGCATATCGCAGACTCCCTTTGTTGTTCCGGTAGGGGATCGAAAAGGATAATATTCGAGCAGAAAACTAAAGAAGCAGGTCGAAGACGATAATGGATGAGGACATCTTCACCCTCTGGACTGGACAAGACGCATTGAGAGGATATTGGACTTGGTGATGGATTAATTTCAAGCTTGTAAGAATGGTTAGATGCTATCACAGAAAATGATGCGAAGTGGGAAATTAAAGGAGAAGAAGAGAAAGAAAGGAACAAGATGGTTGATTTCAAGTAGGTAACGCGAAGTCAAAAACAAGCTTTTGCTTCCCTTTTTTTCCCTCTTCTAACCATTCTCGTTTTTTTTGGTTTTTTGGCGGGGTTGGGATTTTGTACGTAGATGTCGGAAAGGATGCGGGGAATTGACAGGGCAAGTACCGAGAAGAAAAGGGACGAATGCAGGGGGTGCTTTAGTGCTGCTGCAGTGTGTAAAGCCTGTAACCCTATAAAGCTTGTAAGCCCATAAGCCCATAAGCCTGTAAGGGGGTATCTGAATCTTTAAAGCAGGGCGGGACTTTAATTCTCAATCCATCTCGATACAACATATAGTTAAATAGGGGCAATAATAAGGAATAATTTCCAACAAAACAATCAACACCAATACCAATGCCAATGCCAATGCCAATGCCAATACCCCAAGATCACCACATGGTTATAATTACAAGATATAACAAATAGTTTCGACCCTAAGGCACCCGAACCCATAGTCCATCAATATTCGCTGGCCCACCTACTGGCCTCGACATCGACTCTAGAGAAGGATTCGAACTTCCCATTAAACTGCGCGACTTCGGTGTGGGTCGATCGGGCAGGATGCTATGACGGGAATCCTGTATCATAGGCTGCTGCATACCCGGCGTTCCCAATGTAGAGGAATAAGGGCTACCGCTAAGCAGCGGCGTGGCCACCATCCCATTAAACTGCATGTTTCCCCCCCAAGGCGACTGGTTCTCTAAGCCAACTTGCGGCAAGCTGGCCGTGCTTACTTCTGCTGACCTGCAGTGCGTTGCCTTGTGTTTTTCTGGAACCGACCGAGGCACCATGCTGTACCGAGACGTACCGAGATATTCGGGCATCTCTTCGTCGCTATGCTTACGGTCATTGCGCTTTGTGCATTTCTCTAGAAGTAGAGAGCCCGAGTGAGCACGAGCTGAGAAGACGGCGTACGATAGGGAGGGGAAGGATAACATACCACTTACGATCTGAGCGAAGCTAAAAACGATCAACGCGCTAGATAGTATAGGAACCAGCTGGCCGAAGCTTTTGGCATCATTTTCGGGATTTTGGTTGTTTTGTAAGTTAATCCATCCTGACTTGTCAACCCATTTTCGAAGTTCGAATATATAACGTGTCGATATGGCCGTGACAACATAACTCAAGATCACGCCGGCTAGAATATATATCGTGGATACCCATTGCGAGATCTTCCGTGCGGGTGTTCCGAGGCCACCGCACTTTCGAAATTGATCGCCGACGTGACCTCTCCAGCCAGGTCTGCTTTTGCTACGTCGAACTAGCCTAACTAACTCGGCAATTATGGCGGCCCCGTAGAAGAGCAGGGTGACGATGTATAAATTCCAGCCCTGGATTTTATTGCGTGGCGTCGAATGAGCGATGTTATTCTTGAAGAAGGCATGGGCGTTCAAAGTCGTCTCCCTTAATGTATCTAAGGTCGTATGGTTTCCGCCCTGGAAGCAAGCAGCTGGGAGAAAGATGGAACTGGTAGTCTCCTTTGCGTCTGGTAGGCCAGTAGGGAATGGCATGTCCATGTCCGCATTCTGGTTGGTCATAAGCAATCCTGTGATTACGAAAACAGCTGTTATCGAGAGGACGCGAAGGGCGGCTAGCCATGGAAATTTCCAATAGTTTCGGACGATGGTGACAGATACTAGGTGCGTGGCGCAGGTGAGAAGCATCATATTGGCAACGATGTTATAGTGATAGGCTGATATCGTACAGCCTCTCCAGTACCGGAGTGCGAGCGCATACGCAGCTCCCGTGAAAACCTGCTGATCACTACAAGCGAGGACCAGGGTTTCCAAGATATCAGAAAAACTCGTATGATATTGTCTTTCTCTCTTCTGCCTGAGAAAAAGAGGTGTCAGCTAAATCGTACGCAGCCCCCAAGTCACAGAGGCCTGGATTCCTCTCACTTTTCATTATAGGTTTTCTTGCAGTGGAACCTCTTTGCTAGTTTCCAAATAGTCGACACGGTACCGGTGATTATCGCAAACGAGGTGACGGCAACAAAAACAGCAAGAATCTATATTCGCATAAGCTTCAGCGTGTCGTAAGGATCGGGTACAGAACGTACTCCTATGCCGGCAATATCTGGATCTCCGGGAAATTGACCTTTGGTATAATTCCCGATCCTTGTAATCGACGTTTCGCCCATGGTGGTATTTCTACCCTCAATAGAGCAGTCCAAGGTGACGTTGTAGTTCGCCTTGCAGTCAACAACTGAGATGTATGAACCCATCGTGCCTAGGAAGTATTATGGCTACGGCCGATTATACGAGAGAAGTTGGTTTGAGCGATTCGTTATGAAAGCATACCTGTTTTCGATAGGATATACACTAGGAGGTAAATATATAGGGTAACTATTTTGGAATCAACCATTCCCAGCTAGAAGGAATATGATATAATGAAAGTGCAGAAGCTCTATCCTATGTCAGCTTATTAAATATTATATATGTATACACCTATTTGACCCGAGAACGAGGCGGTACTTCTATCCAGGGGCCATGCACAACGCTGTATGCCGTGTATTGTCCTCCCAAACCCTCGTACCAGGAAAGCGACTCGCTACAAATTTACGCCAGCGGGTTTCGGTACCATACGGGAATGCAATGGTGATTCTCCAAGCTGGAAGCTAACCCTCTTCGCCTCTTGCTTGATGAGGCTGAGAATGATATAACTACCTAGCTACTTAAAAAGGAACAAGGGGGGTTGTATTATACCATCAGCGCTCTAGATCCATGTAAGGGGGTTGATCCGTCCCTTGCAGAAAAATAATAGCTGACTACCTACCTATAGAAGCATTATGCAGCCATTGTATTGCGGGTGCATGTCGGCATTAAATAGCTGAAAGCCATGTGCTACATCTGGCAGTATGCATGGTCTAAATATGGAACAAGGCTATGTATGTTGCATGTCCAAAGATGATTCTTCTATCCTTCCCCCCCGCGTTTTCCGGGACTTTCGATTTGAGATATGCAGGTTTGGATATGCGTCCGGATGATGCCGATGGTAGGTGGGAAATAATATAATCTTTTAAGTACGTCCGTTGTAGACCTTGTAATGGATCGTAGAAACTATTATCAAGAATGGAAAAATGACCCCTATAGGAGAGAGATGCCTGTTACTCGCGGAGACATACTCGGATTTAATGAGCTGGAACTAAACAGTCTATCACATGTGTCATTTATCCCGTGGTTATAATAACCGACCCGCGACTCGAAATAGGAACCGATTTGTTGCTATGTGTTTTGGGTCGGGCTTAATTCAAAATTCAAGCATTGAAGCTGAATTCGGTATAATTTAACGAATGTTGGGGGCTGAGTAAAGGATGAAAGCCAGAACGGACTGAGGTAAGCTTAGGGGCTCCAATCATTGTTATGTAGTAGGCGGTGCAAGGGAAGATGGTGCGAGAAAGATATATTCCAAAACAGTTAATAGCTCAAGTAGATATCATTGCTAAAGAGGTTCGAAAGATATCGACCTTTATATAAGATAACTATCTCCTTCATGCTTAGGTGGAATTTGGTCCTGTATATTGCTATCATTAGACATTAGTTCAAGCCTCATGATCACGTATAGAGATACAAACAACAAGAGTCATTGTGATAGTTAATAGAAATTGAGTTGGCAAGTGTGCTCTTTCGCACCTTAATTGCCAATCCGCCAAATACATGGACGAACGGCAACTCCTCCGTAAGGGGGAGTATCCAACTACCACTAGAACTGATTAAAGGCATTACAATACAACCGAGTACGTCAAAAGGAGAAGAAGTAAAAAGGAGGAAGAACAGGTAAACCCAGCCAGCACGCCCATCCATATCTAATGCACTCCCTTTTCAACCGGTGACCAACATCACAACCCCGTGCCGAGCTCAGGGCACTTAGCTTTCTCCTCATGACCGCTCCCACGCAACAATATTATCCAGAAGACCAAGACGGAGAGAAAAACAACATCAAAGGCCCAAGTTCCCTTCTATCAACTGCCATGCCCGCCGCCGTATTGTGCTTGCTATAGCTTCCTCAACTCCGCGCTGAGCCAAAATGCCAAAACTCAGGTCCCTTTCCATACCGTCTACCCGCCTAGGGAACAAGTATATACATAGGTAGGTAGGCAACCGCTGGGGACGATAATTCCTCAGAGGACCTCTCCCAACTCGTCCTATAAAGCAAAAAAGGGCTATTTCTAAACGCCAGAACCGCGTGCCTCGGCGACGAGAATCGAAATGATGAAAGCGAGAGGCGCTGCCTCTGGGTTGTCGGACGCCTTGTAGATACCCTATCGGGAACCGTATTTACAAGTAACGGTAACCGCACCATGGATTAGAGCGGCATAGTTCACTGAAGGTATACGTGTGTATAATCGAAACTTGACACCTCCGAAGTAAAACGCTGTATTTGTATGCGGTTCTGTTAAGTTCGGCAACATGCCAATGTCCCTTCATGTAACCTAGGAGGTGGGCAGTTACCATCGCGTAGCTGAACCGTCGACGAATACGTAGCATTTATTGACCCAATGCAATAAATGTAATTCGAAACGAAATAATAATGTAGGTATGTACGGCTTGTGTACGGCTCAAATAATAACCGAAGAATATTGCGGTAGAAACAACAGTGTAAAGGCGACTAGAAGCACAACTTGGCTCGGCTAAGGGCTTAGCAGATTCGATCATCCCGGATGGAGGGGATCACTGAGGGTAGACCATGTTGAAGTCGAACTCGTCTACGTGCGGTACCTCGTGGTAGGCTGTCATAGGAGTGACGGTTGCGGACGACGAAAGCGCCGAGCTATATTGGTTCATATGGTCCTGGGGAGTTATCGCCGAAAGATCCGAGTTGAAGTTGGGTGACATGGTGGTGGACGATATGCCATTATTAAAGTTGAAGTCGGCGGACGAGAGCGGCATCCCGTTCATGTAGCCAATGTCGGTGTTGACGACTAGATTACCATAGTTGACTTCGAACACATCATGGTTCGATACCTTGTGTGGCATGTTGAAATCAGTAGGATACGATTCCATACTGCCAGATTCAACATCCACAACCTGGTGAGCCATATCTTCGTCGGCGTCATCGTCGTCGTCCTGCTCGTATTTGCTTACCCAAATCTCTTTCATCCAGTTCTTCAGCTCGCTCATGGGAGGCCAATCGCCACCACCCTTGCCTCCGCGCTTGTCTTCGTCGCCGCGGTTATTACCGTTGCCCTTATTTTTCTGCCGCGACGGCTTCTCTTTAAAGTGAGTGCGGCGGAGATGTGCAGCAGCGTTATAATACGCGCCATACTTCTTCTGCGCCTTGCAGGCCTTACACTTGCTAAGAGGATTAACAGCCGGTACACTTATCGGGAGACCATGCGCGACTGGATCGACACATATCCATTTCTTGACGGTAGCTTGGTGTTTTGCATCCCTATGACGACGAAGCTCATGCTCGCCACGGAATCCATCCTTGTGCTCGTCACACTGGTCACAATAGACCTTGGGCTGCTTCGGTCGTACGTATTTAGCCCTCGCGATGGCCGTCCTGCCATCCTTCTTAGCACTAGCCTGCGATTCTGACGGATCTTGCTCCGTGCTCGGTTTGGGCTTCAATGGTGCATTCAAAGCACGCTGGCATTGCTGCTTTAGCGTATCTTTGGCCCGGGCCTTGAGAGACGAGCTTGACCGAGTACTGGTCATACTCGCACTGGATACCGATCGTTCCATATCCGACGCCAGGAACGCGTCGGTAGGTGCCGAAGGGGCATATTGATGGGCAAATGGGGGGGCAAGACTCGACCCTACAGCAATAAGCGCATCTTCGCTGCAATAAGGTCTTTTCCCTAGCGGTGAATTATCGCCACTGCTGTTATTCTGTTGAGAAGCGTCGTGATAATGTACTTCGCCGCCTTGAGACATCTGCGATCCGAGGCTCATCATCCGTACGCCGCCGGACACAGACTGATTGTCGAATAAACTATTTTGTCGGGTCATTGGCGCAGTATCGTATGTAGGCGCTGTAGTCATCGAACCGCAGACTGACACATTAGTGATATTGAACTGGGGCACATCGACATCTTGGTTCTGCGATGGTACGGATGAACCAAACGATTTTACGGTAGGGTTCGGCTCTTCATCGAACGGGTGCTGCGCAAAATAGACTTCTGGGTCAAGCATCACGCCAGTCATAGGCCCTAGCTCGGAAAGAGTAGGCATATCATGTCGATGTCTTGACGACTGAGACGGCCGCATAGATTGCGAGTGAGCAAGGGCATATGACGATATAGATTCGTCTCTTTCCACAAAATCCGTTGTGCCAGCACTTCTCATTTGCATACCGCCGTTGTGAATCCGTGATTGGGGGGAGATCGGAACATTGCCGGTGAAAGGGCCGGCAGATTGTGTGGATATATTCGAACCGATGCGATCCATCCTCTGCGATGTTGGTGTTTGTTGGGACATAGTTCTAGCACGCTTGATGGCGTGGGCATTGCTGCTGTGCCGATTCTAATAAACGTCTGTCAGTATGGAGCTGACCAGCCACACACGAGGACGTGGTCAGAAGTGATCTTACAGATTGTCGTGCAACACCTTCATGGCGATTATACACATGGATACCATTGCTGCGAGGGACTGTATTACTTCTCGACATGCCATCTTGATGAAACGGTGTAGCAGGCGTAGCAGTACTCGACAGTTGAAACTCATTATGAACAGCAGAAGCATCAGGTACGCTCGGGCTCGAGGATTGTGTTATTTGCGATTGATAAACGGAATTCTGTAGCTGCGATATTTCTTGCTTCGCTCTGCGAAGATCCTCGTCCTTATTCCTCATCGCCTCTTGATGTGCGACATCCTTCTGCTGCAGCAGAGCCAAGAGCTTCTTAATCTCAAGATCCGGATTTGAGCAATGACTCATGATGCTAAGATCCGGTTCGCACGAAGAGTGGTCAATGGTGATGGATAATTCAACGATGCCGAAAGGAAGGCAACAGATGAGGCGAAATTGGCCGCCTTGAACGCTTCACTCTTCCTTTTCCCCCTTTTCACACTAATACAAACAGCCTCGCTGGGTAGACCCTCGACGAAAGAGAGCCCAACAAGGATGATTGATGTTATGTTTGTCTCGTCGACACGAGATCTATCAGGCGAGAACAATACCTATTGACGGACTGAAATCCGATCTGGGAAAAGTATGGGGAAAAAAGGAAGGACGAAACACAGACTCGGATACCCAAAGACCAGAAAACCAAAAGGACGTTGCTTAATTATGTACCAGTCAGTCAAGACGAGGCTTTGGACCATGCGCGGCAGCGGGTCTGTAATCCTCGCCCGCTCTCTCCCACGCACGATACGCTTTGCCCAATCTGCATGTACCGGTATGTAGGTATGTATGTATGTATGTATGTATGTAGGTATTTAATTTACGAGGATCCCGCGGGCTTAGATCGACTCTTGGCCTTGCAACCTGGCCGGGTTTGGCTCCAAACCCTTGCAACGTTGAATGGGTGCCAAACAAGCTAGCGTCCCAGGAACTTGTGTGATTTGACAGGGCGCTTGGGGATTAGAGCGATGTCAGTCGATACTAGCTTGCTGGGGAGGGATTTCCGGAGGGTATGATAGACCGTCGTGGCCTGTCAGACTTGTGTATTCTGCTGCAAGAGATGTCCACTTGGATTTGGGTCTTGGATTTTTCAAGACGTGCTGACAGGGCCGCTGGGAAACTTGCACCATCCGGATCGTCTCGTTCTGCAGAATACAACAGCGCCTGGCTCACTTCCTACCAAAACAAAACAAACAAACATGTACATACGTACAAGCTGCAAGTACTGACGGTCGTAATGTGATGTAACCTTGCAAAATGCAGAGCGAGTTCAACACTGGAACCTCTGCTACGGGATCTTACAGGTCAGTTTTGCCAGCACCCTTACAAGGGGGGCCCCTCGCCCGAGTGACGCAGTCAGCCAATTCAGCGATCGACCATTTTACGATTACATATTGTACCCAACACGGTTGTTCCTGCAAACTCATCAAGGCAGTCTGGTGTTAAAGAAACACGTAGACAGGCCATTGTAAGCACCAGTGTATGACATGTTACCGAGCCATGCTACCGTAACTAGCACATGTGATTGCAATTTACTGAGAATTATCGCAATCCAAAAGTGTCATAGTAGGTGAAGCGGGTAGTCAGATAGATACTCTGCAAGTGGTAGCTTTGCTTAGATACATCGTCTAACGAGTAACTAAGATTGTAGCGCCGTTGTCAGTTCCAATTTTTATAATGACGATTTGTCGAAATCGGTCTTGGAGAGGGGGCTAAGGTCCACTTGGATCTCTAGATGTTAATAAATAGCAGAAATACATAGCGGACGAGCTAAAACTAGGTCCAGCTAAGACAATGGAGGAAATGTGAATCCCATCTCTCAAAGCATTGGCAAATCCTCGGAGCCTGATGGCCCTCGTAGTAAGAAGTAAGGCCTGACTGCATAGGTAGGGATAGGATAATAAGTTGCTGCAATTTCGCATACTCTGTAGAATGTCGACGATGTGAAAAATATCGATTCTCTGAGTGTTCGGACGCCTTTCCGGAACTTTCTCGTTTCGCTGTGAAGCCACGCATGTTCACACCTAGTCGTGCATGTTTCCCTCATCCGTTCTTTGCTCATCGTCATTCAAAACGTGGGGTTGCATACAGAGATACTATGGTAGGTAGAGAATAACTCATGCCTACTAGTAAATTAAGTACTACCCAAGCCAGTAGCCAGGTATGGAGAACTGGGAGATAGAATCTCGCCGGTTGCATCTTGCATTTCGATAGGATCGACTTATCGGGTCGGTCGTGCGTAAGCTGTGTACATATCCGTATGTGGTAGAGTGTTGTGTGTACTACTGCATACATAGTATGAAATATGTATGTACGAATACCTAGAACGGCCGCTCCTCTCGCTTGGGGGAAATCTTGCTTATTGAGGTCCACTTCAAAGTCTTTCATCTCTTTTTCCCCCGGCGCTCAATCTCATAAGCGCAGCACGGGCGGGAAAAAGAAATACCAACGATAGGAAGAGCTGGACCACGCATCGGTCTGCAAGGGAGAACCTCGTGCCCACCGTCCAAGGAGTCAAGGACAGATGCATGCAATAGCTTGCATATCCTAGTTGCCAATGTTTGCCTTGTTTTCGACGAATTTAGTATTCATTGGGTCTCAATGAGTCAAGTGGATTGCTCAAGAGTGAGGCGACCATCCCCGCGACCCTTTTGAGTGGCTGGTGATTCTTTAAGCGGACTAAATCCCTGGCGGCCGACGGTGGGCCGCGCACCAGGACAAGTCCTGACATGTCAGAGCATGTATGTACATCGTACATTATTATATTGAAGCATTAAGATTGGATGTATGTAGAATACCGCTAGTAACACATCGCTGGCTGTGGCTGTTGTCGTCCTAGTACGAGGCTTTGCAGCATATGGAACTATGAATGCTATGTGATGAGTACTTTAGGTTAGGTAGTTAGTTATTGGATAATGGAGAAACGTGCGTCCTATTCGATTTGATGTCGGCTCAATCTTGGTGCTCGCTTGCTCAGAGATATTCGCAGATCTATCTGGTCTTTACATAGTAGACGAGCGGCTGCCAGGCGGATATCGTATGGTACGCAAAGTTGTTGAACGCCCAGTGCACACACACTTTTGTTCATTCGGCTGACCGCCCGTCTATGCATGCACGGCCATGCTTCTCATGCTTCCCATGCTTCCAATGCATAGAACAATGGATTGGATGTAATCGGGCAGCGAAAACAGCAGTCGGTTAAGCTTTCGCAGCTCGCGTTCACAGCCGCCACGTTCAAGCCCATCCGAGTTCTTCATCCAACCCGGTAGGTTGTTAAGGAGGTCAAGAATGATGACGTTAGGAATTCAACCGATTCTCCTTGAACCCTACTACAATCGATGAACATGTCTCGATGGTGATTTCAGATCTACTATTTTCGTCCGCTCAGTCGACATATCATATCCAATGCTCAGGGATAAGTCCCAATAGGTACTCAACCATCACGTCACCACAGCCGCTTCGTATGTATAATTAAATATCAGCGGCTTGGCACCCGTTGCAATATAACTTCCGACAATGTCTAACGATGATGTATTATTGGTGCTTCAAGCTATCTGCAACAAGAAATGTGTTCCGGGCATCATATCATCGTCATCCGTCGGATAACAGATCATTGCGGGATTGACGTAAGGAAGTAGGACGAGAACGTGCTTAGCTGTGATGCGGGAGATTAGATCGTGCTTCCGGTGCTTATTGCCTGGATCTCTCCAACATGTAGTGTGACATGCCTAAGAGGTCGATGCTAACCAGTGGCTTACGGATAGGCGCCGGCGGTGGTAGTGGTGGCATTTGTGCGCTTACTGCTTTGCCCATGAAATCCTGGAGAGATGGAGGGGACAACGAAATCTCTTGCTAACAAAGCCGCATCCAATATTTAGATTTTTTAGATGGTCTAGATGGTCCAGGCCGTCAGGGCTGCTATGTGGCAGATTGTCGACCAAAGCTCTACATAGCATTGCCGGTAGTTCTCCGCAGACTGACGGGTGGGCCGAAAGATGTGGACCTCTAATCCGGAGCAGCCCGGCGGCATGCTCGGTGACAAGGAGATAGGTACGCATTCCGCGAACCGAGTAAGAGTCCTGTTATAGAAGGTAATAATAAGCCTGGACATATTTCGGGGATTGCTGAGAAGCGATGTTACGGGGTGGGGGATAATGATCGTCTACATACGTGTATAAGAGACTATACTGCACACTAAGGGGGATTGACTTGTTATAACTACTATGTAATGAATAAGGTATGGAGGTCCATTGCAGCTGTGGAGGTTGCATGTTGGATGTTGGGTACAATGTCTGGATGTATCCTCGTACCGTAGTAATGTAATGTAACACAGACTCGCTACGGACTAGGTGACAATTTCGAGACTGGCTTGTTTCAAGAAAACAAACCAAGGACGTTCGGCAAATCATCGGATGATATTAGGTACCTACATGGGTACCTAGGTAAGGTTCCCTCATTTGTGTTAGGATGGACCTTACGTAAGGTAGATGATAGAGGCACCTTCAGTTATCGTTATCGGCTTTTGCGGATCAGATAATGCCGTCTTCCACCGGCCACCTTGTCATTATGTACGTAACCCGAAGCGCAGCCGCCGGCGCATCTACAATTACTACAATTACCCATACCAATACCAATACCAATTACCAATACAACACCACGTATACAATTTCAACGCAGACTTACAATTGCAGTGATTATGTCCATGTGAGATATCCCCAGACGAAGCGGCATCATGTGCCGTCAAAACTTGCTACTCCTCTTAGGCGGCTTGCTGGGGTTAAGCCAGGCTCGCCAGCCAGGATTCAGCATCCACCACGATCTTCTAGCATATCCTCAGGTATGTTACGTGTCTATACACTTACTTATATATACAGACATATGCAAATATAATGCATACACATATACATACCTACCTATGTATAGACGTGCCTAACTAATTCGTGCGTCGCCAGTTCGAGGTAATCTTCTCCGAGTCATACATATCAGAAACCGATGCGCAGGCCTTAGTTGAAAAGGCCAGCCCCTCTCCCACCAACTACGATGCCAACTTGCCAGGACAGACCGATATCATATCCAATATACAACCTGCTGAGGATGGGGCCGACGCTGATAGCAGCCTCGATGACGGCGACCGAAATCTTGCTGAGTTCTACGAGATAATGGCCGCCCCTCCCCATCGCTACCTATGTACCATACCGGTTATCGAATCTCCTCCCGCACCTAACAAGACAGCTACCGAGCTAGCCAAGGCCGAGGAGGCCCGCGAACTTGCAAGAGCTTCGGCCCACGGTTGGGACCTCATCAACGGCCTTGACGGCAACTGTCTTTACTACATGTCTGGTTGGTGGAGCTATAGCTTTTGCTACGGTCGTGACGTTGTGCAATTCCATGCGCTTCCCGCCAGCGTTAAGAGCGGTCCCCCCATGAGGGACCCTAATACTGCAGAATACGTTCTTGGAAGAGTTCCTGATCCGCACTCCACTACACGCTCTTCGCGCCGTGGACAGCCTGTACCCGCGGGTGACAAGGGTCAACCTGCTACTACAGCACCACCGAACACGGAACTTCAGGTCAAGGGCGACCAGCGGTATCTAGTTCAGAAAATGGCGGACGGCACCGTATGTGATCTGACTGGTCGAGAACGGACGATCGAAATACAATACCATTGCAGTCCAGGCAGTACCCAGGATCGTATTGGTTGGATCAAAGAGGTGACGACATGTGCGTATCTTATGGTAGTCCATACCCCTCGTCTGTGCGTAGACGTTGCTTTTCAACCGCCTAAGGAGGAGAAGGCGAATATTATTAGCTGTCGCACCATCGTGTCGCAAGCAGAAGAGGTAGATTGGCACGCGCAAAAGACGCTGGAAGCGCAGTCGGCTATGGTAGGCCAAGCCAGAGGAGAGGCGAAATCTCCCATCATTATTGGTGGAATCGTCGTTGGAGGGCGGCAGATGCTCGGACGGGGCGAAGACGGAAAAGCTGCACACCAGCTAGCTCCCCCACGAAACTTCCGAAGCTCGAATGTTCCTCCTTTAGTCGAGGTGGTGGCCAAGGGGGCCAGTAAAGAGGAAGGTAGTAAAGTCGAAATACTCACTGACGAGGAACTGGCCAAGCTAGATCTCAACCCCGAGATGATTGAGGAACTAAGGAAAGAGTTACAAAAGCTAGCAGGAGATAGGGGCTGGAAGCTCGAGGTTGTCGAAGTTCCAGGGGACGCCCGGGAGATTCACAGCGTGGTTGATACCGACGAAGTTAAGAAGCCCGATGATGATGATGATAAGGAAAATAAGGAAGCAGGTAGCGAGGAGAAGTTCTTCAAAGAGGAGTTGTGAAATACTGGTTACTGGCATAGCAAATGGCGTTACGTACCTAGGTTAGGTAGGATTACCTAAATTATATTCATCTTCAGTATCCCGAAACAAGACTGTTAACCCCACGAGATGTCCCACCATGGCCTATTGTGTTTGATTATTTACGGTTACGTTATGTTGGCCGTATCGACCTCTCTTGGGTTGCACCACATCTCAGATTGATTATCTCAAGTACACATAATGGGAACACATATATCATTCACGACAGGCTAGCAATACACACTAATATGTGACACAACTGATACTTGATACTCACCAGTCCTATTACCCTCGAGACGGGTCTAGTGAGACTAGGTGGGACTTCGTCAGCGCGGGGGGGGCGTACGACCAGACACAAGCAAGCTGGTTAAGAATAGCCATTCGTTCCGCAGTCTTGAGGAAGTTAGCGTTTGCATTGTCTAGGAGGTCACGAGAAGCAACATAGATCGCCGGGGCGCTGTGGCAGTTATGCGGTGCGCAGGTAAGTAGACCAATGACCTCATCCATCAGCTTCTACCTGTGTCCCTACCGATGGCTAGTATGTTTCCTATTCGTGTGATTGAAGTGGCACAATGGGACGCAGAGTGTAATGATATCACAAGGTTGAACCCAAAGCTTACGTAGGAATAGTCATAACTTATATTATCTACTACGTGTTAGCTGAAATCAATCATCTCGTCGAATCTGCAGTGCCTCCTTAAAACTAGGAATTGGAAGTACGACATACCATAGGTTAGGTAGTTAAGCTTAAGCCTACGATCCCGCTCATTCGGAGTCAGAGTATCTAGATTAATAAATGCTCGTTAAATGAGGTATAGTTCCTCGATTCAGTTTCTCGATCTACTCGTCACTTAATAACTCACTCGAACGAACGGGAGGCTTCGTTGTAGGATTTCGCTATCGTGCTATTACATTAATAAAATATCTAAACATGTACGATTGGTAATCTACCTGCTAATTCATGATGAGGTTAATATGTCATACCTTATAGGGCACACGGCATTATGTAGTAGCTGACTCTAGGCCTGTCCAGAATTGATAAGAGAGCAGTGTCTACTGTTAGATGCTTCTCTATTGCCATCCAAGCCTCCGAAACGTGTAGTATTTTCCCGGAATATGACGAAAAGTCTCAAAGGTTGAATGAGGTATTAAGATTATAGTTATCGGTAGGCTCCTAGCCAATAAATATGCTGTGGTTGTAGGGGTAGGTCATTGATACATGTAGCTGGACATCAAATCAACGATCCATCATGTTAAATTGGTTTAATGATGGCATACCAACATCCACAAATTTCGACACACACTTCACGATATGCTCTCGTCATGCCGCATGCATCACCAATAGTATACATCTAGAATGGGTAAAAGTCTTGCGGGGCGGATTGCCACGTCGCCCCTATAAGTTTTGTAATACCCTTCTGCGACCCATACGCACGATGGGGGGAGTATTGGAGCTTGCATGCTGTTTGTTATTAGCTTGGCAGCTGGTCCACGTACGTTTTGATGCTGGGGATTGGACGTATAGGCTAAAAGTTGATTAATCGAGTTTGAACTGCCAGTTGTGCTATTGGTGTTTAGGACATCCCTTATCCCTCCATTACTCTCGGATGGCAATCTTATATTCATATCTTTTTACGTTCCAGCTCGAAGAGTAACTCGTGGTTCTTGATAACTACCTACATGTACCTACCCCCTAGGTACCTATAGATAGTACGATAAGTTGAATTTGACTAACGAGTTATCCTTAGGGAGTCTATGACCTATTGAGTGAGTATAGAGAAGTTTAGCCAGCTCACTTACATATGGATAAGTAGGCTACGGCATAAGGATATTTTAAGGGGGTGTAACACGATCACATTCACATCTAGGTAACTTACGATGATGATACCGAGATGGCTGGATGGCTGGACGGTGACAAGTTAATGGTTCCGCCAATGACGACATCTGGAATGGAGTACAGGTCCCACAAGGTGGACTTCTATCTCCAGTATGAGGTACATAATGGATAGGGTCAGGGCTCATGCCATCGTGGGGAAGTGCATCGAATGGATACCTTAGGCATGTAAAATGAGTTCCTTTACGATCTACCGAAACTTGAGGATAGAACTATGTATGTACTTGTTTAACTAATGATCTTCCATCATACCGACATAAGTTTACAAGGAGTTAGGTAAACACTCTTTTCCCTACCCTTGCTCGTCAAGTAGGCTATCATAGGAGGTATTTACGTAGTATATTCTTGTGCTCGTAGCTCTTACAATCATGAGGCGCTCGGCACAGGGGCTTCGAACGGTGATAGTCCAATGGTGTTAAATGTCACATCACTGTGGGAAAGAAATAAAAAAGCCCGCTGTAACTGTCGGAAACGATCACTTTTAAACTACCCTGTACAAACCCTGTGAAAATGTCTTGCTTCGACCAATCGCAGTCTTTCCCAGCATTATGGAAGCCCAGATTTACTGCGTAAGGTACCTACCTAGTCCCGGCTCACGCGGGCTGTAACCAAAAGAGAACCAGGGCTTTTTACTAGGGTTGAGTTAATCGGTGCTAATTGGTTAGAATATTGAAATCGGCATAAACTGTCAGCTGCTAATATTTGAGCTCGCCCCTTGTTCCTGGCCTGCTTAGCATAATCTTTAAACGGGCCTTAGCCCCTTGTGGTAATGATAACCCTTGATATGCAGGTCCCCCCTTAGACACATGCATTAGCTTGAAGAGATCCCGACGCGAAGGGACCAAACGGGGGTCTTAGATGCATCATTTAGCATTCTCTAGAGGGAAACTACTCTCTGTACCTTCTGTACCTTGGAGATGAAGCAAGAGTCTCCCTAGCAGCCTACCTACCTGAAGCAACCTAACCTAGGTAGCTATCGATAGGCTTTAGGAAAGCAATTAGTGCATGTTCTCTCTGATTTCTCTTCCTAATTCCCATGATTTATCCAATTGTCGTGAGCTTCGTCACACCCCTTTAAGAGTTTAGAGATGCTCATCCTACAATCGCCCTGATGATAGAAGTTGCAGTCCTTCTTTATCTTATTACCATTGTTTTCTTCGGCATCAATTCTATCTTCCCATATATTCTTATTGTTTCTTCTAACGAGTCAACTATGCGCCTATTTCCCTGAGACATAACAACCTCTTATCTCGACATATTCTTTTACTGGTGTGACAACAAATCCCGAGTTCTCTGCTTCTACTTCTTTGAATTGTCTTTGTAAACGCTGTTTCCTTATGGATGGTCGGTCGCATCCATAAGCCGTGATTCTAGATCGAAGCAGCTTTATGTACCTATAATTCCAAGGTCTTGCAGCTGAAAATCATCTTCTACATAGTACACTACGCGGTTGTGGAGCAACAGCAATTCAACGGTCATTATTAGCATAACAAATATTGGTAGAGATTTAGATCTACCAATTACTTGCGGATTACGAACTACGAATAGCCAATTGCTGACCTGCCAACGATAGAACGGTCCTAGCAAACCCGGTTATAAGGCTTCGTGTTAAGACGCTCAAGCCGCTGAGTTGCTCGAACGCTGATGACGGCTCTTATCATACATATTGTACATTATTCAAAGTCTCATCTCGATATCGAATCTTTCAATTCCTTAAACAGACAAATACCGTGCTTCAATCCCCCACCTTCGACTCCATATTTTACGAATCGAATCACCTCGTTACCTATCTACAAGAAACTCATCGTCTCAGTTATTACATGATCGCTACTACTTCGTATTTCTAATTCTACAATATTGTTCGTTATGGATGGTAGCGGAAGCCAGAAGGGATCACGCGAGCGTTTGTACCCTCGCGCGCCTTCACGGTCTAGTAGTGCCAGCACCGCGAACACCCAGATGACATCCAAAAGTGCAAACAGCACCTCTTCATACCCACGGGAAGCTTCCCATATAGGTTCGCATCCGATACATAAATATCACCATAGCCATTGCAGCAGAAGCTCGATAGGTACTCGACCTATGTCACGATTATCCAAGGAATCTAGTAATGAGCTACGAGAACCGACAGCGCCCGCCTCTACCTTTCTGCAAGAACGGTTACAGCGGGAGAGAAGCGAAAGACATGCGAGCAAACCAAGCACCGACTTGAGCGCTTCTACCGGCGATATCCGGGATAGGGGTGTGCAGAACTCACCTATTAAGAGGAGTGCCACCTCTGTGGGACGACGACTGTGGTCGGATAATAGCGATGAAGTAGCTACAGATGCAGGGATGGGGGCAAGGCAAATGGAACAGGTACGGAAATTTCACGATAACATGCGCTTTTCTAGCAAGTTAAACTCGGCAGCTGACTCAAACGGGAAGACCCTGTCAACACTGCATAAACAGAATTTCGATCTAAAGCTGGAGCTATACCATCGACGAGAGAAGCAGACAGCGTTAGAAGAAAGAGTTGAGACGCTCGAGTCTCAACACGGGGAGATGATAAATCTTCATGAAGACATCATCAGCGAGCTGGACATGAAGGATGATGCCCTTGCAGAGGCCGTTACGTTAATAGTGGAACTAGAAACTCGGATCGATGAATTGGTTCGAGAAAGAGAGATGGTTAGACGAGTCGAAGTCGACGGCTCATACCGCCATTCTTCATCGGATCAACTTAATATTGAATCTACCACGACCGTTACCGCCCCCGTAGCCACCATCCCCAAGGCGGTAAACCTCAGCGTGCCACGTTTGACCGCACATGTCAATAGTCTCGGCCGAGTACCTAGTTTCCTTTCCGAGCACAGTCAACAAACCGAGAATCTGCGCAACGCAGTCTTACGAGGACGGACTAGCGCGATACATATGCGCAAGATTTCTGAGTCGAGTGCTGATCCTAGCGAGATTAACCGTATCGCTAGTCCTAATCTCAGCGTGCTCAGCGAGAGTTCCTTTGTTAGCATATACGGCGCCAAGGATACAGGCGACAGAGTAGGGTTACAGCCACCGGCAGATGTGGTAGGAATGGACGGTAGCTATTTCGACCGTTCTCCAACGCCAACGATGAGGATGAATGATGAGAGTCGAGGCGGCCAAAAGAGTGCAATTTCAAGTCAGATGCCTACGGGCTCCCCCGGTACACCAGGCGGAGGCGTTAGATTATCGACCCGTACGCGACCTATAAATAATGTTATCAGCCTGACTTCACCCTTACAGGAGATTGAGCGACTTGACAAGCAAATGATGGTTGGGAACGATATTTCTAAGCAACCTATGCCCAACCGTAGTCGAGGTACTGCAACTCCGACTCTTGCGAGGCCCTCTATAAATTCGCACCAGCAGGGCAAGACCAAGCAGGAGAAGAGAGAGGCCTTGCAAAAGGTCCTAACTAATTATCCCGCATATAGAGACTTCTCAAATCCTCAAGCCTTCCCTCCTACTCCTGATACCGTCTCGTCATCAACGCTTCGAAACCAGCAGAATTTTACCAGCTCTCAAGATAGTCTTACAAATCAAACAAGAGGTGTCCCGGGCAATGGCATCATGTCTGTTTACGATAGAATTGGGGCCTTCGGTAGAGAACTTCCTTACCTGCCGTCCTCAAATCAGCATGGACCGACCACGGTACTCGCCAGTCATAGGCAAATGCCAATGCCGACTATCAACACCACCAATACGTTCTCTGACCTTACCCACCTTGCACGACCCCTTCCGCCACGGCCTCACTCGGCAGCTGAAACTACAAGTTCCCGTGCCAGGGCTGCTAGTTTAGGGTCGGATTCGGACTCGGACGGTGGCGCAGATGCCCGTTCCGAAACTGATAACTTTGATTACTGGATGAGGGAGAGCATGAAGCCGAACATATATCAAGCAGGCTCGCCAGAACAGCGTGGGTGCGGCCGTTCTGCATCTCCTGATCTCTTCTCCTTCCCCGCCGACGCGGGAGGCTGGGAAACGGACGTTATATTTGGGGCTCTAAAAGGTAGTGGCTATCTTGGTTCACCGGTGTCAGCGTTGAAACGTGATCCTATCGATGAAATGGCCAGCTCGTTGCAAACATCGCAAACAGAAATATTTGAACCTTCAGTGATGGGATCCGCACCGCCTACCCCTGATCGACGATCGAGTTTGCATGCTCGAACCGGTAGCACCAATGCAATACCTTCATCCGGCGGGATGTTTAAGAAGAATTCTGCTATAGGTATAGCCGCGGCGTGGATAGACGGGAGAGGTAGGAGTGGTAGTATAGACTCTACCGCACCGGCGTCATCCACCAGAGCACACTCCCAACAACAAGGAGCAACGACGCCGGGAAAGCGAAATCACTACCCTCCGATTTCTGGACAGACGTCTAAAGGACGGGGGTTGGGTCTTAACTCGTTCTTTAGGAAATCTGGCTCTGATAACTTCAGCGCCCCGTCTACGGCAACCGAGGCAACTTTCCCTCTTCCAACTCCGGCTCAGTTATCGGCAATACCACCAGCGCTGAGGTCTGTGAAGCCTTCGGGAAGAAACAGCGTCCCGCCGCCGCCGACTATGCCCTGGCGTGCTCCGGGCATTTTTGAAGACGATCTTCAGAGCGCGACACCTCCCCCAATCATGCGGAGCCGCGGTATGTCGCTCCTCTCGGGAACTAGCGGTACGCCGCAACAGCACGCCGCCGAGATGTCGCGCCCAAGCACTCCGACGACGGTGGTCCACGCGAACGCGACGGCTACCGGAGCACAGGGAGGCGGTAAGAGGAAATGGTTGGGTCTCGGGAGAATAGGCAGTTCAAAGACGAAGATGGGCTGAGAACGCCCTTCAAGCGGGAGTTGTAACGCTAACGAGACCCTAAGATAGAAACCAACACCAATAGGCCAGTGCAAACTGGAGCATTGGGTTGAAACAGAATCGAAGTAGTAATACTATGTTAGTATACCGAGTCTGCAGAAGTACAAGATATCGCTTCTTGCATTCTCTGTGCTGTAGCATTCATGTAAGAGTATTATGTATGATTATCGAGTGTAATGAGATTTGTACGAGGTTATGGCATAAATAAAAGAACGAAAAGGAGGAGGGCATTTGATTTGGAATCCCAGGAACTTCGGCTGCCCATGAGGATACCTAGGTAGGTACCTAGGTACATAGGGGACGGTGGACAGGAAATAGGGGATGGTAATGGGAGTGCCTTGTATGTACTAGATGAGTGTAATAACTATTATTATGAATTGATGGACTAATTATTCCCCATGGCATAGGAAATGCAGGTTATGTACATAAGGCTTGGGAATAAGTAGCAGGGCACGGTACCGTCACCCGCCGCGGTCTGAGCTCAATCCGTAAGATCGGCTTGTAAGTCGCGCCGCTGGTCTAACACATGAGTACGAATTCTCGATGCACATACTGTGATGATTGTAAGAAAAAGGGGTCCTTGGGTTACTGGGGTTATCTTTGACATCATCTGCCACAAATCGCGTAGTGTACGAAGTACCACGTACATATTCCTATTCCTATTCCTATTCTTATTCTTATTCTTATTCCTACATATTCTGACCTATTCAGCTGTCTCATTTCGCATAACATTACAGTTTTCATCGCACTATTACATAGGCACCTAAGGTACCTAGGTATATCGTACAATTCGCTTTATTTGCCACTTTCACTTTACTTAAATGGGTGCTCATAAGACAACGAAAGTTAATAATAAGAAGAATAACAATAATAATACTAAACTCGAACGGCCAAGGTAGAAAAGAAACAGATTGCTGTTTAACTATCTAACTGCCCTACCATTGCTACGTTACCCGAAGCTCTGCTATCATGGCCAAGACCGCCGTCAAATCCGAAGCGGATGGCGTAGTAGAGCATCCCACCCTCCGACGCAGCACGAGGAATGCTGGTAGGAAAGGCGGAGATGTACCAATCAAACGAGAAGATGTACCTGCGAGCGTAGCAACGTCTGCACCGGCCCGGCAAAGGAAGAGAGTCAGGCCGGAAGACAAGGATGAGGATGAGACAAACGAAGCTAAGCCCTTGAAGAAGAAGAAGAAGAAGAAGCAGGAGATTACATCGCCTTTATCTAATTTCGCTACACGGGTTAAAGCTGAATCGCTCAGCCCGGGAAAGAAGGTCGCGAGCGGAGGAAAGAAAGAGAAGAGTCAAGAGAGTAGGGGGGATAAAGGAGCAGACCTCCGGGCGAAGAAACTAAAATCCTACGCGCAATTCGTCAATAAGTCGCCATACCCGGACTTCCCGCGGCCAACACCTGAGGAGTGTCAGCGCGCCTACGATGTTCTTGCGAAGATCCACGGGGAGCGGAAGCGGCCCGAGAAGGTATTAAGCGCGCCAGCCGACAGGGCCGGTTGCGGCGATGCGCCGTCGGTTCTCGATGCGCTGGTGCGCACTATCCTGTCGCAGAACACAAGTAACAAGAATAGCACGCGCGCTAAGCTGGACATGGACGAGGTATACGGCAGTGGGGATTCCGAGGAGCGCTGGGCTGCGATCGCAGCGGGCGGTCCTGCAAAACTTGAGAAGGCTATTGCTAGAGGTGGCCTAGGGGGCGTTAAGAGCCGCGTTATCGTGGAGATTTTAAGCCAGGTTAAGCAGCGTTATGGTAAGTACTCGTTGGACCATCTGCTCCGGCTCGAGGCTAGAGGAGACGACGAGGAGGCTATGCGCGAACTTATCTCGTTCCGCGGCGTAGGGCCTAAGACCGCGAGTTGCGTGCTACTGTTCTGCGTGGGACGTGCTAGCTTCGCCGTCGACACGCACGTCCACCGACTCACGGGCATGATGGGCTGGCGACCTGCATCGGCGTCTCGCGACGAGGCATTTGCGCATCTCGACGCGAGAGTACCCGACGCGCTCAAGTACGGCTTGCACGTTCTGCTTATCGAACACGGGCGCGTGTGTCCCGAGTGTAAGGCTGGCGGGAAGAGTCTGGGCCGGTGCGAGCTTAGGAGGGCGTTTAGACGTAAAGGTGGTGATGGAGGGGCCGAGGAAGAAGGAGTGGTCCGGGTCAAGGACGGCGTCAGTGACGAAGGAGATGATGATGGTGATGGAAACGAGGTGACGATGAGTCAGTGAGATGGTGGAGCTCGCTATATTGTCGGTCAGGTCAGTGGGCCTAGATGAGAGCTATTTATTATTTATTAGGCTTGTGGTTAAGTTTCTGACCTTTATTAATTTTCGTCAGGTTTCTGCGAACACCTATCTTGGAAGAACTTGACAGACTTGGACTTATTCTTACTTCCTCTGAGCTATTCGTCCTTAGTCCCAGTCTCGTATATCGGTTTTCATGTAGACCAAACTGAATTAGGTATGGTACCGAGGAGGTAGTTAACTATTCGTCTATAAAACTACTTTTAGTCCAGGAACTAATCATATTGAATAGGTAGACTACCTAAACTATGCGTTGTTTAGTGTTTAAAACATCTTTCCTCGGTACGAGTCGTTTCGATGCCTGAGAGAACGAAGGCTTCAGATACTGTGGGTAGGTACCTGTTATTATATTTGGTCTGCTCAAGTAAATGTACAGGCGTGGAAGACAGCTGTTGAACTAGTTTCGGATGAGTTGCTTTCTATGCTCTACCTTGCTATATCCTAAGGTGGCACCCTGTAGCTTTCTACGGCACTTAGCATTAATACCGGTATTGGCAGTATATGAAGTCTTTGACATCTTACGATTTTGATCTCTAATTTTCGATCTCTGGTTTTTGATCTCCGGTTTTTGATCTCCGATTCCATAACCTGACAGTTGAAGCTCTACGGTCATATGCTTTAGAACTCTACGTCCCGTCTCACTAATACATTAGTATGTGCGGCCGCTAGCGGGCTACGGAAATCTCGGATGAACGTCTTGTATTTTCTCATGCCCCTTAAATACACTCGAGGCGGGAGAGGGTACAGATTCTCCTGGAGGAAAGCACCCGGGTGTTTTTGGATATGATAGGTGTTGTTGCCTCAGAGCCGGTTGCCGATACTTGGCCCAAGTGAGAATATAGTAAAATAATATAGATCAAGATCGAAGGCGTATTGATAACCGCACATACAATTAAGCCATTCTGAAGAGAGAATCAATAATACAAGATACTGTGCTAAGAGTGCCTACTAAAAGAGACGTTAATGGCACGTAGTCTCCGTCGCCTACGATGAATATATGACGGGGAAAAAAACTTTGTTTAGACTCTATTCCGGAATCCCGGGTTTAGTAGAAGAACATACAACCCTATATTTGGAAGTACAACCTCGGGGAGCAAGGGGGCTGGGGGTAGAAGGAGTCAAAAGGAAAGGGGGGTGGTTCCTCGACGCACAAGACTCCTTATTCAGATCCTCACCGTTGGGCTGCCCCAACAATCAGACTTTACCGGATGCATCCACCAATTACAATAAAATCAATAACAAGGCAGGCTGGTAGACTGGCAGACCAAGAATTCTGTTATGTATCATTAGTGGAGCTTTGCCCTTTTTACACGAGCCTGGAGCGGCACGCGTCATGGTGATAGAGTCAACGGGGGGTAGTGATGTAATCATGACTCTCATGCCTTCTACCTGCTTCTGCCGAAACGCTGCTCTGGAGCAAGTGCAGCAAATGCAGCAAGTGCAGCACAGATGGCTATTCATTCTTGCTTTTTCCCAATTTCATAGGAGAAAGCATATATTCGTTCACATTGCTAGACTGATTTGCAAGAATAGTTAGTCCTAAATGCCTGGTTCTTCACTAATATTCCAATTCCACCCACTCCGTTTGCATCCCTATCGCTTCGTCTTAGAAGCGTAATGTAGCTATACCACTGGACTACTAAGCCTTATCTTGCGTATGGATCCGTCCGGAAATACCCAGCAGTCTGATGACTTAGCATCTTCTGGAAAATCATCATGGAGGCCAGATCTTCCCCATCATTTCCTACAGCCTGGCCCCGGGGTTGACCCCGCCGTACCGGGATTCGGCCCTGGACTGCCGCTGCTGGGACAACATGATGGTTTAAGCCATCTCGCTTCCGCGGCAGCTATCTCCGACCCGTACGGCATGCTTCCCGAGACATCGCCATTGGGTCCGTCCCCGCCAACTCAAGCCGGGCCGTCCGCATTCATAACGAATGAAAACAATGCTCCCGGAACGTCCACGGAAAGCGCAGAGAGAAGGGAGCAGCTAAGAGCTAGGCGTCGCGTTCCAAATTCCCAGCGGAAGAGGACCCAAGTTAGTTGCGACGCATGTAAGACGCGAAGATGCAAGTGTGTGCGTCTAAAAGAAGCCCCTGGATCCGATAACAATATGGCAAAACCTGGTGACCAGCCTCCCTGTAAGTTGTGTGTCGAAACTGGAATTTCGTGCGTGACATCGATGCCACGAAAGCAACGGGTTTACGGCAGCGTCGAGAATCTAGACAAGAGATACCGGGCTCTCGAGGCCTTGGTTTCGGGCATATTTCCGGACTTGAACCCTAGAGCCTCCGCGGCAGAACTGGTGGTCTTTGGACAGGAGAGGGCGATATGCATGCCTGATTTCGGCGAATCGCCAGATCAGTTTCAACCTCAGCCCCGACATCCGTCGATAGATAATCCCATAAAATCGGGCATATCCCAGACTCCTAAATACGGCTCAGGCTCACAAGAGGGAATCGGGAGCACGAATTTGATCGTATCGGGGACTGACCACGATAAGACCATACTGCCGCCGTCCTATCTCATGAAGTTCGCGCCAGCGAGGACTCCGCGGCCCTCGCCTGACTCCACGGAGAGCACTTCGGACCCCAACGTTGAGACTACCGGTTTGATATCGGATGCCACCGGCCGGCCGCACTACATAGGGCCGTGTGGGAGTATTGCTTTCTTTGGCAAGATGCGCGAGCTGTTTATGCATCGCTTTTACGAGACGGAGAGTGCAGGTGAGTCCGAGGGAACAGCCCGCGGTTCTACGAGTGATAAAAGACGGCTCTTCCACAACAACCCGTTGGCAGCTTCGCTAGGTGGAACTGGTGATCGTGGGCGAGCAGCTGCGTCTCCACCACCACGACGAGGTGATTCTACTTCGTCTGACCAAATATTGGACCACCTTGACGGCGACTCTCCTCCTCGAATATGCGAGCATATGCTCAAGGAACATCCAAACGACCCTGAATTCTGGAGGTATCGTAAACGGGTCTCCGAACTCGAGCTGCCCTCTAAGGAGCGAGCAGACGCCTGCGTTCACGCCTTTTTCCAATGCGTCCATCCGAACTTCACTTTGTTCCATCGGCTTACTTTCCAAACTGCCTATGAGAAGATGTGGCGCTGCTGGGACGCGCATAGGGTTAAAAACCCGAAGAATCGTCCCAAAGAGACTTCTATATCGGTTGGGTGGCTGTGCTGTCTGCACATGATAATTATCCTAGGATCTCGATCCCTTCCGCAGAATGCCGAGTCGCTCGACTTCCAACGGAAATGGTTTTCGAAAGTTGAAGAGCTCCCACCGCTCCTTGGCACCTCGAGTCTCCCGAACGTATGTGCGTATATGCTCCTCTCGCTATACTACCACAACACCAACGACCGAACCAGCGCCTGGACCTTTCACGGTGCGGCTTGTCGGCTGGCTATAGCGCTTGGGATGCACCGCGAGAGTTCTTCAGGATTATTCGATCCGGTAGAGAGGCAGCTCCGAAAGCTAACTTGGTGGACGTTGTACGGATACGAGCAGTTTCTATGCTGCTCATTAGGGCGTCCTAGTGCGATAGACGATAGAGAAATGGATGTCGGAATTCCAAACGACGACTATCTAGACGCAAACCTTTTCCCTCCTCGGTATATCGAGCATTCGGCTCGGTTGGATATGCTACTGGCTGCCGTACGGCGCGGGATATTTGATCCAGGATTTGTCCCGGGGAAGATGTATACCCGAGCCCTGGAGTTCCTAGAGACCGTCTCGGGCTGGGAAGATACACTGCCGAGAGGACTCAAACCTTTGGCGTACGAGGGCGGCTCGGGCGGGAACGATAACCAGTGGCGGAGCGCTATATTACTGAACGTTCGGTATCATCACACACTCTGCTTCTTGACGCGTCCGTTCCTTTTCGAGACGATCGAATCTGCGAACGGGGGAACCCCCCTGGGGCCTGACCAGTGCAAGATAAGAGCATTATGCAAAGTCTGTTTGACTGGCGCGATGCGCTGTGCGAACTTGATCATCAGCTTATGGCGCGCAGATCAAATAAACGGGGCTACGTGGATAGATATATACTATGCCTATATGTCTAGCCTAGATATCTCGCTGGCATTGCTTTCTCCGGATTCCTTGTGCCAAGATGAAGACCAACCAGAAATCGCCAAGCCGGAGCTCATACAGAACTATACGGTAGAAGACATGAAGGATGTTGTAAGGCAGCTATGCGAGGTCATGTCAACGATCGAGGTGTGCGGGACAAACGCCCGGTTTGCAAAGGCAGCGTTTGAGTTTGCAATTGTTCTTGGAATTATTCCCGAAGAGAGTATCCTCTCCTTAGGCCTGACACTCCCAGAGCCGAAGGCGACGGGAATAGATAAGATACCCAACGAGGAGAATGTCGTTGATGGGGTCGTAGAAGCAGGGGACCAAGGTGTCGATGGTGGTAGACCTGACCAAGGCATGCCTGGAATAGCTGGCTATTGTCCCGCGGGTGCTATGAACTTGGATTTCCAAGGCAACTTGGACTACCCCTTTGATGATTCGATGGGCGGCGTGCAATGGGACATGTGAGTCGGCACCGAACAATGCCATACTAACTTATTTTACTTCGGAGTTTTCTAATGCGCTGATTTTGAACCCTCCAGGATACTGCAACCTTCGCAATGGAACGGCGCCGCTTTGAATATGGACATGGACTGGGTCTGGCAGTGTCCGAATCAGAGCTGGCATGGTAATTTTTACGGAAACTAGTGAACCTCCCCCCCCCTCCCGTCGAACCCTTCACTACCGTCTTACGGGTTGTGTCAAATACGCTGGTGCTTCCTGGAATAAACCCCTTTGGACGCGACATTCTTGTAATTACCTAGTTAGGTATCTACGGTGGCAAGAGATATATAGCACGCTCAGCTTCATAGCCAACAAAGTATGTGGGATTGTCGAATTTAAAGTCTCGAATACTCTCTTCTTTCTTCTCTCTTCTCTTTTCCTCTGGCTTCTAGCCGACTTCGATTTTCTTACACCAGTCTCTCCCATGCCGAACCTGCCAGTTACAAAGCCACCCTTCCATAGCCATGCTAACAAAGCCAGCGATACAGATGCCAGCACTATCACTAACGCTAGTTGCTCCGAGACTAAACTCTCGCTCGGAAGTTGGCACATTTTGCATGATTTCAGCGAATGTGTTCACATATACCGCCCCACCCAGCAGGCCTTCCCAGAATATGACGATGAAAACAACGTAGACGCTAGGGAGAAGAGGCATCAATGCGTGTAGCGTCAACAGCACCAGGTTACCGATCTGGAGGAAAGAAGGGAGATATAGGTGCTGGATACGAATGAACGCGATCGATGAGCGGGAGATGAATACGCCTAGCTGGTATAGAAATCCGTACATGGGATAGAAATCTCGGTACTCCTTAAAGGGGGTTGATCTTAAAGGGAATAGCAGAGTCGGAGAGACGCCCTGGTTTATAGTGTATTCGGCAACATAAACCAACATTAGCGGCAACATATAGGGGAAGAATAAGGCTCTAGCTCGTCGGACATTAGACTTTAACTTAGATAGAGCATCTATGCCGTCTGTGGGAATATTAGCGGATACGATGGCTGGCTCAGGTGCAAGGAGGCTAGATGTAGCATTGATAGTTGGCAAGTCATCCTCGACGTTATCTTGCCTTACGTCTCGGTGCGGTACTGCCTGATAGCTCATCGCCCTCTTGCCTTGATGGAGTGGTTCCTTGGGTAATATTAGGAAGAAGCTGATAAACATAATTACGGGCAAGAATGCCGAAGCCAACAGGCTGTCCCTAACAGAGAAACCAATCCAGTCAGTAAACATGACGTACAATCCCGCACCAATAAGACCGGCTGCACCAGTACCACTCCCCCAAGCAGCCAGACTCATGTGGCCGTAATAATGAGTTAGGCCAAGGAAGCTCAGCTCTCCTGCGCCACTCGACAAGCTCGCGAATATTACTCCAGCCATCTTGACTCCGACAGATTTATCTGGTGGTGTAAGGGCGATCATGAACATGCCGAGGGACGAGCTGATGACGAAGACGATTATACGTAGCCAATATGGGACCTTGTGAATGAAGTACGGCGCGATTAATTTGGTGAGGAACGAAGGGAGAACATCGGCGAGTAGGACGAGCCCTTTGGGCACGTCGGATCCGACAAGGTCCTGGGCGGCAGAGAGGATAATTACGTATAAGACATTGTTGATCAAACCTTGAATTAGGTACGTTAGTAAGATGCAGACGTGACTATGAAGAAGAGAATAGCAAACCGAAGAGCCAGAACGCAGTCAACACCGACGTGTCGGCGTTCTGAAAGATAGAGGCAAGTCGAGCTCGATAAAGAGCCCAAGACGAGGCCGGCGAGCCAGGCATAGGTAAGAGACCTGAAGACGCTGGCGAGCGACTCATCATATATATTTAAGGTGCGCTATAGAGCGCAACTGCTTGCTGGATCGCGCAGGGGAGGTAGCTACATACTGGGTAAGACCCAGCTTGTCGATGAGAGTTAGCCGTCAAGATCGTCGTCTATTGCATGTGTTGGATGAGGATGAAATAACGAAGACTCCAAGTGACGAGAACACGAGGACTAGATCCCTGCTATCGATAACACGGTCCATCTATTATGTATTGGGTACGAAGTATACATCTTACATCCCCGGACGGGAGAGACGACGCTAAAATACCTACATTTCTTGGACGAGCGTAGGTTAGTATATTAACCTAGACACTTCACTATTTCGTAAGAGAATAAATATGTAAAAGATAAAAAGGCACAAGGGGCCACTAGGGGTTATTAGACGAATTCATGTAATATGAAGAATATTGTAAAATATAATCTATCTAAATACCTACCTACCTACCTAGGTACCTAACCTAGTAGATACAGTAGAGAGGTTAGCCATCTACAAATCTCAGAAATCGTCGTTCGCTATACTCGGTAGGCCTCCCAACCGTGACCTGAGCGTATTTGCTTGATAGATCCATGACAATCGTGAACAGAGTCTGAGCCTTGGAATCGACCTCTTGTTTCCTATTGATGGAAGCTGGATAATCCTTAGTATCCTTGAACATTTCAAAGATTGTGTCAAGAGTTGGCTCGGATACCCTGGCAGCGAGCTCCTGGATTCGGGATAGACGCCAAGGGGAGTCTTCCAGCCATAAAGGTTCGTCGATGCCCGACTTGTCTAGAAGAAGATGGTTCGTATGGCATACCCGCCCGTTGTCATCCATCGATAACTCCTTCACCCAACGGCTTGTACACTCAAGACCCACCGAACCTGTTGCATCTCCTACCAAGATGTGCCCGCCTCCAGCGACGCCAGAAGACTTGATCAGTTTCACCGCTTCCTCTCGAGTTCCTGATTCTAGCACGGCGCGAAGAGCAAAATGTATAGGTAACTTAGATCGATCAAGACCGTAGCAGCGAATTGCATTCAAGCAGCAACCGACGCCCCTCGAATTAAGTCCTATTTTCCCGATAATACCAGCTTCGGTCACCATGGCGATATCCGGAATCTCTGTATCGGGCTGTGATATGTGGCATATTATGAGGTTTGGGCCTTGTTCTACCCGCCAGTCCCAGTTCTGACCAATGAAGGATTTCGATCTGGCCGACCAACCTAAACTCGTACAGCCATCGCTAGGGATATCAGTTATCCCGTCAGACGTATCAGAGAAGAGGCCGAAGGTTATCTCAGATCGTATGTTTAACGCTAGAATGTCTAGAAACGGTATGTGCGCCCCGTCGGCAATACCGCCAATTTCCACAAGGTACCGCGCTGCGATCTTCTTCAAGATATCATGATACTTTGAAGCTTCTTGTAAGACCTCCGCCCAGGTCATCGCACAAGACTCCCAGAACAGCTGTTTATAGAATTCAATACACCCTGCTATCTTCTCCTTGGCTAGCTGACCATGGGTAAGCCCAATCTAGTAAGATTTAGCATAGTCTATTGAGGATGATATGCTACTGGTTGCTTTCAAAGATATACCTCGTAAGGGGTTCCGCTGCAGCGGATTTCGAGCATCTTGTTATTTAATACCTAGTGATGTGATTTCGAATGACCGGATGATTGATACCCCCGTCTGAGTTCACGGGCTTTAGGTGGTGTAGAGAGAAAGGTTACTAAATAGAAGGGGATCTTAGGTCGCTTTGGTGGTGCTTCTCCGCACGAAAGATAGACGAATCTGGACGTGTTGCAATACTCTCCTTGTATGGTGAAAAACACCTATCGAATACTATAACCTTCTAAAGTTCTATTCGTATAATTACCTCCTGGGTTAGGCAGGTAGGTACCTAGTTAGATAATATAACATATATCCCCAGGGGTAATGAGGACTTACCTGAGTACGTATTGATTTATATCGATAGAAGATTGAAGGCCTAGGAAGTTTAGCTAGGTATTTATACATACCTAATGTACCTATCTCCTGTCATAGTGTGATGGAAATATCAGACTTTAATATTCAGTATAGCTTAGGTACCTGTTCACTCTAATATTAGCAACAGCATCTATTGATGGAGGCGTACAAGTGCACACGTGGGTTGGACACAGGTGTAAAAAAAGGTATCTTAGGTACTTGCCTACCTAAGGTAGGTACCTACACACGTACCTTGAATAGTACCCTCACTAATGTAATATTACGTAGGTGGTGCAGAAAGCCCCCACCAAGAGTTTATATGCGCCTTGACGATAGCCAAGTTGAATTGGAGCGCTTTCTTTTCCCCTCCATCTTTCTTGTTCCATACCACATACACTACAAATGACACTACAGATTACACTGGAGTTGCGACATACCCCGACCACGCCTACCACGATCACCAGTGCCAAGCTGTTAGATAGAGAAACCCCAAACCCTCAACGCATCATACCAAGCTCTTTATGCCATCCTCCCTAGTATATATTACCATGCTATCACATCGAAACACTGTCAGGGTTGTGCATACCCATGCACGCGCCGCCCTTCCCTGCTTTCCACCTGCGCTGAGGCAGCCCTGGGAGCCCTGGCAGCCCTAGCAGCGTTGTATGGGAAGCCTTAACATGGAGCCGGTGACGCTACCAGGCAGCTAGACTAGACGGAGTGGGTAGGCCGCTGCCCTGCGTCTGACCTCACCTCGCCTTGCTATATTGATCGTCGTCTAGCTGTTTAGCCGTTTTATATACAGGTATATATTAGGTACTCAGGAGTCGAAGCATATTCTTTTCGGCGCTATGAACCATATCCATCACGCGCCTGTATAGTAAACGACCCTAATCGATTCCAGCTACAGCTGTTATAACTGTCATAGACGGCGCTGTCCACAAAACCGATCTACTTATAAAGACCCAAAAATAAGCATCGCATTAAAAAGATGGCTACACGCTACCGACATACCGGCGCGATTGACATGCAAAATCGCACGCGACAGGAACGTCGATTTGACGAGACCGAACACGACTTGCCCAACTTCTCGCCCTTCACATCTGCGCTAACCCCGACCGATCGAGTCCTTCAGCTTTTTTCATACTTGGGCAAGAAGAACCCGTTCCCTCGCTCTATTACGAATGAAGACACTCTTTGGTTGCTCGATAATACTGCCTATCGCAATGAGACCACGGGAAAATGGGAAGCAGAATTTGTCTCAGCTGCCTTCTCTCAACATTCGTCTTGCGCCGTTATTGACGCCGTACGTGCTATCGCCGGCAAGATCGATTTGGACAGCAAAGACCCGAATTATCCCACCATCGAGGAGCGCATTAGACCGTTCGTACAGGATATCAAGCCTGGTGCTCAGGCCAAGGCATTGCATGGAGGGAAGACACCGCTCAAGCTTGGCCCCGGCGGTAGAAATGGTATTAGTAGCGACATTAAGAGGCTTCCTGAAAACAAAGGTGGTAGCCTTGTTCCCACATCTGCTGAGGTCCCCAAAGGCGCCAACGGCCTGCTAGAAATGAAGACATTCTACGCTGATCCCGAGGGTTGGGGTATAATATCTGGTAGGCATTTACTTAGTCGTAAGCGTGAAAGGATCGCTAACAAAGAACAGATATAGACGACACGATCAAAATCACTCAGACAAGTGATCCCATTGGCATCCTGCGGACGACTTTCCTCGATACGCCTACAGTCTGTCCCGGCATGCCGGAATTATATCGGTTCATACAATCCCTTGTCCAAAAGTCCTCGCCATGGTTTTATCTCTCTGCATCGCCGTATAATCTGTATGGCTTCCTTCGTGACTTCCGCGAAAAGAATTATCCGCATGGCACTATCATTCTACGTGATGCTAGCTGGATGAGTTTACCGGGGCTACTAACGACTCTTACTCTCGGTACAGAAGATTATAAGGTTGATCGGATGGAAAAAATACACTCGTGGCTTCCGAAGAGGAAGATGATTTGCATCGGTGATTCGACCCAGTCTGATCCTGAGGCTTATGGTGAGATGTAAGTTGTTCCTCAGCCACCTAGGCTTTTATATATATATATATATAATTGCTGACCTGGGATAAATTCTAGCTATCGGACATACCCTGGTTGGGTCAAAGTGATACTCATTCGCAAAGTTGAAGATATCGCAGCCATCGGCATAGAGGCCAAGAATGAACCGGAACGATTCGAAAAGGCCTTCAAGGATGTGCCTCGTAACGCCTGGCATGTGTTCTCGGACCCAGCCGAATGCCACAAAATAATCCAGGATGCAGTATCGAACCCATCTTGAACTGCTTGAATAAAAACAATGGCGTTTCTCTTTGTGGATTGGCACGATATTGCGTTGGGAACCGCCGGAGTCGTTAGTTTCACCTGATAACCCCTTTTGACTATGTGCCTTTGCTTTTTAAATACCCTTTACGATGAAATCCGGCACTTAGTACGGATCTGCATGATGTAAAATATGCCCTCGACGTCATACGATCAATATAATTCCCCCGCACAACACTTAGGTACAATACACGCAATACACGCAAGGACGTATCCACCCAAGCAAGACTGTCCAATCTTCTATCTCACGGCTATGCCGGGATTCATGACGCCGCAATATCTACAAGGCACTGGATGTTTATTTGCGTAAGGTACTTAAGCTCGCCCAGCCCCATCGGAACTCTTCAGACATAGCTTCCATATATTTTCCATATTCCTGCTTCCATCAACATTAGTCGGCCTCTCCTTTTTATGTTCAAACGCCGATTGCTTTCTGGCGTAGTCTATCAAAGAGCATCTTCGTGGACCAGGCCTTCCGCACGACAATTTCGTACTTGCTACTCTACTTCCCCGTATCGCCCCAACATGTCTGCTCCTAAGCGACAAAAGTCGTCAAAAGACGTGCCATACGAGCTTATATATTGGCCCGGCATACCCGGTCGTGGAGAGCACATACGCCTAGCGCTTGAGGAGGGCGGGGCTACGTACACAGATACAGCGCAGGTTGAGAAGGGCATTGACCAAGTAACCGCACAGATCGACGAGGGCAATGTAGGCGATGATCTCAACCCGCCGCCTTTTGCGCCTCCCATCCTCCGCCATGGCGATCTTCTCATCTCCCAGACTTCCAACATCTTATTGTATCTTGGACCGCGACTTGGTTTGGTGCCGAGCGAAGAAGATGAAGAGCACCCAGATGCATTGTACAAGGTCAACGCGCTTGCTCTAACAGCTCTTGACGGTCTGAGTAATGAGGTTCACGATTGCCACCATCCTATCGCTTCTGGGCTGTACTACGAGGACCAGAAGGAGGAAGCGAAGCGAAAAAGCAAGGATTTTATAAAGACTCGTCTCCCCAAGTTTCTAGGCTATTTTGAACGTGTGCTGCAGGGTAAGGCAAGCGGAGAAGGCCCGTGGTTGTACGGTGGTCAGTTGACTTACGCAGACTTGGTGCTGTTCCAGGTGAGCCTTTTTACTTCTTCCTTCATCGTTCCACCTATCTGAAAGTTCCCATCTATATGCCATATAAACACAGGAGGCAGGTCAATGGACAGCCGCTAACATATACCAGTGTATTGATGGCACTAAATTTGCCTTTAGGAAGGCTATAGCCGCAGCTGAGAAGTCGGGCAAGTATGCGCACGTGTTTAAGCTATATGGTGCTGTAAAGGAACGACCTAGGATTAGTGAGTACTTAGCCAGTAAAAAGAGACAGGACTATTCGATGGGCATCTACCGATATTATGACGAATTGGACTTTGGACCTGAAGGTCGCGATTGAGCTGGTAGGGAAGCAGGATAGGGTATGCTGGAAACAAAATAAAAGAGTTATCTTTTCCAAGACGTTATTGTTAACACCAGACCCGAAGAATATATGTTAGTTCGAAGCTTTGGAAGTGTGTAAGTTATGAAGAACCGTGGGTAAGCCACATTATGTTGATCTACCTATTTGTATACACCTGCCCCTATCTCCCGAGCAAAATCCAACCCTTTTAAAATCGCTTCTACGACTTGCTTGTACTCAATGTCCTAACAACCATTAATGATAAATTGTCTGACTGCATTGATATTATGAGGCATGTTGTCCAATTTGAATACATGTCGTCGACAAGGGCTTTTCGGCTTGCATTTCAAAATGTCGGTCAACTCGAGGTAGTTTCAAGTTTTCTCCAAGGAGTAACTAACAACTCCATTTCATTAATTATTTTGCTTTTCCTAACCCTTACTGTTTGTTTCTTAGAAAGAGTGGAGTTATTAAAATCCTTACTCAACTAACACCATTCCAATCACTAGGCTAGGTATGTTGTACATAGGTGAATAGAAATAAATATAGCGACTCCAACAACAAATTTTTTTTTTTTTTTTTTTTTTTTTTGCGAGCTAGACACTTTGAATCGCAAGGTATCCCAGATAGAGAGCTTGCCCTACTGCCTCAGCGGCCAGCTAAACGTTTATTTCAGGCCTCCGGGCTTTACATAGACTCTTAGAGACAGTCGTCTCGGCTCGACCTTACTCGACAAGGCTTCGCTGAACGGCTGTTTGGGCTCAATCTGTACCTCCTACCGGCGCCCTCGCAGCCTCTTAAGCCTAACAATCCTACAAGCCTCCAAATGAATAGCGGTGCCCGTTATTCTTTCGCCACCTACATGGGTTGTGCCGTGTTGGGCTCGGGCGCTTTGCTCGGGAGGCGTAGATTCCGGTCGGCAGATGGGTGATCATTGGTCATAGGTCCCGAATGAAACCGTGGTTTGTGATTGCATCGCATGGTGTTCTGAACGGGACGGTCTGGTCGCGAAGGGATATAAACGTACATAATATGCAGTACCTAGTATATTGCACTTCACATGATCCACACGCAGAAAGAAGCAACGCGCTCTAATCAAGCCAAGTCGTAAATTACGAATACACAGGCTGGATAGGTACTTGAGTCTTACAATCTGGATTCCGGGTTCGGTCCGCGTTAAGTGATATATTAACCATATTCCCTTCTGTTGATTGTAAAGTAGATGTCCTTGTGTAGTGTGTGTAAATGTTAATATGTACGTCTTTTTCTTTTCTTTCTTTTCTTTTTTTAAACAAAAGAAACAATCCCTAGTCGTGAGCCTTACGTACCTATGTATGTATTAAGGATCCCTACCATAAACTCCACAAAGGCCATGGGTTTATCTGCCGAACCAAAGCACGACGAGCCTAACTACCTGGGCCGCTACACCTTGGAGCGGCTATAATGTATGTATATTTCTCTTAAATTAAGTACTTAAGAAAAAGTAATACCTATCCATGAGCGTTATAACTTGAAGCCTCAGTTTACGCTCTCCTGTCTTAGAGTCCAAATATAATCGACACTGTCACATGAGTCTGGCGCCATGCGGGTTAAATGTTGGTAGTGGAGTCGATAGGCTAAACAGGTAAAGCAAGTTACATGGATGGGTTAGGTGTACCGTACAAGGTTATTCCTTCTTTCGCCTTCTTCTCTTCTTCTCGGCCGACGCTGTTTCAACCCAAAACGAAGAGGAACATCATAGCGGCTGCAGGGATCGATAGCAAGTCCTTACGTACACTAGGTACTGTAGGTACCAGGTTCTAGGTGACGAGTACAAGGCTGAAAAGAAAGGGTAAATCATTAGAAATTATCCACTTCGTAGCTCTAGTTCCAGTTAGGGTTACTGTATATCGGACAAGCCGTGATAACCGAGATAGAATCACCATCGACTCATCATCGACTCGAAGCTAAACTCCATTTCGTATTAGCAAGTTGTACATCTCTATTTCCAAGCAAGCCTTGAATGTGTAGTAAGTATTTATGCTGTGTTTTCCGAGCTCGTACATCGATAAGTCGGTGTAAGTGTTAGAAGGTATAATACATATTACATACTTATATACGAAGTAGTAGCACATATGTACACTATGTACCTAGGCATTCCTGCAATGGTAATCCTTTTGCGGCATAAATAGTAGTGTTCATAGTGGATACTTATATTGTACTATGTGGGTAGTTGATGTCAGGGGACGAATGGACTAAAGGATGAAAAGAAAACTAACCTAGGTAGTTAGTTAGGTTAGTGCAGTATAGTAAAAGACCCTGCGTACATTAGGTAAGGTACACTAAAACTAAAATATAATGGATCGGAAATCATTGCGTCTTATTTTTAGTTTATGTAACGGGTCAAGTCTACTTGGCTTTAAGTTCTCGAAGCTTTCGTAAAGCTTTTCTTATGTTAGTAAATACTTAAGCATAATATTTACCAAAAAAATACTATCGGTTTAGAACATAGGTAGTGAGCAGCGAATGCTAATGAATCCCCGCTTGCTAATTCGATATATGGAGAAAGAAAACAAAACCAAAAACCAAAAACCAAAAACCAAAAACCAAAAATACCGATGGGTTGTAGTGATGCGAAGTCTTGCTTGTTGCGACTTGAGTAAGCGAGGTTACCGGACAGACGGGAATATTGGAAGTAAGTACAGCCTTATCAAAATGAGCTACACCTTAAAAGAGGAGCCCGAAAGAGGAGCCCAGAAGAGGAGCCCAGAAGAAGAGGCCCTCCCACGTGTCGCCGTGACACCGGGAGGAGGCAGACTAAAGAGTCCCGAATCCACAGAGACAAGCTTCTTACGAAGTGATTACAATATTCTCAACTCGATATTATCAACTAGATTCTCTTCTCCGTCTTGGGTGGGAACCCCTCATTTGCCAGCGTGAACTTACCTCGGAAACCCAACTCTCAAGATGACAACGACATCCGGCTACCTCATAGCCTAACATAATACGTAAAACAAAACAAAACAAAACAAAAGTTCATCGGTGTTAAAGACTATCTTTGTAGGATTCCCGACCGCAACGGCCTGCCATCGTACCTAATTAGGTAGGTTGCATTGGCGATTCTGACATAGGTCGGCGTTAAACGAAGAAGACCGGAAGATATGCGGGATGGGGAATTCCCTTGCCCCGATAACGACGTGCAACATATATTCTAAGTCTAGATCCAAAGACTATAGCACCGGAAAGGAGTAGTATTGTAAATACCTACTCCGCATACTCCATTGAGAAATCTAGTAACTGCCTGAGATGCCCAGGTAGGAGGTAGCTATTGACAAAGCGGCACTTTTGCAAATAAATAATCCTAAAAGCCGATAAGCCAGGTAAGATCCTGCGAAGCTGCGTGACCTACATATGATGCACGCAAGGTCGCATTCGTCCGTCTGACGTTAAACAACCATATGAACATCATATCCGTGCCCATCCCCAAAGATAGCGTGATATTGGAGGTTAGTCTAACAGCCTGCCACCAAGGTTGTCGATCAGGATTATCGGTTGCTTCTGTACCTACATAGTTGCCGTAGCGGGCTCCTCTTACGTAGGAGAACTTGGTTCTCGATCTGCCGCGCTGAAAAATGGAGAATGCCTTGTAATCTCGCCTATTTTTTTATTTTATTCTATGTATTTGTCTATTTCGCAGCCTTGTTTTTATCTAATACGCTGGAGTGTTGGCGAATACGATTGATTCTACTCTAGGGGTCGCGTACGGATGCCCAATAGCATCACAAGGCTTTTATGGAGCGAGAATATGCATAGATCGAAGTGCAATATCCGTACCTTGACGGATGCGGCTCGATTGAACAAACTACCTAACCTAGGTTACATACTTAGACGGCATAGATGACCTTTAAAAACGTGGCCGCATAATAGTTTTCATTTAAGTATTACAGGTAGTTAGTTATTCGCTTCTATCGCTCCAGTATAAGTTAATAAGCGGTGTTCTTCATATAGTCAGGTACCTAACCTAACCAGGTAAGGTAGTTACAGCAAAAAGCACATCCACGTCTTGTCGGGATTTTGTCATCTCAAGAGTTCTGGTCGTGTAACCATATGATTCGCACTGCTTGCTCACGAGATGCTGTTGGTTTATTCCTATCAGAAATGTTCTTCGTATAAACCAGCATACAGCTATTAACTACCTAGTTATAACTACCTACCTACCTACCTAGGTACCTAGGTAGGTACCTAACCTATCGCCTTGATTCTAGCTAGTTAATGATATTACTGAAGCCTGACTTGGAGTCTTCGGGATCCGCAAGATAGCTCTTGGCGTAAGTGGGTGGCATTTCTTAACAGCACAGAACCTAGTGTATGAGAGATTCAGACGTTGTGTACTGTGATCACTTTGTGTCCGCCTACGGGAAATATGTGCTTTAGCGCCTTATAACGTTCCTTGAATACCAATAACCAATGGCATGACGAAATACAATGATGTCCTTCCTATCCAAGTAAATTCTTTTTTTTTACCACGCTTAAAGACTCTACCCCTCGGGTTTCCAGAGCCTAGTCGCCTATATAACGCCGCATAACCATAAACCCTACCTAAAACACCAGACTCCAAGCGTGCCAGATACTATTTCGGCTACACTAATGTGCTCCCCACTCCTCAAAGATGCTCATAATTGAAAAACATGCAGCATGACCGAATACAAAGTGAACCGGCACTGTACTGATGATGATCTATATCCTTGAAACAATTCGAAGCATTTCAACTCCTGTTATTTCCTTAAGGTGCCGTTTGAATCGTCTTTCGATTTTAGTTTAGATGTATGGTGTCGACCTCTTGCTTCTTCTAATCATATGCTCCCAAGGTGGTGGTGATCGCGGCCGGCAATCAGCTAGGTTAGAGACTGTTAGTACGTACATAAGTCGTAGAATTTAGTAATAAAAAAAAGTAAAATGTTTCTCTCTCCCCCTTTTCCCCTCCATGGGGGTAAGGGTTCTAAAGCCGGAAGATTGATATGCGAGTTACGTTGTTTCGCTATGTTCCAGAGTACGAAGGTGGGGTGTGTCTTCTAAATGTCGATATCTGCGGGAGGATCCTTGCAAAAATCTGCAAGTGAGAGGATGAGGGGAGCTTACAGCATAATTCATCATGTCTGGTCAGAAATCTGTTAGTGACCGGTCAAGTAGGTAGGTAGTTTATGAAAATGAAGCATAAGCAACATGTAAGTAAGCGTGCTGCAAGGCTAAAGAAACACTACCTTATTTCCAAATGCGTCACGTTCGGTGCGCAGACCTTGTTTGTTCTCTCATATGCTGAACACCATCTCTGTACCACAAAGCGGAAATGCTGGCAACAATATTCTACCTGGCAAAGCTCGGGTTAGAATATGCCACGCATGTAGTTCAGGCGCCCAGTATAATATATGTACCTGGGTATAATCACACATTATCGAAGAATTTAGACGACCGTTTCGACGCTATGGCCGGGAAGTGTGCAGATAAACAAAAAAACAAAAGATCAGGATGACGTTTAGTGAGTCACTGTCTAGTAGAGCCTAAGTAATCAAAGAGATGGGGGAGATGGAGAATTTCGACTGTATTTCAACGGGACCGACTAATGAACTGGCTGTGCTCATAGCTTGAGACGTGTAGATAATAACGAGCGAGGTTCAAGGTGGGTGGAAATATGTGTGTATTTAAGCCTGCTGTATCGACGATCGTGCTTTTCGACTACACTAGTTAGTTAATACATAACAACCCGAAAGAAGTACAACACCAGGAACCCTTGGCCGGGTGTGCCTGGATTCATACAGACCACGCTACTCTTTCTAAAGGTGCCAAGACCACCGCCCACACCTATCGCTGATGACATTTGGATGGGCTTGTTGATTATCGTCGGTGTACCATGATCCTTGCGAGACAGGAGTTAGCCGGTACTGGAAACTGCTTATGCGGTCCAGTCTCCCAGTCTCCAGTCTCCAGTCTCCAATCTCTACATAGTACATAGTATCATGGTGTAGCCTAACTAACTACCATAAATAGGGCTTGGTTTGAACAAACTTGCCAGGGAGTCTACCGCGTATGTACATATGTACGAATACCCATCTTCATGGTTCGAACCAACGATTGACACTTCGTCGGTGGTCTGACAGGGCGGGTCTCTTTACTAGCGTTGGGCTACCATGCTTAACCCTACAGAATACATTACATAGGTTAACGAATTGACACGAGTCAAAGTCGAAAAACAACTAATTCCACGGACTATTCTCCGAGCTATTAAGTACACCCTGTACTTATCATCATGTACGTCAGCCAGAGAGCTGGACCCCATGACATAAACAACAATGACAAGCGCTTCAGTGCATACCTAAGGTAAGCAATCTCTTCTCCGGCTTACTGACTTTGCATAACTACGTTGCATTTAGATCTTACGTTTAGGTAACTATGGTATAGTGAGAAGTCTGCAAATGGTGGTTGTGGTTATACATACCTATCGTTTACATGCTAATACCTACCTACCTAGGTATATAAGATACGGTACGTAAAATATAGCGAACACGGTGTTGTTATCATCATCATTGTCATTGTTGTTATTATTGTCACCTTGTAGTACCGAGGACTCGGCCCAGTATCCACTTATACAGCATGGAAGAAAATGCCCGCTGCGAGAGTCTTCCCGACAACGCTGTCACCGCCACCAATTAGAGGAAAAACTAAAGCAGTTTGACAGTCTTGTCCCCTGCAAAGCGGCTTAGGGCCAACCAAGTACCGGGCTAAGGTAACGCAACAGGTTAGCAACCGCATGCTTGGATCTGTAAGTAGTTTTCTGTTTTCTGTTTTCTGTTCTAGAAGGGCGACACTAAAGAGCGCACTGAGACATACTCCACCGGTGAGAGACATGGAATGAAAACAGGAAACAAGTTGTTTCAAACCCTGAAGCCCGTTGAAAAGCACATTAGAAGACACTATTTACCCCTTCTAGCGTATTTGGTCCATTAGTCACAGGGGCTTTCATCATCGGGAATGAGTCCTCGGAAAAGAAATTCTCGATGGCAAGATGGAGGGGGGATGATCAAAGCATTACTGGGGGTTAAGTGCCTACCTACCCAATACATACAACCTATCGACACAGCCTATGTAGTAGCGATCTTGGATACATACATGCACAAAGCAAGTATGTACACTATAGGGAGCATAGGGAGCAGATCTTAAATTCATACGTAAGGTAGGTATGTACCTAGGTAGACGCCGGCGGTACGAATTGAACCCTTGTGTGAACGTAAACATCAACATAGCTATTATGGCACCGAACTGGAGTCGAGAAGCTCGAAACGCACCATCTGCTCGAAGAAGTTGCACGTGGGCCATCTAGAGCCATCAGGATCATCGTGGCCGTTATAATATGCAGCCAAGAGTTGGTCATCCCCACGAATCCACGAATGATGGCCGAAATTAAAGCCAGCATTAAAGCCAGCGAACCCTTCCAGAAGCTAAAGTGGAGTTGACAGAGCCATGGTTACAAGGATTCGCGGCAGTTTCAGCCACTTACTTACATGATAAATACCCAGTTACCGCCATATGGGTACCTAGGTATTTAAAATTTAAGAAAAGAAGGTCTAGGTAAACGACTCAATATCAAGTATACCTACCCACCTGTAGGTATATTAACAAGAGATCCTTAAATAAAGATTTCCTTGTCAAGCGCAGATGACGTACATCTTTCGCTTTAATACATAACTAGCATAACAAATACTTTAGTTATATGATTTTACCATATATATACTTTTATTTTAGAAATCTTGTTCAAGACAAGACTTATCAAGCGCCTATAAACCATCATTTACCAAGACTGAACCCGAAAAGTTGGTCTTACCCGGTGATTTTGACATAACATGGAAGTTTTCAGACCCAAGTACATATCAGAATCTACTGTACTCGGTATGAGCCACGTGGTTTAGCTTGTCCAGCCTACCCTTTCAGCTTGATGGAGACTAAAAAAATAAAGGTTGAAGGATTTGTTCCACATTGATAGGCGAGGTGCTAAAGTAAAGAACATACACTTAAATTCGAACACGAGGTCGTGCCGCTGTAAAATGATGTGCTAGATGTCGCCATACGTACGAGCATTAACATCCACAATCATCATTTCCAGTGGATACTAAAGAAGGCAAGGAGTCGACAAGACCAGGGCGAATTTTCGACCAATAAAGGCTGACCCAGTACAGCGTCTCGGGTCACATTTAAGTTAGATGAATCCACACGGTTGGAAGCAATTACACAATTACACGTTAAACGACAAGGGGATCATGGCAAGGGTATAGTTTTACATATGAATACCTTACTTACCTAGGTACATAAGTAGCATTTTATTTACCACGCGAATAAATAGGTGTGAGTACATACCTGTATAGATATTCCATAATGATGTAACCGTTGATTCTATCACGTTGGCTAGCAACAATTACCTTACGTAAATGACACCGTCTTGTGGATGTGCTACTTTTAAACTAGGTTAAAAGGATCCGTGGGAGCGGCGCGGCTCGAACCGTTCCATTGCGAAGTTACATCAATCATAACTAGTTGCATGCGTATCACAAAGATATTACATATGTAGTACACAGCAGAACAGGAACAGCCCGTCTGAGATCAAAACGTCGTCTCCTCTTTTCCAATGCTAGTGGATATAGCACGATACGACCCATGAGAACGATTTGAATATCAATAGCAGAAAATGGAAATGCTTTCAAGGGAGCATGGCATTATACTATAGAGGAAATCGATAATTAAGATTAGGTTACAGCAAGCATACTTTTAACTCAACCTATGCCTCCTTACCTCTCAAGATACGAATACTTACCTACCTAGGTACCTAGTTAAGCTACCTTGACAAGACCCCACCGTCGTGCCTCATACTTACATTCTAATTTTCATACCGACTGCTCATGACCATTAGCCATTGGTACAGATGCTACCACAGCGTAGTTTCCCCGCCACGTCGAAGCGGGCTAACTTACCTACCTACCCATTAAGTCAACAACCAGTAGCTACTAAGACGCGTTCTTAAAGTTCGCTATCGGTTGTTGGCTATGGGAAGCACATGGAGCTGTGAGAGGTACATAAGAAAATATCGTCAATAAGGGTTGATGGGGATTAGGCCGTTCAATCTTGGAATGTTTTCTACGTAAGTAGCTAATGATGGGACGAGAACATTGGGAAAAGAGGGGATCGTATAATTATCCGACATGAGATCTTCCAATATGCTGCGCTTCTGGAAGCAACATTAATGAGCTTTTCGAAGAAGTTAAATTAGTGGCTTGACGCTACTTCTGATAGCAAACTTTTAGGTCGTCCCGAATTATTGGTGACATCCTACTGCTAATATGCATGGGAGGCACGATACGCTAGGTAGTTAATCACTTATCATGAAGAGATTATCCGGCCTACGTGTGATGTCCGAGCAAACGGTATTCTCAAGATAAAAGTCAGTCTAGCAGCGAAGGTTGGTGTTCTTATTCCCGAGGACTAATATCTCGTCCGTCCTGCCCAACCCACTGAGGGCTAAGCCGAAAGGGAACGGAACGGCAAAGCGAAACTCCATTAGCGACAACAATATTGATATGTACTATTAACTACCTACCTAATATTATGACTACCAGGAGGATGTTATTCCCGTGTTCTATTTCATAATTTCATCACGACCTCAGTCATCTCTCACTTATACATATACCTCAAGAGCGCCAGTCACTCAGACTAAGAAACGGGTATATCTGTCTCTTGAATGCTAGAAAGCGACTCGAAGTTATCGTATGAAGACCTCGAGTGTATTCGAATTGAGATTTAGAGTATACTCGCAGCTCGGCCCGTTCGACGGAGTGAAAATAGGGGCAGAGGCTAATTCTCGGACTTCACGGGATACGTCGTTAACTTTATAGGCATGCTTCTTAGTAGAGTAGGAAGGATGACCTCTGATAGATGACATGTAAAAACCTTGTATAGAATAATACTATACTACCTAAGATGTCAGAGGATGCTGGTGGCGGACAACCCTCAGTTGCTTAAGTGCAATACTTAAGGGGCCCATGTTGTACGACTGGGAGCCTCCCTACCAAAAACCTCGAAGACTCATAGATGCTGGCTTTAGATACCTCTCCGTAATTTCGCACTTTTCTTGACAAATCGTGTCTTGTCGCTTGCCTCAATAGTTGAAACTTGAGAGGCTGACTGCCTACCAGCTACCTTTTTCAGGCCGCTGTACCGTCTTCGCTTTTAGAAGCATAGAATAGGTATCTATTTGCTCCGCTAAAGGGATCTTTAGATTAAGTCGTAGGTAGTTAATGAAACCAATGCCAAGGATGGGTTCGAACATCTTTCTCTTCTATTCGCTATATTATGAGGTTCAACAAAGGCTATTGTAGTGGTGAGTCCCAGTGTTAGTTGCAGGTGTTGTTTCGCTTGCAATATTAGTTTTGGTGCATCCCTTACGAATATATCGGTCCCGCTAACATAATGTCTCCTTTTTGTGGTCGGTTTTAGAAGACATCCCTTACTAAGGGACAATATGAGTATCGTCGCATGTTGGTGTAATGTATTTGATGGTATGTTATGGGGTACCTTTCTTTGGGGGTAGCGCATAAAATATGCATATCCATTTATGCACCGTCCACTTAGAAATGAAACCCGCATTATAGCCACCTTGAGCCACATTCGTAATACGAGTAATTTTCTTAACCTTTGCATCTACTCCAAGTCCAACGAAGCCATTTATAATTTTATATACTTCATATACTTCACATACTCTACATTTAATTTAACTACCTTCGAACAGCCCGAAGTTATTAACGGTATTAATTAGGCGCCGAAGAAATACCAAAGACATACTTGTGATCCTCGCGCATAAAAATACGTGGGATGGCCACGATATCAGAACGCCATGATGCGCTGCTTCGGTGGGTAGAGAGCGATGGTGGATACCTTAATCCTGCCATTGAAATATATCATGACGAGGTCACCAAAGGGTCTTTCCGTGTGAAAGACTCATGCTCGACTGGAGTGGACGATGTCATAGTTACTCTTCCGCTTTCTAAGTCACTCTCCTATCTCGATGCTATTCGTGGTCACCCGGCTTTCGCTTCTCTATCCAACCCAGATGCCTCAAGTCGCGAGAGCGGAGACTATTTCCCAGAAGAATTCTTGCAAGAAACGCCGCCTCATGTCGTCGGCCGTTTTTTCCTCATGCAGCAATACCTCCTAGGACCCGAGTCCAAGTGGTGGCCGTATATCCGGACCGTGCCTCAACCCGAACAGATGAGTAGCATCCTCCCGGTAATGTGGCCGTCAGACGATATCGAATTTCTCAGTGGGACCAATGCTTCTGCGGCTATTCAGGATATCAAGTCAACCCTCAAAAAAGAGCACAAAAACGCCTTGAAGTTACTCCCACAGAATTACCTTCTAGAGTACACTCGACCCTTGTATCACTGGGCCTATAGTATCTTCACTAGCCGTAGTTTCCGCCCGTCGCTTATTTTCCCCGCCGAAGCTTCGTTGGGGTTGCCATGCGAGTTAGATGACTTCTCGGTGTTGCTTCCGCTGTACGATATCGGAAACCACTCGCCACTAGCAAAGATTGCTTGGACTACCGATGAACAGGCTAAAATGTGCATGCTTAAGTCGAGGCAGACATATTCAGCTGGTGAACAGGTATTCAACAACTACGGTATGAAAACTAATGTCGAGTTACTTTTGGGGTATGGCTTCATACTCCCGGAAAAGGATGATCTACACAACGACTATGTTCATATCAAGACCAGGGCGGACCCAGAGGCTGGCGATTTGGCGGCTTCGCATGTTGTATCATTGAGGCCAATGGCCCATCGTAGTTCATTCGTCGGGCGGTCGAAACTATTGAGCACGGATTCCTTGGGTTGCCTCCCCTGCTTTTCACATATTCAAGATACCCTTATCGCTGCTCTGTACGAAAGCATTACGAAAGGGGAAGATGAAACGATCGACGCCAGCCTGAATAAGATCATACGAGGCGATATCAAGAATGAAGTGCTTCGAAAGATTGTGGATACCTTAGGAGCAAAATTGAGTATGGATCTGGAGGAGGTAGAGGTGAACGAACCAGAGTACGAGGCTGTCAATAGTAATCAGCAACTTGCTGTGCTTTATCGCGAGCAATGTCAAAAGGTATTAGAGAACGCTCTCCGCAGCCTCTTAACGGCGGACGGCTGAGCTGTCGTATACATGCACGTTGGCATACAGGGTTCATGGCCGATACGGTTGCTTAATCGATCAATTCATTCTCAAACTCCGAACTAGGGGTATCAAAATGCAATCTGCCACCGACGCCTAATCCTACCGGAGCACACTACTTTATTTTCAGGGCCCAAGCCGTTCCCGGCGATTAGATGACGTACTCGTTCTGTCACAACATACTCCTCTGACGCTCCTTTCCTAGTAGATGTCAAGTTAATGGGCATACCTGCCCCCGGCGTTCGGCTTCCACTCTCCTCCAAGTGCTCCCCCTGTTTCGTCGGGTAGAAAAGACATATCCTCGTTGAGAAGGTTTAAGCATGCCTTAGAAGCTAGTGTATACGAGTCAGCAGCATATCCAGGAACCACGCTATAAACCTCTTGAATAGTTCGAGGAGAGCACTTACGCAATAGCAAGCTAACATCCCCCGAGCTAAGTGCTGCGCTCATCCTAGCCGAGTTATAGCAGCCGTAATTTTGCTGAAGCGCGAGCATCCGTTCCCACAACCTTTCAGGGTCGCCTTCTGTGCCCTCCTCTAAGGCCTTGAGGGATTCCCGCCTCCTACTCCTGGATGCGTCTGTGCTGTCCGACGAACACTCGGAACACGGCGACGGGGATCTTGACTCTTGGAACTTGTTGATCGAGTCGATGATTTCGGGTTCCTTAATTGCTTTAGGACTGCTACGTGTAAGGGGACATGGTGTTATGGCATCGATGTCATCAACAATGGCCGATTGGCCCGACTCTCTCGAAGCTTGGGGCATATCGTATACGACTTGCTGGAATTTACCAGCCAAGGAGTGGTGCGCAACGCTTGTATCTCTGCTAATCTTATTAGATCGTCGATAGAAAGACCGCGACGTTTTCCAGCACCTGGACTGACAGGATACGGCTCGGACTAGGGAAAGGGAGAAAATAAATACCGCTAGTTCGGCATTCCCAAATACTCGAATTGTATTTATTATAGGAGTAAGATTATGGTAGCATTTGCGCATCTAAAACCGTAGGCAGATTCTCACCGGCAGAGTGTGGAGCTACAGACTTATATATATATATACCTACCTAGGTACCTACCTATATATACACATCAGCCAAGGTAATATTGAACCATATGAGAAAACCGAACCGGGTTGGTACACATGCTTCACTGTCGAAAGTGGTTTTGCATGGGAGAGGGTGATGTGATGATGAAACCTGCATCCCCTCCAATCACAACCATCCGGGCCACAGTCGTCAACCCCTGCTGCTGTTGCGTTAGCGTGCAGCTCTCGTACATACATACTGCACATACTACTACCACTTACCACTGAGTCAAAGAAGTTTATATGTAGTACCTCTCCAGAGACCGATGAACGCCTGACCCTAATGCTCTGGACTGGGTCGATGGCGACATGCGTCAGGCTACCGTATCTGGAGGACGTACAGCATGACTTGGGGATTATCACATAGGAGTCATCATATATTTATTCATCTGCACGGCGTTCGTTCACATACTATGTAGTATCTTAGCGGCAGGCTTTGGTATTAAGCGTCAGCTGCATACCTACGAGGTATGTATATACGGCAACCCACCCCGCGTCATACAGCATACGCAATTGGACACCCTATTTTCTTTATTCTTGTCCTAATCTGAGTATATGGGTCTTAACGGTGTTCATATGCGTCTTGTCCCGCAAAGATTTACCTTGGGGCTAAGACTTTGACTAGAGGAAGGGTGGCCTGCATTATCGCAGATCTTCAACTACCGGCTGATGCATTTCCGCCATGCCCTCATATTATCGAACCCCGTACCCCGTACGTACCTAATATATTGGCTATCCCGGTATCGGCTGCGACACTATTATATGTATAAGATGGTCGAAAGCCTCGTGACTGGGCGAAGCTATACGCTATACGCTATACGCTATACCTCTACATACCGTTCTGATTCCTAAGCGGAGGCGACTGAGTCTTTTTATTCCAATGCCAACAAGACTACGATATGCGCAGGTACAGTAGAAAATGATAGCACGGAGATGGAGGCTCGTGGCACCAACTTGGGCAAACGTCTGATTAGATTAATACGCAGAGTCCGTCCAAGATTATCGACCACAGCGTTTACTAGACGATCACTTCCTCCCCTAGAATGATCGTGAATGGTCTTACTAGTGTATATTGCACCAAGCTTATCTGGGTAAACCAACTGCACCGCTGGGTTGGTAGAGTGAATGAATGCATCATGTCAATCACGTATCCATCGTTAGTATCATTATGTAGTGCGGGGGGTTGCACGCCCGAAGACAGGGATTCAGTTCGGTGATCGTACGTACCTAAGGCGACTTTCTCTCGATATTCCACTATCATCGCCGCCGATGTCTATGTCTCTACCTCATAGCGTTAGGTGCGTAGTTTTACACGTACGATGTCAGACGAGAGAGTTATGGAACTTCTGGATCGATTTATATCACACAGGAGTTCATAATAGCATCTCCGGAACATTGCGCATTGCGCATTGCGAGACCCGTAGATTTGAATCACGATCATCTGGGGAAGTTGACGCTTTTCTGCTTACCGCTATTTTCCCATTCACCCCGACTGCATTACATATAGGAGGTAGGTATGTATGTATGTACATACGTTCTCTCTTATCGATCAATTGGTAGCGAGAGGCGATCAGATCACGAGCTATTGGTTCGACTCCTCCGGCCCAGTCCCTAACAAATGGCGGAGAGGGATTATGTCCTAAAAAGTCGACACTTTCGCTTCTGCTCTTTTACGATACTTGAACTACCTTAGGTACCTAGCCTAGGTACCTAGCTTCACTTCTTTTCTCATAACTACCGTATATCAAAATACGCATCGTCGGATAACCCACCGTGGACTAGCCCCTCTTACATAGAATACATAGAATACATGCCATGCCATACCATGCCATACCATACATACCTAGGTTACCTAGGTTGCCCTGGTCAATTAGGCTGCACAGGAAAGACAAGCCCCGGGGGTTGAGCTGGCTTGCATATGATCGACATCTGGAGAGACCTTGCCCCGGACTTTAGCGAACCAACAACAATAATCATCGAGGTCTAGGCAGCGGCTATACGGCTTACTACTACACCATGTTCCGCTGTTGAAGAACGGGTGATCTGCGACTCGCATTATAAGCTCGGGTTTGCACATGGTGGCATGTTGAGACAAATACCAAGAATTTAGATGCCGTCTTCGCCAAGCCGGAGCTCAACCACCATTGTGATGATCACCGTAACACCGGAGCGGAGGTGGAAGCCACTTTACCTGCTACCGAGCCTTTCTCTCCGAGCGGACATGATCATATATGTTATAGCAGTAGGTCGGATAAGTTCCTTGTTTGCCCCTTTCCTTAGTATTCAGGGGATATGTTCGAATGTCTTGAACGCCATATATTATCAAGGCTACCAATCAATGCCTTAGCTCGAACAACGAAGATACCTAGTAGTAGTAGTAGTATTGCCACCGAGATGCCAATATCAGAGCGGGACACTTCTTGAAGAGGACCATAAGGCATCGCTGATATATGATACATAGTCCCATACGAACAGCAATATACGGCTTTATTCCCCAGGCGGTGTCAACCAATCCCAACCAATCCCACAGGATACCCATCACCCCGTCGCGCCTCTGGTGAATGTCGGTTTTCAGGATTGTGGGATACGCTAAGTGACGAATATATGACGCGTTGGGCCACCACTAGGCGACTTATAATTGGTTTGATGCGTCTTTTCATTTGCTATGAAATGCTTGCCTCGAACGAATTCTTCAATGATGTAGTTGTGCGCTCACAAAGCTACGCCACTAGTTTTGGGCCATCATCACTGTGATACTTGACCCTAGACCAAGGCTTGCAGAATGAAGTTTGTGTGCGTGCCTTGTTTTGCGTAGGTATATCCAGGATATTCCAGCCACTTTCCTCACTTTCCTCGGTGTACATCATTTCTATCCGAGTTTTCCTAGATGCGGTATTAATCCTATTCCCGGCCGTAGGTATTGAGTATGTCTACTAGGTAGAATTCCCTACTATTTAACTTGGTGGCGGCTTCGACGCTGCGCTCAAGCTTCGAGTGAGCGATTAAGTTAATATAGAAGCACCGGGGGCCATGATGATACGTCCGAGACAGATGTTGTCCCTGGCCGGACTCTTACTCAGCGGTAGTTTCTTGTTGATCCTCTTCTTCCACACAAATTCTGGACGCGAGTTTATGAAACCTGTCAACGTCTACCTAGAGAAACCGACGGACGCGGGACCTACTCCGCGATATAAGCCAGCTCCCTCCTACACGCCGCCTCCCATACAAGACCCGTTTCCAGCATTGGCGACTTCGAACCCGCCCCCTATCCCGACATACAATATTGCCGAGAAGGATGTATGGGTTAAGTATGGGCTGGAAATCGCACCGCCTTTGGTGATCGGGTTCACTCGGTCTTGGCCCATGTTGCTCCAAACTGTCGTTTCTTACATCACAGCGGGCTGGCCGGCAGAGCAGATCTATGTGGTCGAGAATACGGGCATGCAGCAAGCCAACGCGCGTGGCGAGCTTGGTCTCCAGCACCCGTGGTATCTTAACCACGAGCCTTTAAAGCGCCTCGGTGTAAATATCGTTCAGACGCCGGTCTTGTTGAGCTTTGCGCAGCTGCAGAACTTTTACCTCTCGCTCTCATATACTAACAACTGGCCGTATTACTTCTGGAGCCATATGGACGTCCTCGCACTGGGGCATGAGAACGGGTTCGAGGGTCTCACGCCGCGTGCGGGTGAGCCGGGCTACAAGAGTCTATATTCCTTGTGTCTTGAGGAGCTTAATCGCACACTGGAAACAGATGATAGATGGGGGTTGCGGTTTTTTGCGTACGACCACCTCACGTTACAAAACCCGAAAGCTATCGAGGATATTGGCGGCTGGGATACTTTAATCCCGTATTACATGACGGACTGTGACACTTACACCCGTCTACACATGAGAAACTGGACACAGAAGGACGCCAATTGCGGAGTTATAACTGATACGTCTGTCGCGCTCGACAATCTCCTCGCTTTATACCGAGATCCGAGTATAACGCCTAGCTTCCGTGATCCAAACCCGCCGCCGCCCGCAGAAGACAATGGACAGAAAAGGGACCCGCGAATTATGTCCCGGGGGCCCTCTGACCCTTTGGAATACTGGAAGGTATTGCTAGGCGTTGCTGATGGTATGTTCCACTACAAGCACAGCGGTCGCGGGCGCAATACGTGGCAGTCGGGCCAGCACGGCGGCCAGGGCGAACCTTTCTACTACGACTCGGCGGGATTTACAGAGGCTCTCGAGGTGTTGACAGAGGCAGGCAAGGATGTATTTCGCCGGAAATGGGGACACTTAAACTGTGACTTAATAGGGGGAGGTGGACTAAAGTTTGAGGACCAATGGCAAGTCTTACAGGATTGGTAAAGCCAAAAGAAGGGGCACCTATTCTATCCCCGAGTGGTTAATACTATATTTGATAGGGACATATGGTTAGAAGTTTTGCTACCTTTATGGTATGCGATCACCTATACACGTAGATGATCAGCTAGTTATACATATGACTCTGTTTTTTCTAACCTAGGTTTCGTGCATATGATAAACAATGATCGTTTCTACTTCGGGGTTGTACTACGGGCACGCGATGATACATATTCCCTTATAAGAAGGACTGCTTGGGGAATGCTCTGGCTGAGTGCTATATTGGGAATACTGTCTAGCTTAAGAGTCATAGATGAAGGCATAACGTATAATATTCCACAAAGATATCAGCAGCTGGCATATCGTCTAACTCATCCAATTTAGACTGAGCGTGTAATTGGTATTTGAATATAATACTTCAAAGCTATAACGGCTTCGGCCGATAAGCTAAACTCTTGGGAGCATATGTAGTGTCCTACATCTCCAGGTAGTCGGCCAGGTCCGGATGTTGCTCAAACAAACCACCAGTGGTAATTATGCTCGCGTCTCTCGGCACTGAAGACGCCTCAAGTTACCCCGTATCCTCGTCGTATCAATCTCGTGGTCTTGCCAATGCAGAAAAAAGAAAAGCAGGGTTGAGGATAAACGCCTAGCCAATGCAGGAATTCTCAATGCAGAAATTCTCAATGCTCCCCCGGGCATTGGAATGGATGCAGAATGGTCTGTCTAGTACTGGTCTATATCCCATTGTATCTTCGTAAAGTTGTGATAGTCAAAGCTCAAGGCACGCCAATGTAGTCGTATATCTAATGCGATTATAGATAGTGTGATTCGGTCCGGAATGAGGATCGATCGAATTGGTATAAATCGTAACGCGCGCGTTAAATCTGTTAAATCTACATCTGTCCATGTAGTCATGCAAATACTGTGTTGGGTATCATGGAAAAGGAATGAGAACTGCTCGGGATTTCACGCCCCGAATTTCGTTCCTCGCTTCGTTCATCGGTAATTTAGTGTTTATTTTGCTCGTGGCTACCGGATGTAGTCGTCGAGCTCGGATGATGGCGGTGATGATTGTGGTGGTTATGGTTATGCGTATATGAGGTGTGTTGTCGGACCTGAATTGCCAGCATAAGTATGTCTCATTCTTCTCATTCTGTCGCTGATCCTGATCCTGATCCCGATCCTGATCTTAGGGTGAAACTCACTCTTTGACGACCTCGTCGTTCCTCTTCAACCGGGCCGCCGACCGACTTCCTCTCTTCCTCATACCAAGCACTCAGGCTTTTACCGCTAAACATCAAGTCTTCGTCGTCTATTACTATTGGTTCCATCCACCCTTGTTTTTGCAACTCTGTCTCTCTCGCGTTCGTGTCCGGTAGGTAGTAATGCAGGTTTTCGTCGCCGTGGTGATGCGACGTCGTTGTAGTAGTAACCATCTTGAGAGGTGATGGGTTATGCGTCTGAGAGTTCGCGGAGTTTTGCGATGATTTATTATGAGAAGACGTGCGCGGCGAACGCGGTTGCGGTTGCGGTTGCGGGTGTGGTGATTTGTGGTTTCGTTGAGATGTCGTTCTGCTTCGTGGTTTTCCGCTGTCGTCAGATACACACGAATTACGTCGCGACATGAGCGATGAAAGCTTCACGCGATGTTGCAAAAATGCTGCTCGGGACGCGTGGTGAATGCGTAATGAGTAGCTGGAACGGAAACGTAGAGGCGTTAAATTAATTGTTGGTGAGACGGGAGAGCTTGTTTGTATTCTTGTATGTATGTATTCCTCGATATAACGTTGCGTGTCGACGTTGTTTATTGTAAGTGAAGATAGGCCGCGCCAGGCTACCTTTCGTCTATCTAATTCCAACGCCGTTCCAAGGGCGGAACGTCGAATCTAGTGTATGACTATTGGAAGAGAGGTGGGTATTGGGGACAAGAATAGAATCAGGAGGAAGTAGTAATACATAGGTAATATATAACATGCACCAAGGGGTTTCGAACCCGTAATAATAAGAATTATTGGGTGGCTGGTTAGGAAAAAAGGAGAGGAAACGGTACCACCGAGGCGGGGATTTCCGGAATAGGAAATCCAATACGGTGTAAACGGTTAAAGATGGTCACCAAGTGATACGGTGACTAGACGGAGACTAATACTCCTCTCTACACTGCCAATATTTGCTGGCCAGATTCATGGAAATTAACAGAAGATAGAGTCATATACCGGTCTTACTAGAAGGTATATATATTAAGAAGTAGATTCTGCATGGGAGCAATATGGAATCTGTAGCTTATTATGTAGGTATTCAAGACATCCAAGAGCTAAGAGCTACACTAGTGGCCAGGAACCCGAACAAACCCGAGTAATTTTAGGAAAAGAAGCTATTCGGTTCTTCGGGGGTGTAGTGTATACCTACTTCAATGTGATGTATTTTGCCTCTCAGGTCTAGGATTCTTGTGGGGATCAAGGTGTAAGCGACCGAAATGAAGGCAAAATGCTCGGCCGCGCGGAGAAGAGACCCACAACGACACATGGTTAATGCTCGATAGATGGAGGAACAAGGAATACTCCCGGTCTGAAGACCGTTCCGAGTAAAACTCTACGTATGGAAGCAATTCCAAGATACTTGAGGTAGGTACTATAATGATAATTATAACGATAATTATAATGATGACTATAACGATGATGATGATGATGATGACGATGATGATAATGATGATGGTGCTAACTTGGCAAATTTGCAATTCCCGTTTCGTAGTTTGAAAAGGTAATTAACGGGATGATCGCATGCTGTGAGAGGCATCCTCGACATTGGTGGCGGTTCGGTTGTAAGATTCTAACCCAGTTGCTTATGAAAGATCTCAATGCTGTGCAAGTCTCGCCCAACCACTTGGCAGAAACCAAGTAATTACTACGTAGGGCCGGTTAAAAAAGAGCATTGTAAAAGCCTGCTTTTTGTCGCGTCGGCGGTACCGGGGCAGTTACAGCATGCTTCCTTTTGAGGCTCACGCACACTTGATGATGAAAATGGCCGATCCCGATAGAAGCTACCAAATCTCGACAGGCTCGACAGACAGGGTCCAGGGCTCTATGTAAACAACTTCGAACCCCACGAGGGGGTGGATTTCACGGGGTTAAGCAACAATTCAGCCATCCTTGCTTATTCCATTCCATCCAGTTACCGTCAGGTAGCAATTCCATAACATCACCGTAGGAAACTGTACCATACTACGATATGCGGCCTCAACTCGGTCTATCTTACGGGCTTAAAAACTTCATCAGCCTGTAGTCATGAAGCTTACTTACCTACCTACCTACCTACATAGCCCAACCAGTTAAGCAGGCTGGCCTGCTTGTCAGCTTCGCTAGCATAGGCCGCGGCCGCAATTCGATTTCATGCTCCCATTGGGAAAGCCAACACATATCGGAGCCGTATCGAAGCAAATCCCGGTCAAGTCTGGACTGGTCGAGATGAGCTGCAAGTTAATCATCGGCGAGCTGATCGACAGGTATCGGATCGACAGGTATCCGCCCCGTCAGTATCTGTGTACGTATTCGCAACCGATAGAAAAGCTGTCGTAATATAACCTACGGCATAGTAGACTTCTACTACCGGTACCCGACGATTCTAATCTAGAAAAGCCTCTAGGTTAGGTTAGTTAGTTAGTTACCTACATAGGTCAAGGAGGTTGGGTTCTACTCTGAAACCACCACGTCGAGGGCTACACCTCCTGAGGGATGGTAACTATTAAAAGCTTTACTAGCCTTATAAATCGTACCCCTATTATAAATAGGTATCCAGCCACCCAAATTTATATAAAAAGGTATAAAAAGTTAATATTATTTAAAATTTACTATTTAATCGTTTATTATCTCGTTACGATTTTATTTTAAAGTTATTTATAACGTTTTTTTATAATAAAATAGCTTTAAATAAATAATTAATTTAAATACGTCGTTAACAGTTAATACTTATTTTACCGTCGATTTTATCTGTTAAAACATTTGTTAAAAAATAATAAACTTTACAGCTTTTTAAACCTGTTATACTTTTTTATATAAATTAACAATTATATTAATAATATAAAAATTTTATTAACGTTAAACGAAAAACTATTAAATTTACAAAAGATAATTGCTACGAAATATACATTTTAAAGAAATATTACCTTAATTTAACGTACGAGAAGTTATTTAAATAAATTAAATATATGTATAAATAAATTTAATAAATTTTTAATAATTTTTTATCGCTATAAAAACGTAACGGTTACGGTTTAAAAAAGATAAATTTATTAAAAATATAAGTTTTATTATTTTTCTTATACATTAATAATATTTATCGTTTAATCTTATAGTTTAATTTATAATATTTAATCTTTAAAATAGCTTATTATAATAATACGGTTATTAATCGTACTTTTTTAAATTTAAATTTTTAATATTAACGCCGAAATTATTTAAAGCTTTCGTTACGTTAAAACAACTTTAAATATTATATTAAATACGTTATTAAATATTTAAAAGTTTAATTAACGTTTAAAATTTAATTAAAAAAAGGTTTTTACTAAAATAATAAAATTTAATATATAAATCAATCGTGTTTTTTACGTTTTATTATAATATACGATTTTAAAAATCTTATTAATTTTAATTTATTACAAAAATAAAGTTATTACGATTAAATATTTTAAAATTATTTTTAAAGTTATTGTAAAAAACTTTATTATATATAACCACGTAATAACGATAAAATTAATTTTAAAAAATATTATACAATTATATTACCATTTATTAAACGTTTTTTAAATAACTTTTTTATTTATACGGTTTATTAACATAATAAAACTTTAACTTATACGTTTAAAAAAACGTTTAAATATTTAAATAATGAATAAAAGTTATGTTTTTTAAAAAATATAACTTATTATTTCAATTACCTAAATTTATGAATAAATTTAAAATAGTTAATAATAACATTATACTTTTTATAAAATTTGTAATAAACTAATTAAAAAACAAAAATCTTAAATAACACGATTAAAATAAAAGATTATAAACAATAATAACTTGTTTAAAAACGGTAATAATTAAAATTAAAATTTAATTATATAGTTAAAAAAAAATATTGTTAAATGCTTTTTAATAAGTTAATTAAAAGGAATGTGTAAAATAAAATCTTATAAAAATTTATGTTAAAAAAGGTTACGTAATATTACTTTATAATACCTTTATAACACGGCATTAATTTAATAATTTAAAGATTTATACGATTAAATAACTTTTTAATAATCTTAATTTAAATTTTATTAAAAACATATAAACTTAAATAAAAAATTAACTTAAAATAAATTATAATTTAAAAAGTTTTAATTTTTAACAATTAAAAAAGGCTATTTATAAAACGTAAAAAGTTATTTTTAAAAATTTATTAATGTTTTTTTTATTATTAATATATAATAAAATAAAAGATATACGAAATAATAATAGTAAATAACAATAATATTAAACCTTTCTAAAATCTTATACTTTTACATATAAATTTATATTAAAAATAACATTGTAACAAAAGTGGATAATATATGGGGTGGTGGAGCCCTTAACAGTTACCATCCCTTACACTAAAAGGTATATGTAAGTCATTAACCAGGTATGTGCCATGATGCGTTTAGCACGGTCCAGTGCGCTTTCGGACTTGGGACCCTGTAAGTATGTATGTATGTATTCATGTCTCGATCCCGGTCCCTTCATCTCGAAAGGTCCCCGACCATCGCATCACGTATTAATTGATACGTACGTTAGAATGTATCGTGAACGTGAGGACTATGCAGTCCAAGATATTTTTACCTTGACCGACACTCTTACACGACTGGCAGCTGATTGATGCTGATGCTAACCGTCAGCATTTATTATAGATTAAGAGCCTCTAGCAGCAACGCCGTACCACGTGTAGAAGAGCTTCGCGGACTGTGCTCCATTTTCAAAACTGCCAAGCAGGTCGGGCTGCTAGTGCAACCCTATCCAATCTAATGATCTTCTCCGGGGTACAAGGGGTCAAGTAAGCAGATGTGATATGTCTGTCTGTCTGTCTGTCTGTCTGTCTGTCTGTCTGTCTCTAAGGCCGCACTACTCCGCCTCGAACAATAGCTGCTATTGGCTTCTACAAACTGTTACCATTCGCTTACCGATGTCCTCCTGCCAAATACATAGTAGACCAATTTGATACACACCTCGCTTCACTCAACAAACAAGCTTAAATCCATTGTTCGTGAACGATACGATTCGAACTTAATTTCGAAAGATCAAGAGCGGGGTGAATTTGAACCCCCAAGAATGCTAATTCCTATCCCATCCGTACTTGGTGAAGACTTTAGTGAAGACCAACTAACAAGGGTTGCAGTTTGGGGGTTTCCCAGGGCTGAGCAAACCTGTTAGTGGGCGATCTCTGCACATGCTTGTCTAAGGTAGTACCTTAGGTAGGTACCTATGGATTGGATGTATGGATGTATGGATGCTATAACTACCTAGGTATATGGGAATTTGCGATTCGCAAGAGCAGATGTCTGTTCATCGATTGCAGTGCTCCATCCTTATACCAACCACTGTTTCTGACGACCGTATCAACAACGGTCTAACCGTTAGATATATACCTAAGGTATATATATATAGGTACCTATCTATCTATCTACCTGCGTTGTTGGCTCGTTTGCAAGTGCCCACGTATGTGCAACGCAAATGCTCGGTGATGTGTAAGTGTTGTGTATCCCCTGTGTTCCTATGTGTTCCTATGTGTTCCCATGTAATAAGTGCTGCTGCAAATACCCTAGGTTAGTGTATAATGCCTTACTGGGCCAGCTCGGCCTACCTAGTAATCTTCGGGTTGCCATTCTGGTCTGAGAAGAGTAACATAACTAGGTATCATCTTGTATCTTGTCTTAGGTACCTACCTCCTAGTTAGGTAATTCTTGAATCTCTGTAAAAACTCCGTAGCAGTACAATATTTCACGGTAGGATTCGACGACAGCTTCCGTCAGGTGTTGCGAATCCAACCGAGAGATATTTAGCAACCCTATACATACACGTGTAGTACCAATTGCTGCCATTACGTAGGGTTCATTCGGCAGGAAGGAGGGTCAACTGATCGACCGCCAGCTCGGCTTGAGGCTGTCCTAAGACCAGATCATGTGCCACAGCACCGCTAGGATCTATATCATGTGCCGGGCCGACAGCCTGCTAGATACCGTCACTTTTCCATCATTGAAATATCGTGCAACCAAACCGTTTATTCGGCGTTTGGTGTAGGTATACTAGAATATGGAACATGGAATATGGAACATGGAATATGGAATGAAAGAAATGACTTCTCGACAGAGTTGTAACATATACGGATTAAGCAGGCTTCAAGATACATTTCGTCATAGCGGATCCCGGCTGAGTTGCCAAGCCGCGTTGCATCCAGGCGGCATAATGGGCGACGTAGTGTAGTTTTAACTCTATCATCGCCTCTGCTTTCCAGTCTTCATTGACGTCATTGACGCCATTCAACGCCCAGGGAGTGTGTGGGCCCTCACAAGGATTACAATTGCTCGGAAGCGAAGCTATAGTGTACAATTAATTGTGTTTAAGCATAAGATAAGCTATGACTTGCAGCATAAACGAATTGTTAAAGACGCCGCATCACTAGGTTAGGTACATCTAGGTATCTAATAACAATAGGTGGATGTCGCTGAGCCTGTTGTAAGTATAAGTTGCTGCCCAAGAGAATAAGCCACATGAGTTGGCTTATCAATTGTGCAACCTTAAAGCTATAAAGTTGAGACATTGGTTATCTATTCTCTTTTCTTTTTTCTCTTCTTGCAATTCCGCGATTACTCTCCAATCCTGTACCTGATTGCAATTGGTTGGAAGACATTCAAGTTGAAAACGGAAATAACCATTAAAAGAGTTAAACAAGAGTATTACGCTCTCCTTATATTAATTGTAGTTGAAATAGTTTGGTCAAGACTTAAATGACGATAGTTAGATGGATTAAATCATATCTTCGTGTGCGATCCCGTACGAGATAAACCACCCGTGACCGGCGAAAGTAGAAGGGTTGTCTATACAGTCTACCTCTTAATGGTGGGTTATTAAAGTAGGCATCCGTCCGAGGAGGAACAATGCATCTCACATGTGATGCGGTAACCTCCAAACACCATTGGTTGCATATGAACCTATTTTCTCACCCAGTACCGATTCGGCATCTTGCTCTCATTGAATCACCGCACTTGCGGAATGCAACTCTCCCGTTCGCGATCGGGCGTCGCACGCTAGGGTACGTGCGGACAAGCAACCGTGGTGTAGGTAAATGTGATAGAGATGAGGTAGGTATGGCCCTTGCTTCGCCAAGACCAACGTCTCAATTCGATTCGGGATTATAGTCTACATAACCGCGGGGTGTGGGGTGTTGTTGTCGCTGACTTTTCACTAATGGAAGATTAGTTGTGAGGTTGAAGGTGCCCCTTTTATTCTGACTTACATCCATCCTATCAGGTAATAGATTTATGAAATAAAATGGCTTCTGTGAGCGGAACCGACAAGATGAGCTCGCTTCCTAGCAAGGCCAAGCAGCGCTACTTCGTTACGACGGCCGTTATAATGATCTTGTCAGCAGCGCTGGCGCTCGACGTCCTCTACCTGCGACCCGGGGCCCTGTCAACGGGACAATATGTACTTGCGCTTCTATTGCTGCTTCTGGGCTGGTTTACGCAAATGTCCTTGGGCGAGACACATCGGTATTATGTTGAGATGATGCGGAATGGGTGTTCGCCTCCGCCTCTATTCCCGAATGATCCTTTTGGGCTGCGCTTCCTCCTGGACGCGGCGCATCACATAAAGTCGAATACGCTTCTCGCAGCCTGGAGCGGGCTCTTCCAAATGCTAGGACATACGTTCAAGCATCGTGTATTTCCAGGTCCCGGCGACATGATTACCACTGATGAACCCGATAACGTGCGTGCCGTGCTCAGCACTCAGTTCGACGACTGGGATCTACCCCGACTACGTATTAAAGCATTTCTCCCTGTCCTTGGTCACTACTCTGTAAGCTTCGTGTCTAATACTTTCGGTGCCCATGTCCGACTAACATGGCTTCCTTACCAAGATTTTTACCTCCAATGGAGATGCCTGGAAGCGAGCGAGAACAACTCTGAGGCCGGCTTTTGTCCGTGATCAGGTTGCTGATCTACGGTGCCTTGATCGTCATATTGCCAAACTTATACAAGCGATTCCGCGCGATGGCAGTCCCTTCGACTTGCAGGCTATGTTTTCTATGATGACTACTGACACTATATCGGACTTTATGTTTGGACGGTCGACTGACATACTAGGGAATGCGCCCGAGGATGGCCTGCGATTCGGTCGCTGCTTCGACGTGTGTATGCAGAAAATTGCCAACAGGGCTCGACTGGGTTGGATATCAATGGTCCTTGGAGACCGCGAGCTGGATGAATGTACGACGTTTATGAATGCGTACGTGGAAAAGTACGTCGCAGAGGTAAGGGGAGAACAAGGCGAGAAAAGTGAGGAGGAACGAGAGAGCAAGAGGTACATGTTCCTCAACGAGCTACTCCGGACAGGGGAATCGGATGAAGTTATTCGTGATCATCTCATGAGCATATTCACGGCTGGTAGGGATACTACGACGAGTGTATTATCGTACTTATTTTTCGAGCTTTCGCGACGGCCGAACATCGTTGCTGCAATCCGGCGGGAGATTGAAGACTTAAAAATGGATGATCCAAGTCAGCTACCAAGTTGGGAAAGTCTAAGAGTTATGAAGTACCTGAACTGGGCCGTCAAAGAAGCTCTACGACTTAATCCGCCCGTGGCGGCTAATGCCCGTGAAGCTGTACGCGACACTATCTTACCTACCGGCGGCGGGTCTGACGGAAAGTCGCCCATCTTTGTAGCTAAGGGTACAATACTTAGATATTTACCTTGGGCTCTACAGAGGCGGCAGGATATCTACGGCGACGATGCCGACGAGTTTCGTCCCGAACGCTGGGAGACTCTGAGAACTACGTATGTATTGTAATGAGCTGTGCTGCTATATTGCTGGCCTAGTTTTCAGTCTCACTGATTCTATAATTTTGCAGTTTCGAATATATCCCGTTTAACGCTGGGCCGCGAATTTGTATCGGGCAACAATTTGCGTTGACCCAAATAGCGTTTGTTACCTTTCGGCTCTTACAGGCTTTCAAGAAGATCGAGCGGAAAGATGACAGGCCGCCTATCCAAAAGTTCGGCGTTAACACTTCCATGCTGTACGGATGTTGGGTTAGCATGAAGCCAGCTCGAATTCAGAATGCCGCCAGGTTCTAGTTTCGGCCCTGGAAGTGAAAGATGATCCCTGAAGAAGAGCTGGTTTGCTTTTCTAACCTACCTAGGTACCTACCTCCTTGAATACTCTAAGAAGGCGATAATATAATCAACAAATAAATGCATGTACATCCGCGTACGATGAGACAAATATGGCCTGGCTCCTACCAGCTAGCATAAAACGGTAGTTTCATAAAAATCGTAACATGTCATCGTATTCTAGAAGATACACGAAAAAAGCTCATACGCCAGAACCTCTTTCTCAACTTCCAAACCTAGAGCACGCATTAGTCCGTGCACTGCCTTTTAAATATACCTCTGTGAATCCTTCCCTCCTAACCTCCCTTTCCCTAGCGATCCTCTGGCAAGGGGTTGCTCACTCCAAGCCTCTGAATCTACGATTGAATTCCTCTACAGCTATAGCTACCATTCGGTACAAGAACGCCCGTCCGCTCTCCTCGCTGACAGGGATAAACGGCCCGTTAGTGCCGCCGCGCAAGATGATGCTGAGGCCTGTGCGCTCCTTTGCGATTGTCTGCACGTCCTTTAGCGGTATATCCCATTCGGTAGTAAGCCTCCGACTTCTAATAAGAAGAATTCGACTAAACGTGACCATGACCACCATGTCTTCCCTGGGGAGGTCCAAGTGCGCGATATAGTTCTCGTTGAAGTATTTCCCGTTGTCTACTTGCTTGAGCCAGGACTGTCCTAGAGCTTCCCGCTGATTATAAGGACGGACGATACCATCCGCGGGTATGAACCGCGTCAGGCGGACGCGGTCGAGCTCAGAACCGTCAAAAACGGTGGTAGTATTGCGAATACCTTCAGACACGTTAGACGCGAGGTCGAACACTCCGACGGCAGGCTTGGTTGCGAGACCAATAAAGCCTTTCCCGACGCCTTTGAAGAAACCAACAGCTCCCTCCTGTTCCGCACCTTCAAGAGGTTTCCGGGCAACGCCGCCAATGCCGGAGGCGACCGAGGTGAAAAAGGAATTTGCACCAGCCGTAACGCCAAATAAGGCATGCTTAGGTCGGTTACGAGCTCGCGTAATACGCCGGCGATCCTGGAATTGCTTGTCGAGAGTCGCGGCAGCCAGGCCCTTGCCAAAACTTCCAGTGACTTTGGAAAATGAGTCAGAGAAGCCGTAGACGGACTTTTTGACAAAGCTAGCGGCTCCCTTTGCAATTCCTAGACCTAGATCTTCGGGCTTATCAGACATAATAAGCCCTTGGTACGGCTCGTAGAAGACGTCGGTTATACCGCTACTGATACTGTTGAATAAACCGACGGGGTTGCCGAGGAAGTCAGCACTGCCGATGATCTTATGGACCTGGTATAAAACTTCTTGGCTGTAGTGATTCGAGATGTTCTGTGTCAAAACGGGAATGGAGACTCGAGCATTTTCTAACAATAATGCATTCAACCGGATTGGGGCGTCATTGACATTCCCGATGGCCATAGTCATTACGTTGACGAAGAACATGATAGGATTCCGAGAGGAGGTCTTGTCCTCTACGTTAACGCGTTCGGTACGCATGAAAGACAAATCCAATTGCATCGGTTGTATGTTTAGGACTTCAAAGTAAATGTCCTGGCCTGACTGTTCTTGCTTCGGTTCAGGAATATCTAGACCTTCATCGCAGAGTTTGCCCTCATTCGTTTCTGACCAGGAGGCCCCGGGAATCCTGGAGAAATCTAGGACGGCATAGATGAAATCCTCATCAAGATCAATGGTCATCTGCTGAAGAAGTACTGTAGCGTATTTGACGTATAGAACGCCATACGAGTCATCCTTGACTCTTGTAACCATGGCATGTAACGAAGGGTGCAGCTCAGTCTCCTGTGCTTGCTTTGGGACTACGCTAGGGTAGAGTATCATTGGGAAGAGACCCCCATATAGCTGATTGTCAATTTGGATCCATTTAATAGATGTACTGACGGTCTGGTAGAGCGCCGATTCACTATAACGAAGGTTGATGTCTCTGAATGTTATGTATGCCAATTCCTTCAACTGTTGATTAATGAGCGAGATACCAACTCCAGAAAGCTTCAACTGTGCCTGGAATGCTGTATCGGTATCCTGGCTCTTGACTTCAAAGCCACCAGCGCTGTTGCTCGAGCCTGTCTGTGTCCTCTGGCGGTAAAGGCTCTTGCTTGGCTTGAAATTGGACAAAATGAGCGTCTGAGTTGGTCCATCGGCAGCAACATTGATGTCGATGATCTTTTGGGTGCCAGTACCGCTGACAAATTTCATTGGGATCTGATTGCCAATTTCCGCTAGCTTTACGTGACGCTCTCTACCAAATGCGCTGATGACTACTTCCTTGAACTTGGCGGCTGGGAAGTCCCAAGCATAGGGCATGATGCTACGTGGCGGCAAGCGGTATCTAACCGGCCTCCACCCGGAACGATCCTCAACCCCATCCTCGTCTATGTTCGGGTTTGCTTGATGGAAAGTGAACTCAACGTCGCTTTCGTTTCGCATGGAAAAAGGCCAGTTCTTTGTCTCCATGCTGAGATGGAGGAAGATCGTCGCATCCTCCATCAAAACTTCAACTCGAATAAGGCGTTGTCGCTGCCCAGCTCTTGCGATTTTGATATGCACAGTACCCAAATCCGATATGTTGATCGGTGATGTCCACTGATCGTCGATCCCTGGAAATCTTAAAGCTATTTGTTTTGTAGCTGATCTTTGAAGCCAGTGGAGGGGCTGCAGGCCCCCAGGATTTAGGGTCATAGTCTTCGACGAAGTCGGCTCTCTAATAACAAGCTCTTCGCCGATCTTATTCTTGACCACGAAGCGCGGTGCTAGAGTAACGACTTTTGTCAACTTATATTTACCCTCACCAGGCTCCACAGTGACACCAACGTGGATTTCGGAATCCTTTTTCGATGACGGTAAAACGATTTCTGTCGTGCTCCCGATGGCGTCGAAACTCTGCGGTTTACTCCAATCCGAGTCGCCTATTTTGAGGAGGGTTCGGTTGCGTTGATCGTCATTGGCATACGAGAACATGAAAGGCAAAGCTTTTGGCCGCCCTTGATCTGAGGTATCTGCTATGGCTGACTGACCTGCAGCCCTCTTCGGTTGCTGCAAAAACTGCTTGCCGCGAATATCAACCTCCAACCCAGTCTTGTTGAGTACAACGTAGGGACTGTACACGGTGACCTTGAAAGCACCACCCCCATCTGGAATCTTGAAATAATGAAGCCTAAGGTAGAGAGAGAGGTCTTCGTTGTCCTTGCATATTAATTTATGCTCTTTACGGAAGTCTTCTTGTGCACCGGAATTGATAATAGCAAATTCGCTAGACTTGAATTTGGTATCTTGCATGTTGATGCTCAGTAAGAGAAGATGAGACAGCTCCACTACGTGGACCGGACTAACACCACCCTTCCGTAGGAAGTTTGTCCAATCTCGTTTAGTATTCTTGTCGTAAATGCGGTATTTGAAATCGTAAGGAAGAAGGTTCTCTAAGACTATTGGAGGGGAGAGTTTTAACCTCATGTACGGGTATTTCCTGGAAACATTAGCGTCGCAAAATGCATTTTATTTGCGAATAACTCACCCGGTGAGAAAGTGGCCTCGATCAAAGTTCGCGTTAAGCTGAAAGAAGAATGTATCACTGTTCTCGCCTTTGCACACGAGTGTACGTGTGGGTCTCTTGAGTAGATCTCTCCACCACAAATGTTCGGATGACCATGCGTAACCAAAGCCCGAATCTGGTCGTATCAGTAACGATTTGACAAAGGCGGCAGCTACTGGAGCCGGTCGGCTTTCTCCTGGTGCGATCTTCTCGATCTTAAGCAGATGGCCTTCTTGAGCATCGTACACGCCTAATTCAACTGGTATCTGTGTCTCATTCGTTACCACGAGGGGGGAGCGAAGCGTGACATATTTGATATTGTCTGGGCCAAGCTTTACTTCAACGAGTAGCCGATGGAGGGTATTATCCGTTTTAGGCCGGAGGCTATAAAGAAACTCGCCTTCACGATTAAGACGGATGTTCTTAACTGTATCAAAACCACTGCCTTCAATTTCAACAGCAACGCTGCTCGCCGCATTGGTCTCTGACATAATATTTTCCCGGATCTTTTCCCAATGCTCGAAGCTCCATGGGCCTTCTTCGCCGTCTTGCAATTTGAGGGAGATGTTCTCATCGTTACTCTGGCTTCTAGCCTGCACTGAGACGTTGAAGCCGGTATAATTTCGGATCTTGTAAGGAGCCTCTACTCCACGCGGTTTGCCTAATACATCCTCATCTTTAGTCAAGAAATCGAATGATTTAGACGCCAAGGCGATTGTCGCAGTTGTAACCGTAACGTCAAATGTCCTTTTCGACGAGACATCAACCGAGAAGAGGCCGGTCTCTTGCTGCTTTGCGACGCCAAGACCTACTTGCCAGGGTTCCAAGAGCGGCTCCCAAGCAGACTTTGCGAAATTGTAGACGTTGATATACATGTCAATCGCGGTCTCAGCTTTGAGATTACTAGACCAATCCGTCGATGATGCTTTGAATTTATTGATGCTCAGATCTAGAATCGGCAATTCATGAACGTCACCAATTAGTATAACACGAATTCCATCAATTGCGGCAGTAAGTTCCTCATGGCGCTTAGGAGCTGTAGTAATATCATGGGGTTGGTGGAGCTGGTCCTTCCCGGATTTCTTAGTGACTATCGTACCGGAAGCTTTCGCTGTTTTATTCCTGCTAGTAGCAATAGAAGACTGACCCCGGCCACTCGCTGTACGCTCTTTAAGTCCGGCTTGTCTTAGCTGCTTTACTTTTCTGTTGGATGTACTACTCTTCGGCTCGCTATCATCCTTCTCGGAAAGCTCAGATGCCTTGCTAATAATCTGCAGGACAAGGAGAATGTCTCGAAGTGAAAGCCGGAGAATTAGCGGGTCAATATCAACATGGATGTTTGTATAATCAGCCCGTGAATTGTCCATTGATACTTGAATCGAGAAGTCGTCGAGGATACGAAGCCGAGTCTCATCGAATTTGTCCATGCGGCAGAGAAACATCCCGACTTGGGCGACCTGGAAAGTCAATGAATGTTGTTGTGAAAGCAACACCTGTTTCGTGCCTAGAACAATTGCTTCTGAGCTAGAGCTTAGGGGATTGGCTATTAGTATGACTTGCGAGTCAACAATATTAACACGGAAGGCAATGTTAAGCTTGGGATTCTCGTTCTTCTTAGCCACCTGCTCCGTATGGGGTCCTTTGTTGCTTTTTTGTGACGACCCCCCTATCCATTGTACTTGCACCGACTCGGCGTCAGAAATATCGGGGGTTTCCACAGGACTTTCTAAAGCAGCCGGTGGAGGTTCATCGGCTTGCAAGCCAGTCATGACGAACTTTTGAATTGCGAAAAGGTAATCTAAAGCGAATATGATCCTGGGACTGTCGATAGCGATCACAGCAATTAGATTGCGCTCGTCGCCTCCAGACATAGATACGCTCGCCATGAATTGTTGAACCGTCTTGTTAGAAGATGCCATGATTCTCCCATACTTGCTACCCTCTCGAGCACGACTATCGTGTATGGTAAACGACTGGATCACAAACTCTGCCTCTAGTGAGCTGTCTGCTAGCACTCGGGTCTTTAACCTGCTGTCATCCAGGGAGAACTGTGATAAACTAGCGTTGTCCATGTCGCCCACAGGTTGGTTTTCGTGGGCATTGATAAGCTCAAGACCGATTTTGTGTATATTAAACACGAGGTCAAGTTTTGTCCAGACATCCTCTCTGGAGCCTAATTCTGGAGAAAGGTCAATCAGCCTGTCTTCAGACCTGCTGGTAGTAGATGACATCGTTTTTGCTCGTCGCAATGTACCCTCGTCAACATCTCGCTCAGCTTCCTCTCCCCTAGCATTGGCATCTGTTGCGAAGGCTGCAGGTATGGATCTGGAAATACCTAAGAGGAAGTTGAGCTGGTACTGGGTAATCCTCAGGTTGAAATCGGTCATGCTGCCTTCAATCTCCATATCTGGCCGCTTCCATCCCTCCTTATGTTCGGCGTAGGTGACATTGAAGCCAAGATCCACGTGGTCAATCATTTCAAGTTCTTCAGACTGCTCATCGGGATAATGAAACAGAGATGTTAATCTGATGTTTCTGATACCCGCGGAAAGCTTCATAGCGATTTCTGAGTCCTCTGTATCATCTAACGGCGTGAATTTATTCTGGGCGTATATCTCACCCAGGTAAGCAGTGATTAGATCTCGCTTTGATAGATCCGGAGAGAGAGCACGAGGGAATACGATAATGGGGGTATTGACTATGACATCAAACTTGAACCTGATAGTGCTTTGCTGTAGTTGCTGGGCTTGGTTAGCAGCTGCTTGGCGAGCAGCATTATAAATGGCCTGCATTTTGCCAAACTTGACCAAGAATTCGATGATCTTTCTGAACGGCTCCTCAAGGAAATTAACCTTGATAGACCCGGCACGTAGATAGATAGACGAATCGTATCCTGGGTAAACTTTTCCATTACTTGGGTCATATGTCTCATAGCGGAAATCAGCGAGCTCGTCCCCTTGGATCGTGACGAGTTGACGGAAATTTGAATTTTCTGACGCGCCAATATTAACATCATCCACTAGCGTTAAATTGCCTAACTTGGCCGCTACTCTCATTGTTCTACCGAGAAGAAAAACCCCAACGTCGGCGTGGTTGAACGAGAGTGTTGCCAATCGAATTCCATCGTTATTCAAAATCATGCGAATACTCTTGAGATCAACCTTGACGCGTATGGAACCGCCCTCATTCTGCTGGGAATTAACGGCCGGCTCAACAACTTCGACCGTGTCTCCTTCATCTATATCACTAATCTTCCTCTGCTGCTGGGAATCTGAGCTGTTATTATTAGTAAATGTAGTGAGCACGAAGTCTAATAGCGTGAGCAAGGTCTTCCTCGTCACAACCAGGTTAATTGTGGAGACCGCGACGTTGACATTTGTCTCTATGCCCTCATACACTGGCATGAATTCTGGAGATTCCCTCTTGACTCTAGTGAACTTCACACGGACAAGGTCTCTCTGTTGCTGGCGGTCCTCAATATCGCCAGACGACACAATAGATTTGAACTCTGCCGGAGGATTGTCGACGAAGTCATCTACCGACACTGAGCCTAGGGATACCTCAGCTGCCATATCGTAAGACCTAATATAAAAATTAAGATCAAAATTCTCCGCGATTAGTTCTACGAGTAGGGACTCGGGTCGCACCCCATCGGGATCACTGCGATAAAGAGAGCCTTGTAACTTGTCAACAGCGAATTTAAATTCAAAGTTGCGTTGCTGCGTCTTAAGCCGCTGATTTGAACTTCCATCCGCAGCGTCCTCAAATTCATCCTCGTCATCGTCTGACTCGTCTTCTAGGATCGCAGCTGTTTGTTGAGTGAGAAATAAATTAGATGAAGTCTTGTGGTCGTGTGATTTTGGCAGACGGCTCGACGCAGAACTGAGTAGACGTGGTCTTTTAAACTGGCCTTCGGTGCCGACTTGTTTCTGCTCTCCATCGAATTTTGGTATAGCAACATCAATTAACTTCATGAGGCTCTTATATTTAGTGTCAGAAGCCATTGCTTGAAGGACAGGCATGTGACCTGATACCTTGACCTTCGTCAGGTTAGGCGCCTTTGGCAATATCGACAGGGCTACTACGAAGTCGACATTGATCTTCTCCACGATATGAAGCATTCGACTATCATCCTTCTCAACTAACTGAGACTTTGTCTCTTCGATAGAAGGTCCAATCAAGACCTGTGTGGATGTTAGTTTAACCAAGAAGCGATCATACATGAGAGATTCGAGCTGTTTGAAGTCTTCATCGGAGAAGTGCTGGTTATGTTTGTCCTGTATCTGCTTCAAAGTCCCTTTGTCCACTAGCTCACTATTGACGCTAATATGACCAGCGTCTAGAATGAGACATGTAGATCGTGCTGTCTTAATGGACTGAGGGATTATGATAAGGGGTGCCTGAAGGTCTAGCTTGGCATTGATAGTCTTATGCTCCTCAAGAGCGAACTCAAGGCCGGCACGTGTCTGCTGTCTCAGCCCCTCAACAGTAGCCCCAGCAGTCTCCATCAGTGCAGTTATGGATTCCATGTGCCTTTCAGGTGGCTTGAAGAACTCGACGATACCCACAACGAAGTTGGGGTTCCACACGATCTCTAGTGGCTTGAGCTTCGCCGTGACTGCGAAATCGCTCTTCCCATCAAGGGGGTTCTGCTCAACCTGCAAGTCAAAGAAGGTTTCCTGCTCTGATCTCTCGAGTTCGGTGATGGAAAGCCGCCTCTTGCTCTTCGTATCCGGAGCATCCTTGACCCGAACAATCTCCTTAAACAAACTCTCTGGAGTAGTACCATCGTTGACTCGGAAACCGCCAAGGCTAATGTCAGCAAGGACGGAGTCAGGCCTTTGAAACGCTTTCGCTTTAAAGACATCAAAATGCAGACTTAGCAGATCGGTCGTGTTCCCGTGAGGATTTTGTCGCAGAGTAAAACTGCCAGTACTAAGAGACGCATCAACTTGCATTTTAATAATGTCGCGCGGCATGTCTACAGCTTCCGCCAAAGCGGTTTTCTCGTCCCAGTCGATCGCCTCATAAAGCTCTTTGCGCTGCTCCTCGGTCATCTGAGTATTTTCCTCCGTTGAGTCGGTGGGCTCCGACGGCTTCGAACCCCACGCCCAAGCTAACCATCCCTGTTGTTGCGGTTCCTTAGACGGTGCTTTCCTGAGTGCCTCTGCGTTCTCCTTTCGCAATTGGTTGCGAGCTAATGATCTCCAGAATCGCAAGTCTTCATAGCCAAGCTTCCACTCAAGCTTGTTAATGTCGTCGATTTCTTGTGGCGATAGTTGTTGATTTGCCTTCTTTTTCTTGAAAAGTTCAATGTATAGACGACGGTCATCACGACGCTCACGAAAGTAATCCCATGTCCATCTACGATTCCTCTCGTGGATTTTAGTGAGAACTGCGTTCCCGGCGAACTTAAGCCAGGCGCGAGGATCTTCCTTCGGCGTCACCCCCTTAGGTTGAAGCTTCTTGTATTCCTGGTGGCGAATAAAGTAATGGAAAAGGTCAACCATCATTAAGCCATCTCGATATTGATCATCGTCGAGAACAACACCGATTTCATCGAAGAGCAAGCTCGCTTTGAACTTTGGCACATGTACGTCGCCCGTCTTGTCAAGCTCGAGCTTGGCCTGGCCGCTCACGGGCTTCAAGATAAATTGATGGTCAGCCGGTGCGATAGTATTGTCTCCTTTTCCTATCATCTCCTTGAAGCTTTTAACCATGGCTTCGTGGGGTACGTGATCCTCTCCCTTTTCAACTTCACGGCCTGGACCTAGCAGAGTAGTGTCTGTATTCCAGTAGATTGCCAACGCACCGAGGGTCGCTAGCTTGTGTGTGGTCTTGGTTGAATTTTGGATAAAGGTAGGCTGCCATTCACCGTCCGTACTGACAGCACTGAATTCGCCAAGAGTGACACCTAGGGCAAACGGATGTCCCGGGGCTGATATAGAGTCCTCGTATCTCACATGAATATTTTTGACTGTGACCTGCAGATTGTCGACAATCTTAGTGACTAAGCTCTCTGTAAAACTCTGGCTCTTCTTCTGCTCCTCCTGACTGAGCCCTTCCTGTGATCTTTCTTTCAAAAGCTCAGCAGAATCTAATTTTTCCATCTTTAATCGCTGACGCCTGCGTTCTTCCTCTTCCTCGTCGTAGGCCGCTTCTTCCTTTGGAGACGCAAGCAGGAAAACGTCTTCGATAAAGACTTTAACCGGCGCCCCTCGCAGGTTTGACCAAGGTATGACGAGGGTTAGCTCTCCTAAATGACCCTCCATCACGTTGATGGGAAGCTTCAGCTGGTCGAGGGCCTCCTTGCGGAGCTCCAAGTTGCGAAGTTTCACATCGCCAGACCATATACCGACTTTCAACTGGGTAGGGTCAAAATTTTTGACATACATGCCCAGGAAACGGTTAAGCAACCCAGCAACCAAGCCCTCCAGCATCCTGACTGTATTGCGCCGTAACCCGGGCGGGGCAACTTCGTGAATAAACGGTGGGTATCAGGTCACTTCATCTGCGGAAATACAATTAGGTTGGACGAGTTGGAACTGATACGAGGAGCCTCGTCTGACGGAAGTGCCGGTTTACGACGAATTTAATTTAGCAATCGAATTAGAAAACGTTACTGCTTCGATAATGGTATAAGGGAGGAGGGAGATGAATCGTCGGCTATCGTAAATTCATAGATTCGTAGTGGGGTATCGCTAAGTCGCTAGGCTAGAAGCAGATATAGAACACGCGCGCTGTGAGCAGCGATGTTTATTCTGGAGTTCTGGGGAAAAAAAGTTGAGAAACGAGTTGGACAGAATTTACAAGGGGCCAACTACATGTAGGTAGATAGATTTGTAGGTACCCAAGATACCTAGATTAGCGTAGATTGGGTAGCAAGCTAACCGACGGTTCCTGAACCGGGTAGAGGAAGATATAGAGATGGCACGTAAGTGAGGTATGGAGGTAGGTATGATTGTAGGTGTCAATATATAGGTAGGTACCTCCTAGGTATGGATTGATGACGCCGTTGTTGGTTTAAGTTGTGGCTTGACCAACCCCTCGCAATAAAGACTTGGAACTGCTTGGAGTTCCAACTAACATTTACACTAGAAACCAATAATATTTTACAATTTTAGTATTAATAGTGGGTTATCTGTACCCGATAGCCGCTGCTGGAATTTGAGAGAGGTCCATACCTAGGTACTCAGATACCTTAGGTAAGCATTCAGCCTTCAGCCACAGATCGAGGGGTAGTACCCATAAGATTTACCCACCTATGGAAGTGATATGCAATAGCTCATTACGTCACTGAGATCATCAAGCTCAATCAGGAACAAGACCTCTCTCCTAGGACGAGTTCTGACGATGCAATTGCATCAATTAGTCCCATTTTGGGAAAGCTATTCTACGATGTCCATTTTTAATAACTACTCCTTTCCCCCCAAGATAGTTTAAGTTCTCCTAATAATATTAACTAGTGCTTCTTCCTACTTCGTTTGCATGACATATCCTGGTGAGAGGATCAAACTTGTAATAGCTAAGTCACAATGCTACGAAGCACGCGGTCTTTCATAACAAGCTCACCCAGAGCAATCATTTCGCCGAAAACCTCAGTCTCTTTGCCGTCAAGGTTACAAAATCGGACGGCAATTGCAGCTACTAAGTCCAGTTCAGTATACCCAAGAGCGCCTTTTTCCCGCAACATCGCACCAATACAAAAAGCTCGGTATGTCACTAAGACACAGAGCGGCTTCCAACAGGGAAGAGATCCAGAAGAAGAAAAGAAAATTGGCCAGCGCAAGCTTGAGTCAAATCCAGAAGTGGTAACTACAGAGTCAAGTGTTCGTCATTTATATGAGCCCAGCGGCCAGGGAGCACAGAAACCCATTAAGCATGGCGTCAGGGACGATTTGGTAAGAACACCACCCAATCGGCCAGGTCTATCTACTAATGGGCTTTATATAGGAAACTGTCAAGGATACTTTTGACCTTTCGAGCGTTCCAAGAGAGCCCTATTTCCTTGGTCTTGCGGGCACCTTGCCGTATCTCGCCACGTCTCTCTCTACCGTTTATCTTTCATGGGATTTGAATACGGTGTGGCCGACTACGTCCAATTTCCTAAATAGTATCCTCGTCAGCCATGATACGGCTCGACAATTGCTAAGTGTCATCGAGCCCATACAACTAGGATACGGCGCCGTTATAATCAGCTTCCTTGGCGCGGTTCATTGGGGCATGGAGTACACCGAAAAGATACCCAACCGAGACCGCACGCGGTTCCGGTATGGGCTCGGTGTACTAGCCCCTATAGTAGCGTGGCCAACATTGCTCATGCCTATGGATTTTGCACTGACATCTCAGTTCGCGGCTTTTGTCATGCTGTACTTTGCCGATTCGCGAGCTACCGTCCGAGCTTGGGCACCCTCATGGTATGGAGCATACCGATTTGTATTAACCGCTGTCGTAGGCGCTGCCATCTTTATCAGTCTCATTGGGCGGATGAAAGTTGGCGATGCGAAGCCAAGGCTAACAGGCCTGGATGAGAAGCTACACGATCGAAGGGGAGAGGAGGATTATACCGAGAAATGGGAAGACCTTGAGAGGAAGGAAAAAGAAAAAATAAAAAAGGAAAAGGAGGCTGAAGAGAAGAAGAAGAAAGAAGAGGAAAAGAAGGCAAAGGAGGATGCGAAGAAGTCAAGCAGTGGGAAGGATGGGGGTAAAGAAGGAAAGAAAGATGAAAAGGCAGACGAAAAGAATGAGGGCAATGGTGGGGAGGAAACGAAACAAGATGGCAAGAAGGGCGACAGCAAGTGAACGTGATAACAGGATACAGCAAGCTATATACCTTCCATACTCACCCGGTATGTTTTTCGAAATTGGTAGGGATGGATCTTAGAGATGGATGTTAAATATTGTACTTAATTACGAACTCTGGGTATTTTCATGCGAATTTTCCCGCATTTAGGTGGTAAGCGAGCAAGCGACCCTACTACATTGCCAGTGTAGCTTAAAAAAGGAATAAAAGCGCCCTTAAAAACGAACGCCTTGATTATTTGAACCTATCAATTGGCTGTTTAGATGTAGAGGAGTGTTTTAGGCTTGTTTATGTCTCCTTGTCTAGACGGAATTATTGAAGCTTTGGGTGAATTGGGGCTCTTGCTTAGTAAGTAGACCTAAGACCATCCTGCCAATGCGGTGGAGCCTAAAAGTCTTGCACGTATCTTGACTCCTAAATTGGCACTGTATTAGCCTCACTTTAAATTAAAGGTTGAATAGTGGCTCATCCATTAAATTCAGGTACTTATCTCCTCAAGTGCCAGCGAGACACGGTGGAGTTTATCTCAGGTGACCTTAGACCACACGTTTGAAAAATTTGAGTTCGGGGGGTTGTACCCCCCTAGCCACGCCATTCCCCAGCCAATCACAACACCGTATAACCCCCCCAAATTTTTTTTAAACTATGGTTTGAGGCAATTGTAAGATATCGCTTAATAAAAATCTTTTCATTAACAAAAATAATTATTATTAATAATATTATTAAAAATAATAGTATTAATACGTTTTATATATTATAATAAATGATTAATTAATTAATGTAATAATTATTAATTTTATTGTTAAATTTATTAATTAAATTTACGTATTTTTAATTTTATAATATTAAATAAAGTTAAAATTAATTATAATATATATTATTTTAAATGATTTTAAATTATACGTTTAAAAAATTTAAGTTTAAAAGGTTGTACCTTTTTTAATTACACCATTTTTTAACTAATTATAACATTGTATAACTTTTTTAAACTTTTTTTAAATTATAGTTTAAAATAATTATAAAATGTTTTTTAATAAAAATCTTTTTATTAATAAAAAACATTATCATTAATAATATCATTAAAAATAATAATATTAACGCGTTTTATATATTATAATAAATAATTAATTAATTAATGTAATAATTATTAATTTTATTATTAAATTTATCGATTAAATTTATACGTTTTTATTTTTACAGCGTTAAATGAGGTTAAAATTAACTGTAATATATGTTATAATACGCGTTGTAATAAATGAAGTTTAATATAAACGCGTAACGTTATATAAATATATAAAAAATTAAAAAAGTTTGAATAATAATTTTATTATTAAATTAAAAATAAAATAAAAAATTATTTTATACATTATTAATTAATTATATTAATTAATTATAATATTAATTATAATATTAATTATAATATTAAACATTTTTATTAATAAATATTTTTTTATTTTAACGAGTTTAAATTAATTTTTAAAAAACAGCAAGTTACGTTTACCATTTCTTTTATTTCCGTTAACGTTATAAGCGCCATTTAACGCTTAGTTTATATATTTATATTTATAAAGCTTTATTAAAAGATTTCTTAAGATTTAATTTAAAGCATTATTATGTTAAAAAGCTTTTATATATTAAATTTATATAATTTTAAATTAAATATTAAATTTAAAATTAATTAATATATTATAATAACATATAAAATAGTTTTAATTAAAATAACTTAAAATTAATAATTTATTTAATCTATCTTTTTAATCTTTTTATATATTTATACAATTTTATATTTTTATATTTTAAATTAAAACGTTAAAAATATTTATTAATAAAAATATTTAAAATTATAATTAACGTTATTAATATTAACATTATAATTAATATTATAATTAACATTATAATTAATTAATTATATATAAAAATATCTTTTATTTTATCTTTAATTTAATAATAAAACTATTATTTAAACCTTTTTAATTTTTTATATATTTATATAACGTTACGCGTTTATATTAAACTTTATTTATTATAACGTATATTATAATACGTATTACGGTTAATCCTAGCTTTATTTAACGCCGCAAAAGTAAAAACGCATAAATTTAATCGATAAATTTAATAATAAAGTTAATAATTATTACATTAATTAATTAATTATTTACTATAATATATAAAATGCGTTAATATTATTATTTTTAATAATATTATTAATAATAATATTTTTAATAATATTTTTATTATATACGATATTTTTATTAAAAGATATTTTATAATTATTTTAAACTATAGTTTAAAAAAAATTTAAAAAAGTTGTACGATGTTATGATTAACTGGGGAATAGCGTGGTTAAAAAAGGTACAACCCTTTAAACTTAAATTTTTTAAACGTATGGTTTAAAATTACTTAAAATAAACATTTTTAACGTTTTAATTTAAAATATAAAAATGTAAAACCGTATAAATATATAAAAAAGTTAAAAAGATAAATTAAATAAATTATTAATTTTAAATCATTTTAATTAAAGCTATTTTATATATTATTATAATATATTAATTAATTTTAAACTTAATATTAACTTTAATGTTATATAAAATTTAATATATAAAAACCTTTTAACGTAATAATACTTTAAATTAAATCTTAAAAAATCTTTTAATGGAATTTTATAAATATAAATATATAAATTAAACGTTAAGTAGCGCTTATAGCGTTAACGGGGATAAAAGAAGTAGTAAATATAACCCGTCGTTTTTCGAACATTAATTTAAACTCGTTAAAATAAAATATATATTGTAATAAATAATATAATAAATAAAGTTTAATATAAATGCGTAATGTTATATAAATGTATAAAAAGTTAAAAAGGTTTAAATAATAATTTTATTATTAAATTAATAATAAAATAAAAGATATTTTTATATATTATTAATTAATTATATTAATTAATTATAATATTAATTATAACATTAATTATAATTTTAAATATTTTTATTAATAAATATTTTTAACGTTTTAATTTAAAATATAAAATTATAAAATTATATAAATATATAAAAAAGTTAAAAGAATAAATTAAATAAATTATTAATTTTAAGTTATTTTAATTAAAGTTATTTTATATATTGTTATAATATATTAATTAATTTTAAATTTAATATTTAATTTAAAACTATATAAATTTAATACTTAAAGGTTTTTTAACGTAATAATGTTTTAAATTAAATTTCGAGAAAATTTTTAATATATTTTATAAATATAAACATATAAACCAAGCGTTAAATGGCGCTTGTAGCGTTAACGGAGATAAAAAAAGTGGTAAATGTAACTTGCTATTTTTCGAGGATTAATTTAAACTAGTTAAAATAAAGTGGAATAGGTTAAAAATGTAATTAATTTAATTAATTTAACATATTTATAATAACTTTATTTAACAATTATTTTAAATTTATTTAACACAATAATAAATTTAATTTAAAAAGTAATAATTTTAAATTAATTGCGTTAAATATATTATTTAATGGTTTTACTTATTTAAACTTTTTTTAAAAATATTTTTATCGTATATATAATTAAAATAACGTTTATTACATAAGTAAATTTAAGTGGGAAACTTTATATTTAAATTAAAAATAATTATAATTAAATATATTTTAATAAATTTACTCCACCGTGTTTTATTAACATTTAAAAAGATATTTTTAACGATATTAACTTTTATATTAATTTAAAAACAACCGTGTAATTTTTTTTTACTTACACGTAATTTTATTATAAAAGATTTAATGTATAAAGCTTTTTAACTCGAAGCTTTTTTTCGTACATTAATAAACAATTAAACTTAATATCGTTTTACGAATTAAACCGATTATAATATTAATTATTATGTTAAATTTAATATTAATTAAAATTACCATTAAATAAAGTATTAATATTTATAATTACGTAATTACATATAAACTGTTAATATATATATATTTAACCGTATAAACCACTTTTTAAAATATACCTTTTTTCGAAATACTTTTTTTACTAAAATTATTATTTTTTTTAATTTTAAATAACATTATTAATTTTAATTTTATAAACTTTATATTAACATTATTTAATAAATAATTAACTTATATTTATAAAAGTATATATATTATATAAATTATATAAACTTTTACAATATAATTAATAATTAAATATATAATATAATAAATATATTACTTTTACATATAAATTAAGTAAAAAAACATATTATTTTTATATTTTTAATTATTTATAATTATTTTTTTAACGTTTTATAAATATAAAAAAAATCATTTATAAAATTAATATAATTACTTTTAAATTATATATAAAATATTATTTATATAATTATTTTATATAATAATATATAAAAAGTATTAATTTTAATTATATAAATATAATACATTTTAATATTATAGATTTTATAACGTTAAAAATTTTAACAATAAAATACATTATAATTATAATATTTATATAACATATATAAAAAATATATTTAAATTTATTACAATTTTTAAAATTAAAATTAAAAGCTATTTCGTTACGTTATTAAAACTTTACGTTTTATAAAAATTATTTATTTATACACTTCATTTTTATCTTAAATGACCTTAGATTAAACATTGGAAATTTTTCTTTAAAGGGTTATACCTTTTTAACCATACTATTTTTTAACCAATTAAACCCTGGCATAACCTTTTTAAAGAATTTTTAATATTTAGTTTAAGGTAGTTTTAAATATTTTTAAATTGCGTAGTTTATAATAATATTAATTAAAATTAATTAAATTAATTAAATTAATTAATAAGTAATTTTTATATATTAAATAATTATTAATTTTATTATATTTAAATAGTTTATATATTTTAAATTAAAAATAACTATCGAATTAATTAAAATATAGTTGTAATATTAGTTATAACGCGTAAATATTAATTGTAATGCGTTAATTATAATAAATATTATAATAAACGTTATATAATAACGCAATATTATATAAGATTAAAAAAAGAATTGGGAAGATTAGGCTATTAAATAGTTAACTTGGGATTAAAAAATATTTTATATTTTTTATATGGTTGTTGATGTAGGTATGTGGATATAAACGTGTTATATATTATTTATTAAAGTTATTATATATTTTTGGACGTTAAAGCTTATAATATTATAACGTAACGTTATATAAAGATGTAAAAAAATAAAGGAGATAAAGAAGTTATTTTATTAGTTTTAAATTATTTAAAAAAAAGGAATTTCCAATGTTATTATTATTGTTATTATTAATATTATTAATACAAGTTTATAGGTATATAAGATTATTTTATATTTTTAAAAGTTGAGGTTTATAATATTATAATATAATATTGTATAAGTATATAAAAAAGTTGGGGAGATAGATAAAGTATAGTATTAATTTCGAGTTATTTAAAAAAAAGGAATTTTTAATGTTATTATTATTATTATTGTTGGTGTAAACGCGTGTGGTATATTGTTATAAAATTATTTTATATTTTTAAACGTTAAAGTTTATAATATTATAATATAATTTTTTATAAATATATAAAAAAGTTAAAAAAATAGAAAAAGTATAATATTAATTTTAAGTTATTAAAAAAAAAGCTATTTTTAACGTTATTATTATCGTTTAAATAATTATTAATATAGTATTTAAAATTTAATTAAAAATATACCATTTAATTCGATTTTATTTGTTGGAAATTTAAATTAAAATTTGTAGAACGCTTTATTGGAAACCCATAAATATAAACGTATGGACTAGGGGTTAGGTGGCGCCTATGGCGCTAATGGGAATGGGGGAAGTAGCAGGCGTAGCCTGTTATTTACAAATTCTAGTCTAAACATTGAAATAACTTCATTTATATATAAAAGTAATATACCTGTTATATTATACGTTATACTATTAATTATACTTAAAATAATATTATAATTTATATATTATATATATTATTATAAATTTAAATCAATTATTTATTAATAGATACCAATTCCAAAGTTATAGCAATTAAATTGGTAATGTTATTTAAAATTGGAAAGGTAGTAGTTTTGGTGGAAAAGGTGTTTTAAAGGGGGGTATGTTCCAAAAGGTAGTCCATGCGGTTAGGTACCTACCTTGGTTAGTGATATGCCAAGTAGCTTCAACCAGAAAATATCGGGATTCCATATATGATATAGTTACCTACCTAGGTATGTAACGAGCGTTTGAAGCTATATCAGCAGTGCTTCTTAACATGAGCATTGTTAGACTGAACGCAAGTTGGGATAGCGGCTTCTGTGTTAGACGGCTACTCCAAAATTCCGGGACGCAATTCATTCTAAGCTATGTAATTTTGAGGCACGCAATTTGTGGTCATGCCTCAGCGCGTACGTTGATGAAGAAAATAAACTTCCTAATTTAGCAAAACATACCGTGTGGCTAGTAACGTTATTGGTCGGGGCTACGGGCCACCTTAGATCATGCCCGTTGGTGCTCCCCGAACACGAGTACCGGCAGGAAAGAAAACGATTGACGCCAGCAAAGGATATGAGAGCTGCTAAATCTTGGCCATAGTCGGGTGGCACGTTAGTCTTCATCAGAGTAGCGCGACATGATTGAGTTGGCGCAGAGGTGGCGCTCGTAATAAGCGGTTATGAATTCTCCGGTAAGGAAATGTGAGCTCATCCTCCTAGCTGTAATGCTGCGATTTATGCGTTCCCGAGAAAAAGCATCTCATGCGGTCAGTAAACGTGCGGTGTCGAACCTTCGGGCCAGGGCAGAGTAACATTCGAAAATCGTACGAGGGGGCGGAAAAGGCAGAACTTTCGCCTTAAAGAACCCTAAGAAACCTCGAGAAAACGCGGGATGGCTTACATAAGGTACCTAGGTTAGGTAGATACGTGCATCCCGCACTTGTCCTGCATCCCATTGCATCCAAAACTTACGATCATGCTTGGCCAAAGTAGCCAACAACATATGAGGAGCATTCCTCAGGTAGTAGCATACGTACGCAGGGTAATTAAAGGGTAGGTAAGGGGAAACCATGGATCCGGGAAGTTCTCTTGAGCCTCAATTCTAATTTGACCCTACGACTATATTTTTATCATGCATATTTAACAAGTCTTGCGAGTTGGCTATTTTAGCATAGTCATATTTACTATACTTACTTTGGACATCCCTCGTCGAATCCCCCTCAATTTTGCAGGTCGAGTGCGTCACCGTGACGCTACCTGGCAGTCCGATCCCCAATTCCGATCCCAAGGAATACGGTAACTCAGCCGATACATGGGGGTACAGCTCAGGTACCTATAGGGGCCAGGCTTATAGGGCTTGTGTTAATGTTAAGTTCAAGGCTATGCCTGCCTTGCCCCCTAGGTAAGTTCAACTGGCAAAACGAGTAAGATCATTCCACCTCGTCCGGATTTGAAGGCAACCTATAAGTGAAATGTTGGCAGGTGCCCGATGAACAGGTAGGTTTAGGTAGGTATGCGCCTCCAAAAGCACCTACATGTACCTAAAGTAATAACGTATGGACTTGTAAATGAATGGAAATCATCTCAGCATCTTTCGCGTCACACCGCATTTCCCTTTCCGAGTCCCCTCACCGGTCCTCCCGGATGCTGTGTTTATCTACCTGCTATCTACATAGGTACCTACCATGCTAAGTACTCTGCTCTTATAAATACCTACCCAGGTAAGATAGCAGAAGGTCTTCCTCTTCGCGAGCCAACATTGTCATTTAAACCTTAGTTGTAACGACAAAACTTCTAATACCGCCGTCAGTTACTAGACTGGTAAACACCATCTTACGTCCGGTGCTTGAACAAGCATGGCACCATTCTTAGAAAGGAGAAGGAGGTTCTCAACAACTTCCGCACATCACCAGCGCCGGCTGAGTGAGTTCGCTGCCAAACGGTCAGTATAGACATTCCCGTATGGTACCAACATGAGGCCTTCTTTAATTCCCAATGGGCTATCTGAATTTACCTATAGAGGCTAACATATTTGCAGTATGTCTCAATATCTTTCATTGTTGGACCCCTTATGCTAGAAAATAGTAGCATATTCCCCACACCCTGTCCTAGGGACGGAGTGGTCCTGAGAAATAAACCACCCTCCTTTCATGCGTGATACTAACGTAAGCTAGACGGGCCCTTCGCACGGGCTCTAACGGTAAGTTATATCTAAACCTGGAGAATGTGCAATACATGGCTGACCTGCTATATGCAGCCGTTGTTTGTCGGTATCTCGGCTGTGGAAAATGGCGACGGTACCGTGGTGTTGTCCATTGCAACCCACGATCATACATATCTACTCGATTACATGGTTGAGCATTTAAAACTTGACCCTTCGCAAAAGGAGAAGGATGTTATCGCAGATTATGTAGTATCTCAGATACAGAAGTATGAGCACGAAAACTTTGTCAAGTTCGTCGGTGCCGGGCTCCCTTTAAATTTAAAGGACATAAGCCCTACCCTAAATTCGCGCCTCTGGTTGGAGATCGATATCGTCCCTATTGACTTTGATGTCGACCAGTCCGAGACGTCCTTCTGGGACGATAAAAACGTTGACGAGCAGGCCGATTCGATGGCACGCAAGTGTGTAATGTAAGTCTGAGAGTCCACCTTTACACGTTCTTCATGATGGTAACAGCACTTGACAGGGTCTTTGGCCCTTCTCTGATTCCTATACTACAAGTCGGCTTCCGTGGTGCCGTTATGAGTGATGCGGGATTTAGAGCTCACTTGACTACCCTCGACGACTACAAGCCAACGTGCAGCAATGACACATGGGATTCGACGATGTACTTCGCCAAACAGCTAAAGGACAAGAAAGTCAAAATTGCTTTCTTCAGCGCAACCCCTCAGGGGGGTGGAGTCGCACTCATGAGGCACGCGTTGGTGCGATTCGCCCGTTTGGCAGGCGTTGATTTGACCTGGTACGGTATGTTGAGATATACCTTAGACCAACAGCTCACGCCTTATTCAAGGCATTGATGAGCCTCTTACCGATGAACACTATAATAATATTATATCCTAGTCCCGAAGCCACGTCCGGGTGTGTTCCGAATCACCAAGAATATGCACAACATTCTTCAAGGTGTGAGTAAGCCGGAGGAGCGCATCTTCCCAGACGACCAACAGTCGATCACGGACTGGATCACCGAAAATGCCAACCGTTATTGGCTCTCTAAAGGAGGGCCTTTACGCCCTGTTGATGAAGGCGGTGCCGACATAATTGTGGTATGTGAATACAACCATTTGATTAAAACTTCGATGATTGATTTATACTCAAATCACTTTCATCCTTTCAATTATTTCTCCTTATTTCTCTCCCTTTTGTTGCTTCATCTTTTCACTATTTCAGTAGATGGATCTCCAAAATATATGACCGGCTTATTGAGGCTAATTTTAACTCTCCTAGATTGATGACCCTCAAATGCCTGGACTTATACCACTAATAAAAAACATCACGCCAAACCGTCCCATCATCTACCGCTCTCATATCCAAATCCGTAGCGATCTTGTTGCTCAGAGTGGTTCGCCGCAAGATCAAGCATGGACTTTCCTGTGGAACAATATCCGCCACGCCGATATGTTCGTGAGCCATCCCATCCCTAAATTTGTCCCGGACAACGTTCCTCGCCATTTGGTCACGTACATGCCAGCGACCACGGATTGGTAAGTGTTCTATCTCCTTTAGTAATGAGTTGGTCTTCATCTGACACTATAAAGGCTTGACGGTTTGAACAAGCCCATAAATGATTGGGATAGCGGTTACTATGGGAGCAACTACAACGAACAGTGTCATGCTCAACGCATGTAAGTTTATTCCGAATTTACCTAAGAGGCTATATTGACGTAGTTTATTTTAGGACCCCACTGAGGCATCCGGACTGTAAGAATTATAATCTCTACGTCTACAGCATAGGCTAATATATATAACTAGGCAAATACATCGTACAAGTTGCTCGCTTCGACCCAGCAAAGGGTATACCAACGGTCATAGATTCGTACGGCGAATTTCGTCGGCGGGCTAAAGAAATGGGGTTACAAGATATCCCTCAGCTTGTAGTGTGAGTTCCCCTTAGGGTTGTCAACTTGAAAATCAAAAGCTAACTTATTGATACAGCACTGGTAACAGCTCCATTGATGACCCGGATGGAAATTTGATATATGATATCGTTATGGAACAGATCGAGACGTATTATTCAGAATTTGCCAACGACATTAGTGTCATGCGCCTACAAGCTAACGATCAGCTTCTTAATACCTTAATCGCGAAAGCTCATGTTGTTCTTCAGCTATCCACGCGAGAAGGTTTTGAGGTTAAAGTATCCGAAGCACTACATGCTGGACGGCCGGTGATCGCTACTCTGGCCGGCGGCATACCGATTCAAGTCAAGGACAAAGTGAACGGCTTTCTAGTCGAGCCCGGTGACTATAAAGCTGTGGCACAGCATCTCATAGATCTGTTTACGGATCAGGATTTATGGGACCGGATGAGTCAAGAAGCGAAAAATGGTGTCAGCGATGAAGTTGGTACAGTTGGTAACGCCCTCTGCTGGTTTCACCTAGCGAATAAATTTTACGATGTTGGAGTCAAGTCGGATGGCGTCAGGACTTTCGAAGGAAACTGTCGATGGGTGAACGACCTAGCGCGGGAGGAAGCCGGCCATCCATATGAAAAGGGGGAGAACCGGCTTCCACGACATTTTACCAGTCAAACTGAGTTACCCAGGTTCGATGAGGGCGGTTTGAAGGAGTAGTTAGGTTCATATAATATGGGGGAGCGCCTTTTCATATTCAAGGGAATAAGACCTGGTGTTTTGGATAGCGGCGTGAGTGGGCTCCGTTAAGCCGGAATTTGGTTGTGTCGCGGGTTCGGTAGATGCTTTGCCACTCCCTCAGTTTTCCGATATCCCACACGGCTGGCTCATAGGGGATATACACATAGACAGATAGTTCTTTATAAATTACGGCATTTTCCTGTGTATATCGTATGACTTGCCAGTGCTAAACGGGTTCTAAATATTAGAAGCGTCTAGAGTCAGGGCCAATTACGTAAAATGTCCCGTCTGGAACTGGGCCAACTTGGCGGGTCGCCCAGGTCCAGGCGATGAGTAATGGGATAAATTTTAGAGGTAGTACGGTTGACCGGATAAAGTACTATGCCAAAATGAAAAAAAAGATCATGCGTTAAGCTAAAATTGGTAAAAAGTCACATGCTACAATTTAATATATATTTTTAAGCTTTATATGGTTATTATAATATTAATTTTTATTTAATTAACTAAATACCTACTTAATAACTTTTTAAATATTAACATTAAAATGATATAATTTATATTATTTAATAACTTTAATTAATGTAAAAATAATAATATAAAATGTAATATATTAAGTTATTTTAAATGATTTTAAACCACACGTTTAAAAAATTTAAATTTAAAAAGTTATACCTTTTTTAACCACACTATTTTTTAGTTAATTATAACACCGTATAACCTTTTTAAAAAAATTTTAAATTATAGTTTAAAATAATTGTAAAATATCTTTTAATAAAAATATTTTACATGGTAAAAAAAATTATTAAAAATATCATTATTAACATCATTAAAAATAATAATATTAACGCGTTTTATATATTATAATAAATGATTAATTAATTAATGTAATAATTATTAATTTTATTATTAAATTTATTAATTAAATCCACGCGTTTTTATTTTTAATAAATTTGCAATAATTAAAATTTACAAAAATATTACGTTATTTATAAATTTATTTCGTTTATAAAATCGTATTTACCGATAAGTTAATATAATTAAATAAATAGTAAAAAAATATATTTATTTTATTTTAATGTTTAAATTAAAATTTATGGACGGCGGGTTATACTTGTTTACGCTTTACTTGCGTTATAAAACGCTTGGTTTATACGTTTATACTTGTGGATTTTTAGTGAAGCGTTTTACGAATTTTAATTTAAGCTTTTAACGAATAAAATCGAGTTAAATGGTATACTTTTAAATTTTATATTAACAATTATTTAAATAATAATAATAACGTTAAAAATAACTTTTTTTTTAATAATTTAAGGTTAATATTATGCTTTTTTTATTTTCTTAATTTTTTATATATTTATAAAAAATTACGTTATAATATTATAAACTTTAACATTAAAAAATATAAAATAACTTTAAAATAATATTTAATATTTATACTTACACGTTTATATGCGTTTATATCCACGTATTTATATTAATAATAAAGTAAAAAATATAATTTAAAATTAATTATTTAATTGTTTAACCTTTTTAGTTTTTTTTTTATATTTATACGGCATTACGTTATAATGTTATAAACTTTAATATTTAAAAATACAAAATAATTTTAATAATATATTATACGCGTTTATACCTACGCGTTTGCATTAATAATAACGTTGAAAATTCTTTTTTTTTAAATGATTTAAAGATAATAATATAACTTTTTTACCTCTTTACTTTTTTTACATTTTTAAATAATGTTACGTTATTATATCGTAAGTTTTAACGTTTAAAAATATTTAAATAAATAATAACTTTAATAAATAATATATAACGCGTTTATATCCACATATTTACATTAATAACTATATAAAAAATATAAAATATTTTTTAATTTTAAATTAATTATTTAATAACTTAATTTTTATAGCTTTTTTTTTAATCTTATATAATATTACGTTATTATATAACGTTTATTATAATGTTTATTACAATTAACGCATTATAATTAATATTTACGCGTTATAATTATATTTTAATTAATTTAATAATTATTTTTAATTTAAAACGTATAAATTATTTTAATAATAATATTAATAATTATTTAATATATAAAGATTATTTATTAATTAATTTTAATTAATTTAATTAATTTTAATTAATATTATTATAAATTATATAATTAAAAAATGTTTTAAACTATTTTAAATTAAACATTAGAAATTCTTTAAAAAAGTTATGCCGAAATTTAATTGGTTAAAAAGTAATATAGTTAAAAAGGTATAACCTTTTTAAAGAAAAATTCCTAATGTTTAATTTAAAATTATTTAAAATAATATTTATTAAAAAAAGCTAATACAATTTTTAAATAAATAAAAAGTTGTAAAAAAATAAAGCTATTAAAATAATAAACTTGTAATGGTATTTTTAATGATAAAAGCTTAAATTAAAAAAAATCTTTAAAATAGTTAATTTATTTTAAAGATTTTTATAATTAACGATTTAACGTTAATTACGTAAGCTATGTTAAGCTATTTTACAATTTTTATAACGTTAAATAAAATTAAAATTAACTGTAATATATATTATAACATATGTTATAATAAATAAGGTTTAATATAAACGCGTAATGTTATATAAATGTATAAAAAGTTAAAAAAGTTTAAATAATAGTTTTATTATTAAATTAAAAATAAAATAAAAAATATTTTTATATATTATTAATTAATTATATTAATTAATTATAATATTAATTATAATATTAATTATAATTTTAAATGTTTTTATTAATAAATACTTTTAATGTTTTAATTTAAAATATAAAAATATAAAGTTGTATAAATATATAAAAAGGTTAAAAAGATAAATTAAATAAATTGTTAATTTTAAGTTATTTTAATTAAAATTATTTCGTATATTATTATAATATATTAATTAATTGTTAATTTAATATTAATTTTAAAGTTATATAAATTTAATATATAAAAGCTTTTTAACGTAATAGTGTTTTAAATTAAATTTTAAAATTTTTTAATAAAATTTTATAAATATAAATATACGGATTAAACGTTAAGTAACGCTTGTAGCATTAAAAAAAAAAGTGGCGAATATAATTTATTGTTTTTTAAACATTAATTTAAATTTATTAAAATAAATGTTAAAAGGTAAAATAAACTTATAATTTATTAATAAAATATATATGTTATAATTAATTAAATTTGAAATTTTTATATAAATATCACGTGTTTATTTAACTTTTATTTAATTATTCATAAAGTTTTAATTTTAATTAAATTATATTTTATTTTTAAAAGATTTAAATAATATATAATTTTAATTATTATTTTTACATTAATTAAAATTATTAATTAATAATAATTATATTATTTAAAGTTATAATAATATTAAATTATTTAATTAAATTTTTTATATATATATTTATGTATTTACTTATGTATAAATAAGTTTTATAAAGTTAAAAGAATTATATTATACGTGTTATAATCACGTGACATTTTTTAATATAATAATTTTTAATATATTATTTAATTACTTATTTAATTTATATTATAAAACGTTATATTTTAAATTATTATTTTTACATTATTTAAAGCTTTAAAATAATTTAAATTATATTATTTTAAAATTATTATTTTTAAAAATATTAATTAATAAATATATATATATATATATGTATAAATATAAAATTATTAAATTAAATTATATATATTATGTATAAAATTATAAAATTTATATTTAAATAAGATAAGCATTTATCCCATATAAAGATATAAAGTATCGAGTTAATTGAATAAATTTATGGTTGATTATCCGTTTAAGCTTAGTTTATATATTTTTTTCATTTTGGCACAATACTCTATCTGGTCAACTGTAGGTAGGATTCTTAGCCAATATTTCCCATTATTTTTTAGCTAATGCAAGATTGGCAGACGTTTTATTTTTCAGCTAGTACTTCGCTAATCAATACCAAAACTCTTTCCTCCCGTGCTTCCCCGTACCAACCCCATGATGTTCAAGCCCCCAGTTAGCCCCTCCTCGGTCCGCGGAAAAAGGGAGTTTAGGAGCACGAAGTGAAGATGCTGCGATCTTCTTCAGAGGTTTAACTTTTGGGCAGAAATGCATATAATGGGAATTCTTATATGAAAGAAAAAGCAAGGGTTTAGGAGCTCGGTCGCCGTGGTTAGCATCACTGCGATTCATGAAGAACATATGTGACCATACTTTGAGGCCGATTTTGATAGAATTGAGCATCGAGTCATTCAAAAATCAATCAAGGGAAAACTCAATATGCAATAATATCGGCCCTAGGAAGAATGCCCAGATTCAATTAGAAAAACCTCGGGCAGCATTGGGGTTGAGCACCGCGGAGATGGTAAATCCACGAAATTAGTCGGAGGACCTGGTGGGTTCATCTCAAGTGAAAAAGGCGATTTCGACATTTCGGTTCGTTACCACAATTCAGCAGAAGACATCAATCCGGCGTCCTCCACAGGAAACGTGGTACGATGAACTGACGGAACGCCGGAGATGGGAACATTGTTTGCGTTCCGTAATAGCAGCCAATTGCATCAAACACATTAAGTACTGTGTACCTAAGTTTGTATTTTGAAGATGAGAAAGAGTACATAAGAGCGGGCATCCACGCAACACTGAGTATCTTACCTAAAGTTAATAATAACTACCTAACTAATAGGTATCTTACATATCTTGCATATCTCAACACGTTGCTTCCTACGATTTCAACTATTAATATCCCTCGAGAGTTCCATTCCATAGCAACATAAATCGCCTCTCCCTTTCTTCAGTCAAAGATTTCAGATTACCACTTAACCATCCCATATCACATCCCATATCACCACCCTCAGCATCCAAGATGGCTGTCGCTGCCCCCATCTCTCCGGAGCATATAGCCATCGTTAAGGCGACTGCTCCGGTTCTGAAGGAACATGGTACGGCGATTACGACGCTCTTCTACAATAATATGATCGCTGCTCATCCGGAGCTCAAGAATGTATTCAGCATGTCTAATCAAAGCAGCGGGGCCCAACCGCGAGCTCTAGCCGGCGCCGTTTTTGCCTATGCCACCTACGTTGACGATCTCGGCCAGCTGAAAGCTCTCGTAGAGCGTATCGCACATAAGCACGAGAGCCTTAACGTCAAGGCCGACCAATACCAGATTGTAGGAAAGTATTTAATCGAGGCCGTAGCCGCTGTGCTAGGTGATGCCTGCACTCCTGAAATCGCCGAGGCCTGGACCGCCGCCTACGGTGCATTGGCCGATATTTTCATCAACAGGGAAAAGCAGCTGTACGCCGCTCACCAAGACTGGCAGGGCTGGCGCCGCTTCAAGATCCAACGCAAGGTACCAGAGACATCCGAAATTACCAGTTTTTATCTCGTACCCGAAGACGGACAGCCGCTCCCGTCATTCCTACCGGGACAATACATCAGTCTTCAAGTGTTCATTCCACAGATGGGTCACATGCAACCCAGGCAATACTCGTTAAGTGAAGCACCACGTGCCGATTACTACCGCATCAGCGTGAAGAAGGACAAGGGAAAGCAAGCTGGCGTGCCGGGATTGATCTCCAACCTGCTACACGAAACTTACAAAGAGGGTGACATGCTCAAGCTTACGGCGCCTGCTGGGGAGTTTTTCGTTGACCCCAAGGAAGATGAGAGCAAACCTATCGCTCTTATCTCTGCAGGTGTCGGTCTTACGCCTATGCTGTCCATTCTCAACAGTGCCGTAAATGCGGGATCCCGCCGGCGTATCTCGTGGATACACGGTGTACATAGCTCTGAGGTCCGCGCGTTTAACGATCATATCCGAGACACGTGCGCCAAGGACGTCAACAATAACATCAACGCAACGTTCTTTGTTACCTCGCCCCAACAGCGCGATGTTGAAGGCGTTGATTATCACTTCGCCGGGAGAGTAGACCTCGGCAAGGTCGACCCCAAGTCTAACCTATTCCTTGATGACGCACGCGCCGAGTACTTCATCTGCGGTCCTTACGCGTTCATGAAAGATACGGAGAAGTATCTAATCGGCGTTGGAGTCAGCCCGGAGAGGATACATCTCGAAGTCTTTGGCACCGGAGATCAGTAGGCGTCTTTGATCGTTGAGAAGGCAAGCCGTAGGAGCCCGATGGGTATTACTCCGGGGCAAGCGCTGTTCATACTGTATATACTTCATTTATTCTAAATTGGGATTTCTCAATAGTATTAGGCGTCGTCGGTATGGATATTCTTTTTAGATACCTAGGTATTTAGAAAGATTCCCTCTCTAATAAACTTTTTATCAATTATCGTTGGATTCATCGGCTCGATCTATTATTCTTATAAATCAAATGGTTTATAAAACTCTCAGCATCAATTTCAACAATATCTATACTTCCTTTACAAGACAATAATCTAAAAGACACGTATAAATGATCACGTACACCTTTTATTTGGCCTAGCCGATTTGTCACCATTTGTCACCTCAAGGAGTGGAAGATGATGTAAGGTCTTGAATTTATCCCCCAGCCGGGTTGATCACGATGTAACAAGCAGAACCGGCGTTTGAAGGCATTAGAAGTAAATTTAGGTTAGAAGTCGAAGAATAATACACCTAGCCTTTTTCTTTTTCAGTTACCTGTTTTTTAGTTATCTGTTGGGTACTTCGTGATCTGATTTGTAGCGAACAAATGTCGACCCCTCTGTTCCTAACTTGACGATATTCTTCTTTCCATTATACGAAGAGTTACCAGGATTTTTTACTTGCTTGGCCCCTCATGAGTCAGGAAAATTTGAAACCTCAAACGAGATGGCTTATAGTTAATATTACAAATCGTAAGGTTTAGGCTACATGAGGAAGAAGCGATATTGGTAATCCCCAATAGGTAGTAAGAATACGAGATTTACATGATCTAAGTTACCATTAGTGTCGAGCTGTAGGTCAGCTCTACACTCGATCAAGACATCTTATCAATAACAACACCTAAAAGCTAGGGATTGGTTGCGGACCTGAGTAGTACAAACTATGTTAAAAATACATAATTTCATCGTTCCCCAGAAAGAAGAGCTACGTAGTACTTTATTCTTATTAGGCACAGGTACTATCTTAACCTAAGATGGGACATAATATGGTCATGGTTTGTTGTACTCGGCGAATTAATACTAGCAAATAATGCTATTCGTCACGAAGAGAATGAAGAGGAGAAATGATCTGATTAGCATGTGAAATAGTAACTTGTTGCTTGTTGCTACGTTACCCCTGAAGCTAGCATTTTCTTGCCCTTGTCCAGGCAAAATATATTCACTGACCTAAGACGTGGTCTGAAGAAGACTAGAGAATTGACACAAACAAGATAGTCATACAAGAATGCTTTAGGTAGGTAGGTACCAAGTAGAGTAAACCCAACACAAAGACAAACCATATAATCTAGCCTCAACAAAAGCGCAAGAGACACAAAAAAATAAGCTATAAAGAACAGTTAGAGTTAGTATCTTAGGGGGGCGGTTCGGTGTTACACAGTCGATTGAAGGTATCCATATTCAGATTTACCGGTTGTACACTTGATATCTGATAGGAGAAGCTTGGCTTCAAGCATGTCGGGTCCATCCCGTACAAAGACTGCGGCTATGGGGGCGGGCCTTGGGGGTATTCCGGGATTTCTCAGGGAGATCTTTATTGTTCAAATGACGGGCTCGAGTCAACAATCTAGGTTAGGCTCTGCCATTGTTTAGGTATAACCTAAATTACTAGGAGGAGAAAACTCCTGAAAGAAATCTACAACTTTACTCACCCATAGTTATATTCTCACTCATATAACACAAGGGTTATAAAAATATTCTTTATTGATACAGGTGCTGGCAGCTGGTAACAGGTGGTATAGGGCATCTGACAGGTGGCCAGGCATTAAATGTATGCTATATGAGTAGGGCCTGTAAGGCCACAAGTTTACAGAAACAACAACCCGTTTTTATACGAAACTAGTCCCACAATATGTGATAATATGAAAATATATATGCAATGTTGATAAGAAGTGTACGACGACACCGTGTTAGTAATTCGACACAGCCTGTCCATATTCATGCAAGGCGGAAAGAGCCTCATCACAGCTTAAGGGATTCCGGCTTATGGAGACATGAAAGAAGAGCCCCCTCATACAAAGGAAGATATATCCGTGTTGGCTGCAAAAAGCTTATATCGCCGTGTCTCAGTAATAAAGTCCTTGGGAGATCTAGACCTAGTATCTTAAAGCTACAAGTGCTACAGCAGGGTTCTCCGGTTGGACGGGTTAGTCCTCTCGATTAACGCAATGAATATGTTTTCCTAACTTAACCTCCTTTTATCTTACCTCAAACCCCCTATTTATTTAGGAAGGTTCAATTTAATATTTGTAGAGGTTAGGTACCTAGTGTAGTCTCCATGTTCTCACCGAGAGAAATCTGACGTGTACTGGATGTAAATATTCTACCGACATCATCATCATGTATCACTCTCTAATACTAAGCTAGAGTCACGTATCCCACCTTTGCTTGTTGCCTCAAGCTACGATCCCATTTCCTTATTTACAGCTGTCTCCTTCGTCAGTTCTTTCTCAAGGTAAAATTCTAATTCATTAGCAAGTCACTTTCTTTAGTACTCCTCGCCATAGCAACACACCATAGCCCCGTCGTAACTCTTCCCACTTTTCAACCAGACGGATGCAACTTCTCATGTAACCCCCTCCAATGTCAATGCATTTTCTAGCCTACAGTTGTAATAAACAATAATGTAAACCTGTGTTTACTCCCACACCACACACACACGGGCACAAAATCACACAAAATTAAATAATACTTTCGTCTCTCTTTCGTTTGTCATTTTGTGCACATCTGGACCCTTTCTTCGCCCATCAATTGTCTACGCTCCCATTACATACACATCAAGTGTACTAGAGTAGTACAATCCTCATATCGTAGTCAACTTAGGTTGACCTAAATTGCTATGATGGTGTACAAACAACCCGTGACCGAGCCAATTGCAGTTGTTGGTGTGAGTTGTCGCTTTGCCGGTGGCGCTATATCACCAACAAAGCTCTGGGAGGTGCTTTGCAATGCTCCGGACCTCTCCCGAGAAGTCCCCTCTGAGAGGTTCAACGCTACGGCTTTCTATCATCCCGACGGAGAATACCACGGTACAACGAATTCGATCAAGGCATATTGGCTAGACCAAGATCACCGTGCCTTTGATGCTGGTATGTTTCACATTACGCCAAAAGAGGCAGAAGCTGTCGATCCTCAGCAGCGCCTAGTCTTAGAAGTCGTCTATGAGGCCCTTGAATCAGCTGGATATACTCTGAACACATATTCTGGGAAGAATGTTGCTGTTTTCTCTGGCGTGATGACTGCCGACTATGACACCCTATCCCAGCGCGACGACTTATTCACGAGTCAGTATTACGCAACCGGAAATGCTCGTTCGATTATTTCGAACCGAATATCCTACTTCTACAACTTCCAGGGTCCATCTATGACAATAGATACCGCTTGCAGCTCGAGTTTGGTGGCCCTCCACCAGGCTGTCTTGAGCTTGCGCTCAGGGGAAAGCGTTATGGCGTGTGTAACAGGCACAAATATGATGCTGACTCCAGAGCAATTCCTCGTAGAGTCCAGTCTACACATGCTGAGTCCTACGGGTAAAAGCCGAATGTGGGATGAAGCAGCCGATGGCTACGCACGTGGAGAGGGTGTTGCGGCCTTTCTTCTTAAGCCCCTTTCTCGAGCCTTGGCAGAGGGCGATCAGATCACCGCAATTATCCGCGATACTGGAGTCAACTCAGACGGACGAACGAAGGGTATTACGTTGCCGAATCCTCAGGCGCAGACCATCCTTATCAAAAATACGTATCGGAAAACAGGCTTAAATTCACTGGAACCTGATGACCATTGCCAATACTTCGAAGCGCACGGCACAGGTACGCCCGCGGGTGATCCTAGAGAAGCTGAAGCTATTTATAATGCCTTCTTCGACGATGGAACAAGTCTTACTCAGGCTTCCAAGACTAAACGCTTATTAGTTGGGTCGGTTAAGACTGTTCTTGGGCATACCGAGGGCGCAGCTGGGTTGGCTGGATTGCTCAAGGTCATTGAAGCTATGAAGAACGATGCCGTCCCGCCAAACCTGCATCTCGACAAAATCAACCCTGCTGTTAAACGCTTTTGCAAACACCTCGACGTACCGAAGTCTTTGGTTCCTTGGCCTCGTCCACCCATTGGCCAGCCAAAAAGGGCGAGTGTTAATTCATTTGGATTCGGAGGCGCCAACGCCCACATAATCGTCGAATCGTACGAACCACTAATTCACGATGCACTCTATAGGAAGAATACTGGAAAGGAATCGAAGTCGTCTGGAAGGGAGTCGGGAAATGTGCAATCAATAGCAAAAGTTGGGGATGCCTCGCTCTTTTTGCCTCTTCTCCTATCTGCTGGCTCACAGAAATCACTGCAAGCTGTCATTGCCTCTTATAGAGACTATATCCTACAAAATCCAGATGTCGACCACGCTCAAATGGCTTGGAATATATATTCCCGCCGAACGGCTTTGCCATACCGACTATCTGTGGCAGCAGACTCATCGAAACTAGCACTTCAGGTTCTTGACCATATTCTCGAGTCGACATCGAACATTATAGGGATCCGGAGTGCCACTTTGACCGAGCGCCCAAAGATTATTGGCGTATTCACTGGTCAAGGTGCGCAGTGGGCTTCGATGTCTAAGTCTCTGTTTTATACCAGTAAGGTATATTGCAATGCTATCCGTGACCTTGATAAGGTATTGGGTTCTTGTCCTCATCCCCCTGATTGGACACTGGAAGAGCAGATCCTGGCGGAAGAGAGTGAATCCCGTGTAAATATCGCAGCCGTATCCCAACCTCTTTGTACGGCGTTGCAAATAGGATTGGTGGACCTTTTGAAAAGCCTTGGTATTGCTTTCCATACTGTAATCGGACATTCTTCCGGGGAGATTGCGGCAGCATATGTAGCAGGAAGGCTTTCGGCACGGGATGCGATATTGATCTCGTACTATCGTGGCTACTTTGCACATCTAGCCGGCGGCTTGGATGGTCAAAGGGGCGGAATGCTCGCAGCAGCAATATCTGAGGCAGAAGCTTTGCAATTTTGCGAAAAACCCGTGTTCAAAGGCAGATTGCAGATTGCCGCGAGCAATTCACCGACCAGCGTTACGCTTTCAGGTGATATCGAAGCGATTCGCTTAGCTCATAATGAACTAACCAGGGAACTGAGGTTCGCGAGGCTACTCCGCGTCGACTTGGCTTATCATTCGTTCCATATGGTTAAAGCTGGGACTAAATATGCCGAAGCTCTGCAGAGCAGTGGGATTATCTCAGCTGGACAAGGCAACGAAGTTATCTGGATTTCTAGTGTCCATGGCCGAGTCATGAAGGGAGAAGAGCTTGGGGTTAGCTACTGGGAAGACAATATGGTCAACATGGTACAATTCCACGATGCTACGGCAAACGCGATTTTGCAACAAGGCCCGTTCGACTGTGCCTTTGAAGTTGGGCCGCATCCAGCTCTTAAAGGGCCATTTATGCAGACTGCGAACTCTCTTGGGCACGAAATCCTTTACTTTAGTCTGCTAGAACGATATAAAGATGGCACATTGACCTTTGCTCACTTTCTCGGAGGCTTGTGGTCTCATTATGGCACTCAAGGAGCTGATCTTCGGAAATATATCGAAAACTCACCTGAATGTGGCGTCCTCAGCACACGCCTCGCTGATTTGCCCACGTATCCATGGGACCACTCGCAGATTTACCATCGAGAGTCTAGAATTTCGCGTCAATTCCATCACAAGACCGCACCGCCGCACGAGTTACTCGGCGCTCGAACTAGAGATGATAGTGAGCATGAACTACGATGGCGCAACATGCTGAGACTGGAGAAGTTACCCTGGGTAGAGCATCATAGCTTCCAGGGCCATGCTCTTCTCCCCGCTTCGGCATATTGCATTATGGCACTAGAAGCAGCGCGTACCATCATCAAAGATAGGCCTGCTTCGTTGGTCGAACTACAGGACTTACAGATTCTGAGCGGAATCAATATTGAGCGCGAGTCCGCAGGGGTCGAAGTAATGTTCACTCTTAACGTCCTCCCACAGAGCAAGGACAGAAGTACGAATTCAATAGTGGAGGCGGACTTCAGTCTGATATCGTGCCCTGCCGACGGAACGACGACTATGCGATTGAACATGGTCGGACGCCTTAAAATATACCTAGGTGAGCCTACTCTGGGTGCTTTGCCGTTTCGATGCGCCTCTGAGTCGGAGGCGGTCAGTGCGACCCCTGAGTCTTTCTATAAGATGATGGCGCAAAGTGGATTGACGTATACTGGGCCATTCAAGGCGCTGAAGTCCATCCAACGTCGTTACAACTACTGCAGTGCAACCTTGAAGCGCCGTCATGCGGAAGATACGACGACGTTACAGGTTAGTCCTGCCACACTCGACAGCTGTTTCCAGTCAGCGTTCTTGACGTATGCTTTCCCAGGTGATAAGTGAGTTCCCCATATAACGCCATAACTTTGACGTTTCGAATCAGCTAACACTGGAGGCCGACAGATCCCTCTGGACTTCTTTCCTCCCCATACATATCGACCTAATACGCTTTAGCCTGACAGCGAGCGAAAGCGATGGCTTAATTGTGGACACTCACATAGCTGATATCCAACCCTCGATGACTAACACCAAAGCTACCTTCGATGTTGATATAAGTATATTCAACGAGGATGGGGACATGGAGATTCAAGTTGAAGGACTGACAGTTGCCGCTTTGGCCCATACTCAGCCAAAGGACGACTATGAGCTGTATCTCCACACCGTCACGGATGTGGACCCCAGCGATGAGATCGTCCGCGCAGACGGGGTATCTGCTATCGCGTATAGCCCGCACGATGCGGTACTCGTAGAGAATTGTGCGCGTGTAGCTACGTTTTTCATCAGACAACATCACGATCCCCATGCGCAGGCATCGGACCTCAGCTGCTACTATAAGAAGTTGGTGAAATCGTTCCCAATGGTCTTGGGGACTGTAGGCCCTGAATGTTGGTCCTCTGACACAAAAGATAATATCGATAAGTTAGTGGAACGTTCAAACTATTACGACCGTTTGAACTTGATCCGTACGCTTGACAATTATGAGCCGGGCTTCGTGTTGGATGTTCTCCAAGCTCTTGCTGGCGAGACGAACTACCTGACCTACTCCCACCAACACGTGGGGCGGATTGTGAAGCAGATCGCCCATCAATACGCTAGGATGAATATCCTCAGTTTGGCTGGACAAGAGGTTGAACTTCTTGTTGAAGTCCTGTCGGCCCTCGATTCTTCGTATTCATCTTTTACTATCGGCACCAAAACGATCCAGGACCTAGGCCAGCACGTAAAATTAGAAGGCTCTTCCGGTAAACTAATCCGTTCGTCATTGGATTTCGCAGGGGACCTCAAGGCTCAGCTCGGGCTAGACAATGTTTACGATCTGGTTTTGCTATCGGCCTCAGAACTTGAGAATGAGCATGCACTGGAAATGTTAAAGAATGTACGTGCTGTTATGAGACCAGGGGGATTCTTGATTGTTGTACAAATCCCAAAAAGCCAGGTGAAATATCGACTGCCTCAAACCTCGAAAGGTCGGGATAATAGAGTCGAAGTGCAAACGCCACCCCAGTGGCCTGACGCTCTCGATACTTACGGCTTCATTCAGGTCGCAAATCACTGCAACCAGTCATACTATGCAGGATACTCGATAATGGTCCGACAATTGACGTCTCTCGAGCTAGAGCTTGTGAAGGAGCCAACAAGAACTGAAGGCAGCATCGTCGCAGACCACCTCCTTATCATTGGTGGCAATGGTCCATCTAGCACTCCTATTGCTAAGACATTAGCGCAACGTCTCTTGCCTTTATGCAATAAAGTCTCTTTCCGAGCTACCTTTGATAATGTTGACTCAGATGTCACGGGTGGCTGCACTGCTGCTATCGTCCTGACAGATCTTGACAAGTCATTGATGTCGAACATGACACAACGGACGCTTGATCGTCTGCGGGAACTACTCAAACCCAACATGAAGGTCATGTGGCTCACGTTCAATGCACGTTTTGGAAACCCTGACCACGCTGCTACCTTTGGATTCACGCGTACAGTTTCGGCCGAAATTCCCGGCTTGGCCTTGCAGATGCTTGATCTGGATCAAATAGTTGGCTCTGGGGATCTCGTAGCTGACAACTTTATCCGCCTTATGATGACCGGTAATGATAACACTGACGCTCTCCGGGTTGGTGAGCAAGAGATCCATGTTGAAAATGGGAGGCGTATCATTCCTCGCGTTGTACCCCTGAAGGGGCCGAATGACAGAGTCAACTCTATGCGGCGCGTAGTTTCAAACTATGGCAATACTCTCAGAGAGACTGTCGAAATTATCCCATGTGCCCTTCCTGGCGGCCTCGTCCGCTATGAGACAAAACTCCAACATGCTAATACACGCAATCGACAGCTTAATCAGTTCTCAGTCCGGCTAGATTATAGCTCGGTAGTAGCTCTAAGTCTCAGCAGCCCGGATATGGCTTATTTGTGCCTCGGTCAAGACTTGGACACCGGTGAATGCGTGATGGCTATGTCTCAGAACAACGCTTCATATGTTCAACTGATAGAGGAGCAAGTACATCCCATCGGGCCAGGCGCTAATACTGGACCTCGTCTAATATCGCTCTCTATGAGATACTTGGTGGCCGACATGATTGCAACTCAAGCTGGAAGGCGACGTGTTGTTCTTATCGACGCCGATCCGCTGCTTGTTGAGTGTGTAAAGGAAGTTGTGATGGGTCACGTAACTTGGTATACCACCACATATTCGGAGAAAGGTGGCGCGCATAGTCCTTTGTTCCTACACCCACATGTATCGGTTAGGGATATCAAGAGCATATTCCCGCCATCGGGTGCGGTGGTCTTCGATTTGCAATCGCAGAAACGTACCAAATTATCGCAGCAAATTTCAGACTTACTCCCGAATAACTGCAAGTACTACTCTCGTAGTACTCTATTAGGCCCTCACAGCACCTCCGAAGCGAATACCCAGCAAGACTACTTCTGGAAGACTGGTTGGAGAGTGGCGGTTATCAGAGCGTTAGGTTCGAATATTGCCAACCCGCACAGGCCTGTGGACTTCGATGTTGTCTCTCTCCCGGCTCTACAATCACGCACCGAGATCCCCTCGTCCCTATTCCGCATTATTGACTGGAGAGCTGATCGTAATGCTGAGCTCACCACTAAGCACTTCATCACGGAGCAACTCTTCCACGCAGACAAGACGTACGTACTAGTTGGGCTAACCAAAGACTTTGGGCAAAGCCTATGCTACCTACTCCTCAAGTATGGTGCCCGCAACGTTGTCCTGGCGAGTCGCAACCCGAAGACGGATCCGAAGTGGATAGGAGAACTGTCGCACTTCTTTGATGCTAAGATCGAGGTGCGCAAGTGCGATGTCACTGACCTCGCTAGCGTACAGGCATTCAGGGACGGCCTTTCTCAGTCCATGCCCCCAGTTGGCGGCGTAGCCAATGGTGCTATGGTTCTTGATGATCGCGTCTTCGCGCAGATGGATATTGACACATGGGAACGAGTACTACGTCCTAAGACTGTTGGTTCCCAGAATCTGCATACAGTCTTTAACGACCCCAATCTGGAGTTCTTCATAATGACATCGTCCTTCGCCGCCATCGGTGGCCACCCAGGCCAATCCAATTATGCCGCGGCAAATATGTACATGAACGGATTGGCAGGTATGAGACGTCAGCTCGGGCTCGCAAGCTCAGTGTTGAATATCGGCGTCATTTACGGTCTCGGCTTTCTACAGCGAGAGAAGGAAGATTTGTACGCCGGCCTGGAACGTGAGGGATATCCGCCAATCTCTGAGCGTGACATCCACCATATGTTCCTCGAGGCTGTTATCACGGGCCGTCCCGGACAGGCAGCTCCAATGGACCTTACAACTGGCCTTCGCCGATTCGATCCTTCTGATCCAAATCCCTTGCATTGGCATCAGGACCCGAGATTCGCTCACTATACTCGCCAGGAAACTAAGGATACAGTTGCTGCCACGATAGGCGCACGCAAAAACCTCAAGGATACTATCGCGACCCTTATGGAACTAGGTGCCGTCTCTCAGGCTATTCTAGTAGCATTTACGGAGCGATTGCAGACGCTTCTTCAGCTGCCCATAGAGGCCATATGCCCGGACCAGAGCATTTCTGAGCTGGGTGTAGACTCGCTCGCTGCAGTTGAGATTCGCGGGTGGATCTTCAAGGCAATTGGCAAAGATGTATCTGTGATCAAGCTTGTCGGTGGTGCCAGTATCCGAAAGCGTAAGTTAAAACCCCTTCTACTAACAATTTTCTCATTCTTTACCGGCTGGATAATCTTTCCGTTTCTTTGTCCACGTTTGGTAAACAGCATGCTAATAGATATAAACAGTGTGTACAGAGCTGGCCGAGCAGATTATAACTGATCGCGGCAAAGAAACGAAAACATAGTTTAAACGGAACCATCCACTTATATTTACTTCACATGACCTTATTGTTTTAAACCAAGCACAAACTACGACGAACATGATTACCGTTGGGGGAGTCTTGCATAAGTAATCCTGGTGTGGAGGCTAAAAGGGGGCAAGGGGGGAAAGAGGAAGGTATTTTGATTCGTAATTTTTAAAAAAGGGCGGCGGTGTTTATGCGACCGGTGTTCTCGGAAGGATAAATTTCTGCTATAGGGTCGCTATAGACCGTAGGTGAGGATTTCAAGCACATATCTCAAAGCCTGCTGTATCACTAATGTAATATCCTACTCTTTGCTTTCATAGTATAATTGCATTCAAATCATAGCTTGTATCCGGAGAGACGTGTCTCGACTGCCTAACGGAAAGCAATGGCTTTTAGGGTTTAATGGCAATAGAAGAAACTATTGAAAATCATACTTAAGCCGTTCTAATTGAGACAAATGTACTTATTAATGAATATACTAGCTCAATACCTGCTTAGACTCTCTCATAAACCCGTACTCGGCAGATTCTTTCGTACTAAATTCACACGTCACAAGGGCTCAAGTTTGTCGTGTCGCTTCATCATCGACAGCAAAGCTGCCGCGCTCTACGCCTTCTCCAACCTCTTAGCCACGGTACCCCAATTGATGACATTCCAGATGGCATTAAAGTATTCAGCCTTTCGGTTCTGGTATTGTAGGTAGTAGGCATGTTCCCAAGCGTCAATGCCTAGTAGCGGGATCTGGTTTCCGATGACTGGGTCTTGGTTTGCTTTGGTGATAACCTGTAGGGTGCCGGCAGATTTGTCCTTAACCAGCCAAGCCCAACCGCTTCCTTGGATACCTGCTAGGGCTGTGTTAATCTGCTTCTGAAGGGTTTCGAAGGAACCGAAGTCTTTGTCGATGGCGGACCTCAAAGAACCTTCGGGCTCGCCGCCGCCTCCCTTACTGTTCGGAGCCAGGTTCTCCCAGAACAGAGTGTGGTTCTTGTGTCCGCCGCCGTGAAAGTTAAGCAGGGGAGCAGTAGCGGCTGCTTGAATCTCGTCGCCCTTGGCCTTAGCTTCTTCAATAGTCTCTAATGCGCTGTTTAGACCGTTGACGTAGGTCTGGTGGTGGCCCTTGTGGTGGAGCTCCATGATCTTGCCGGAGATATAGGGTTCAAGCGCGCCATAGTCGTCTGCGCAGATGGTATTAGCCAATTGAGCTTGTACATAATGAATGATTGGTATGCCACGTACAAGAGAGGTCGGGCAACGTTGCCTTGCCTCTAACGAAAGAGGTGCTGGCCAGCGCGGCAACGCCGGGTTTCATAGAGCTAGCGCGCAAAGCTGCTCGTACTGTGGGGGCTGTTCGAAATAGTGTCGCCATCTTGAATTGCTTTGTTATGTAGAACCTGAATCCAGTGTGGTTTCTAACCTGTAAAAAAAAAGTGAACTTATGGTTACCTGTTAGCAGTGAAGACGGGCAGATTTAGCAGGAAAAAAAACAAATCGTGTAAGAGAAATAGTTGGAAACTGTTAGAGAGATATCTCGGCCCTGCTACTGCCGGGCCGGAAACAACCCAGCCATTTACGTTACGATACCGTAGCCGGGAATGATGTCAACTACATGGTGTGTACATACCTACCTTTTAGTCACCTCTATCAGTTATAAGAGGCCGAGGAAGCTATGTCCGAGCTGTCAACTGCGGGGCATGGGGGCTATCGGCCTCCGAATTGGGACGAAGAGAAGGAACATCCATGGAAACTTTGGTATGATTATGCAGCAAACTTTCAATCAGTATTTCGTCACCTGTAATTGCTTTCACGTTACATGCTTCACAGTGCTCACGACACACTTAGAGCTACATCTACACGTAAAAAGCGCGCCTTGCCCCACCAACAGCTTCAATGCTCTAATAAGTACAACTAATAGGTGCATATGCAACTACAGGTACCTAGGTAGGTAAACTAGGTAGTTTATCGAGATCTCCTATGTACCAAGTAGAAGCTGCTGGAGAATGAAAAAGCATTTTCCATTCACTTCTAAGGGCATACGCACAACATGTCCTATTACGACATAGATGCGATACTTACCGATGCTGAAGTAAGTCCAAGACTCAAGTACCTCCTCTGTATCCCTCCTTCTTTATTCTCCAACTAACCTCTTCGCAAGAAAGTTCCTTGTAAATTCGAGCTCGATGTACCCGAACTCGGTTATCTCGACAACAACCCTTCGCAATTGCTAAAGACCGGCACCTCGGTCGGCCTGCCGCTATGGCTTGCCGAACCTCTTGCTCTCACGAGTAGGTCGCCCAGCAGTTCAGAGGAGAATTCAAGTTCGTTCGTCTCTCTCGACCTCCCTCCTTCGCTATCCAACGAGGTCATGTCTGCCTTAAAAGCCGATCCCCGAGCCGTACCCCTTCGCGACCAGTCTCAGAATTTCTACGGCCTCGGAACCCGCATGCTCGACGTCTTCGAAGAGGGGGAGATTTGCGCAATCCTCCGGCGGACCTTTGTTACGAGAGCCACTGATATCGCCCTCCACGCTAGGAAAGCTGGCGCTACTGAGGATATGGGGGTCGGTACTGGTGAAGAATTCTTGAGAGGGTTGGAGGAGTGGGAGAGGAAGCTATTTAGGAAAGCCCATGAGGGTACCAAAGGGACCAAGGAATGGATGGAACGCGTGAAGAAACATTAATGGTCTAGTCCGGTTTCTCCAAAGTACGATGGCACAGTGGAATGTCATCTACGTGAAGCTACTGATGTGATTCTTATGCTAGCTATCCGTAATATCGCCATCTCATAGTTAGCATCATGTCAATTGGCTATACGGAGATCTAGGTGTCGTAATGTAGATTTAGAATTAATTTGATATCCTCATTAACATCATCAAGCACATACCTACCTAGATACTCTGCACTTACATACCTCGGTTAGGTACATACATACCTACCTACCTAGGTTAGGTACCTAGGTAAGTACAGTGCATATGCGTTAATACATGTGGCTTGTCGAGCTTACCAGCTTAAATACGTAAAGGTACTTGGGTACCTATTAATATGTCCATCAACAATAACTTCAATTATGTACCTAGCAACATTTCTTTCAAAAATTCCCAAACAACTGACCTAGTAGCATGTCCTTCGATCCAGGCAGAATATCCAAGGCTGATGCAGCTGCCTATTCGTCCTCGTCATCTGACAATGAGGATGAAGATGAATACTTACAGCCTTCTGTCAACCCGCAAGCTGACGAATTCTTCGACCTGAACCCTCGCAAACGAAGACGAACCGGTCGCAACGCCAAGGAAAGTGCCGCACTGGGAATATTCGGGTCTGATAGTGAAGATGATGGGCCTGGGAAGAGGTGGAAGTCTAAAAAGGATTTGCGCCATAAGAACGTGGCATTCGTTTCCGCTGGCCAAGAAGACCTGAACCAAAATTTAAACGAGGAATCTATCGAAGAAGATAATAAAGGCCGGGAGGAAAGTAAAGATGAAGATGAAGAGCGACTTAACAGCCGGCCTGGTTTAGGTGCCAACCTAAACCCCCCCCGAATACAAGAAGACAGCGATGAAGAGGATGAGGATGAGGATGAGGATATGACAGGAGTCGGTTTAGGATTCGGTGCCACCTCACATGGGCTAGGTTGGGCACCTCCTGCTATGTCGCAAAACATTCCCATTGCCAGCGGGACACCAAGTAACCCGCCAAAATTCAAATCAAGATACGATGGGAGCACACCTCTTGGGAAAGGGTTCGTCCCTTCATCCGCAAACGAACCTGTTCTAAAAGCGAATCTCGACGATGACCCTTCCTTAGCACCCCAAACTCCTAAATCGAGTGCCTTCGGCGGTAGTAAAGCGAAGTCATTTGCAGCTCGAATGATGGAGAAGATGGGTTACGTAGAAGGACAAGGTCTAGGTGCCGAGGGCCAGGGACGAAGTGGCATAATTGAAGCAAACCTGCGTCCACAGGGCGTTGGTCTTGGTGCTGTCAGGGAGAAGTCGGCAAAAGAACGTAAAGAAGAAAAGCGGCAAGCTCGTATGCGAGGGGAGGAGGTTGTTGACTCGGATGAGGAAAGAAGGACGAAGCGTGAGAGGGGGAAGAAAAGGGGCTCGGACAGCGCAGTCGGCAGCGGCGCGAGCACCCCAAGGAAGCCCAAGACGAAATACCTAACTGTTGCCGATATTAAAAAAGCCGCACCAGGACTGCAAATTCCGGACGCCTTTACTCCGATATTAGATCTCACCGGGCGAGATCAAAAGCTACTGACGTCTAGTTCGGGGTTACTAACTCCTAAGGCTGGTACGGAGCTGGCCACGCAGACGGAAGCACATAAATTAGCAAGGCGCGCCCAGGGTGATCTCGCAGCCTTTGTCGAAGAATGGAAAAGTCTAGAGGAACGGAAGGCATGGCTTGCTATGGAGGAAGCTCAGCGCCAACGGGAGCTTAGTGAACTGGAGGGCAGTTTTGCAGGGCTCAATGTCTTCTCGGCTGTCTTAGATGGAGTCAGCCAAGCTGCTCATGATAGAGATTGGGACATGGTAATATCTGGGCTTAAGAAAGCCGAGTCCGCAACATCGACTCACGGTGACGAAGAGCTGGCCGCCCTTGCGGTCTCCGCTATTCATCCTTTCCTAAGGGATGCTACTCAAGGGTGGCAGCCGCTGGAAGATCCAAGCTTGGGCAATTTTGCTTCCGACCTCTCAGACATTCGGGGATTATTAGGCCTTACTAAACCCACCAATCGGAATGCCATCACAAAATGGCAAGATTCCGAAGTCGATGGTACACATCGTCATCACGTGAGATCAGCAACACCTTGGGAGACCATGATCTACCAAATACTCTTTCCCAAGCTTGTAACGGCTATTTCCCAGGTATGGGACATCCATGATGCGGCGCCACTCCTAGACTTTTTTGAGAAATGGGAACAGCTTCTGCCCGAATTCATCCGCCTGCAGCTCATTGAACAAGTAGTAAGGCGACTCGAGGCTGGAATTAGTAGCTGGAGGCCAAGGAAAAGGCACGAGAACTTGCACATATGGCTATTTCCTTGGCTTCAGCATATTCCAGCTCATCATTTAGAACCCAAGGGAACCGGACTAGTAGGAGAGGTGAGACGTAAGTATAGACAGCTGATTGATGCTTGGGATTTTTCCAAGGGCGTGGTACCTGGTCTCAAGCAGTGGAAAGACGTATTTCGCCCGACCAGGGAACAAGATCAATGGAGGCCTTTGGTTATGCACCACCTCCTTCCAAGCCTCTCTCGATATTTACGAGTTAATTTTCGCGTCGACCCAAGCGACCAAGAACCATACCTCGAAATGCTCAACGGTGTTTTGAAGTGGACAGATGTCATCTCTACATCCCTGGTAGGGGAAGTCATAGTTTCCGGAGTGTTCCCCATGTGGCATGAGATTCTCTACCAGTGGCTCACCAGTGCAGACGCTAATTACGAGGAAATTGGTGCCTGGTTCGAATGGTGGAAGGATCAGGCGATACCTAATGAGATATCGTCTCTTCCAAGCGTTTCTGCCGAATTTGAAAAGGGCACTACCATGATCGAAACTGCCCTCGACCTTGGCGCAGATGCGAAAATTCGACTTCCTCGCCCTGACGGGCTCCCCGCTCATCAACCGAAGATCCACTCTCATAAGCCAAAAGCAGACAAGAAACCCGTGCCCGTACCCTTATCACAACAGCCTATAGACAAACCAGAGCCTACGTTCCGCGACGAAGTAGAGGATTGGTGTCAAGAGAACGACCTTCAGTTCATTCCGGTCCGGAAAGCTAACGAAGAGGGCAAGCATTACTTCCGTATTACAGCTCGTATGGACGGCAAAGGGGGTGTTTTAGCATACTTCAAAGGCGGCGATACGCTAGTCGTCGAGTCCCGAAAGACCAACCTAGAGTTAAGACGGGATGTCAAGGAAGACTGGGGCCTATTGCTTGAGCCTCTATATCAGGAAATAGAACAAGGGGGAAGGAAGTAAAGATACCTGTACGGATTATGAAAGTCCTACCTAATAAGATGGATGATAAAGAAGCAGGATGACACCCACTCGACTGTGCAGGCATATGCCTATTACGTATGCATCTACGCTACATGTGAGCTCGATGAGGAAAGAAGCAAAACATTCATGAATAGCCGACCCTTAGTGATATGGATATTATTGTTTCCAACCTACCCTACTCTCTTCAAGTTGTCAGGGACCTACGCATTACCCACGAGGTTTATCAGGGGACGGTTGGATTAATTTATCCTAGTGTTGCGTTGCTTCATATGACTCACTCTCCCCATCTGTATCAATAATATGAGGGGCATTGAGATGAATATACCTTACCCACCATCGAGCAGCATATATGTATGTGCATTTTTGTGCACGTCAAGCGCTTCCTACCTGTAAAAGTATACACTACGCCAACGAGGTCTACGGAAGCCACCCGTCTCTCAAGCCTCGGCCTGCCCTTTCCTATGAAGCTTTTCTCCTAGGTTAGGAAGCTCCTATCTACGCCATTTTTCTTTTCAACATTAAATTCTATTTTTTTATCCATATCTCTATTTCGTGTCTTTTCCTTTCCCCCTTCACCAGCTACTCATCAGTATCAATCATTTTGTTTTATAGCAACATCACTCATTTTTTAGCTAGCTTCTATGCTATCGACTGAACACCATTTTCCACAGCATCAGATATTCTCTAGGACTAGCTTTTAGCTACTCAGTCTTTACTACTAGAGTTACCATGATCGGTCTTGGGAGGCTGGCACTTTTGGGTTCCGCCATATCAAGCTTTGTCTTGGCACGTTCGATTATCTTGCGAGAAGCAGATTATCCTAACCACAATTACAGGCGATATATTGTCACTCTCAGAGATGGACTGGACGCTTCTGCCGTAGAGCAACACATGCAGCGGGCAGCTAGTATACATGCCCGCAGTGAATCGCCAGTGGTAGAAATGGGAAGGAGATGGAACATCGGATCCTGGAACGCGTACTCATGTACCATGGATGGCGACACATTTATCCAGATCAGCAACGATGATGCCGTAGAGTTGATTGAAGATAACGGCACAATCTCTCTAATGAAGCACACAGTACAGCCAGACGCCCCCTGGGGCTTGGCTGATCTCTCTCATCGGATAGCGAATCACACAGACTATGTTTACGACTCAAATGCTGGCGAAGGCACGTACGCATACATACTCGACACTGGGTTGCTGGCCACGCACGAGGAATTTGAGGGTCGTGCATCCTTAGGCTACAATGCTATAGGCGGTGTGTTCGCAGATGACATTGGACATGGGACGCACGTCGCAGGTACTATCGCCGGCAAGACCTAGTAATTTCAAGCTATATCGAGTTTATAATAATTATATAATTGCTGACCATCTTATAGCGGCGTCGCCAAAAAAGCAAAGCTCGTTTCGGTCAAAATCTTCGCGAATGCTAGGTCCTATACTTCGGATCTTCTCGAAGGAATCCATTGGGCCGTTTGTAATATCACCGCTGAGAATCGTCAGGATATATCAGTTATCAATATCAGCGCAGGCGGGGATACTAGAGAAGCTGTCAATCGAGCAGTTGAGGAAGCATATAAACAAGGCGTGTTAACTATCGTAGCTGCTGGCAATTACGATGATGATGCTCGAAATTATTCGCCAGCGTCTGCTTCAAGTGCTGTCACTGTTGGATCTATTGGAAGAGATCATACGCGCTCCCCTTTCAGCGACTGGGGTGAACTAGTCGATATTTTCTCTCCAGGCGAGGATATCACGTCTGCGTGGATTAGAACGAACCAAGATACAGCCTCGCTCAACGGCACAAGCATGGCTACACCTCATGTATCTGGCCTCATCTTATATTTGAAGACCGTTATCCCTTACCGAATGAAAACCCCAGGTGACAGTGTCAACATTCTACGTGAGCTAGCGACGGACGGGGTTATCGGGGATCCTAAAGGCTCCAAGAACTTACTAGCCTTTAATGGCAACGGAGTAGTCATCTTCACAGGCGATTTAACGAAAAGCCTGAACAATATAGATGGCATGTAGTCTATCAAATCGTGTGGATAAGTTTGTGATGCCACGGAAGACACATAATGGTGGTATAGGGTAGTTAACTACATCCGTTACTACGTCTAGGAGCCAGTCTCAACGCGCCTTAAGTAGAAATAGCACAGTAATACATAGAGAATCATTAATGACTTATGGTTGCCGAAAAGCTATTCGCTATAGGTGGGAGTTACTAGTATACGTCCTATAATACTCGGTCTCTACCTAGTTAAATAAGCACAGGTAGCTTATCGCGCTCTTGAATCAACCATACTACTGTTAATGGGATATGCCATCGTGGCGTGGAGTACAAGCGCCATCCTCGCATCTCTCGGAGCTAATAAAGCTGCCCACCTATTGAATTCGACCTCAATGTCTTGAAGTATAACCATAACGCTTCGGAAGCCCCCGGGCTATCTCAGGAGACTCGGGACTCTCAGACCTAATGAGGACGTATATGATATAAGTGAGTGGATAAGAGATCGCCGGAAAAACAAAAACGCATAAGCAAAAGTCACATTACTATTAGAGGTGACAAGTGTTAGCGAGAATCTGGTTGAGTAAGCAGCGTGGGAAGGATCTTAAGAAATATATCAGGCGGTGACACGCGTTAGGAGAACTATGAAATCAGAATATTAGAAGGCCTCGTGGAGGCACGGAAGTTCAAGACCTACTTCGGAGGTCTAAGAATCCCCGAGCGTCGTTGTTGTAAAGTACCTAGTTTAATATTGGGTGGCAGAAAGCCTATAAGAATGCAAGTAGCCTTGAAATGATATTTAGTATCCGGCTGTCTACAGGTCTAGGTACCTTAGGTAGGTACCTAGTTATCAAGGTATAGGCATACTACCTACTCCTTTTATCCGATTATAAGCCTACAGCCTACAATGATGCCATGTGTAGGCTTGAGTACGTCAACGCCGGCAGACATCAATTCATAGTGTAGAGGTCCTTCTTGCAGTTAAGCGAACGAATTGGACTGTACCGCGCCCGATTTGGGAAGTAGATGCAGCGGCTTGGTGTTCAGTCGGCCCAATCGGAATGTGTCCCCTCGAGTTATTGATTCTCAGGTGTACTTAAATAAGTGGCGAGAGACTGTAAAAAAAGGCTTGCTTGGGAATAGGGGTGATGGCATACTGCATCTAAAGAATATAGGTCATATGTAGTTGATAGAAATATACCCAAGTAGCATCAAGTTGATTTAAACGTTTCTCAAGCTTTATCCTATTCTGCATCAATCATTATCATATATGAAAATTGATATGTAGGTATGTACCTACCTAAAAACATATTACCTCAGGTATAATAGTTGGTACCTTTGAGTCAATGGCGGGAATCACGTTCACTACCATGCTCTGACAGGAGAGATTGGTCGAGTATTGGTCCGTAGTGTGCAATCGTGCCTAGTTATTGATAACAAGCCTGGTGTTGGTAGTTGTATAAATCAATTCCTCGTCTCCTCTTATAACTTTAGTTACGACTCGCATTGGTATCTTTATTATGCCCAGCAACCGACAAAATCTAATTCGTCATGCAAAGTTCCTCGATTTTACATCTCTTTATACACGCGCCAGTAACCATAATCTGGCGTCCAACAGAATAATCCCATATACAACTTGACGCCGCAACTTAAAACACAACATCCAATAGGCGCCTCCACGCAGGCATTGCGGCAAGCTTCTCGCGAAACGCGTTGACCTCAACCCAGTCAACCTCTCGTCGCCCGGTATCTACGTCAATCTGATGTGTACGTAACCAACCAGTGCGCTTCCATGAATAACCAACCACCCAGAATAGCATCACGACGGGAAGTGCGAGATATTGTTCGAAGAATCCCGCAGCGTCGTTGATGCCACCTTTAGGGGGGCAAATAGCCACAAATAACTAAATATAACTTAGCAAGACTTTCACTCTGTGCGGAAACGGCGGTACTCACCTGAGCAACCAATACTAATGCAACTAGGATCAATCCGAGCCATGATCCCCAGACACCGCCGATTGCTTTGAACGGGATTTCGTCCAGGGTGTGGCCATGGTATGCCCAAGCCTTGCGGAATCGAATATGCGCCAGACAGATAGAACCCCAAGTAAAGAGAGCAGCGAGGCCAGATAAAGCCTGTAGCCAAGTAAAAACGTCGGGGCCGGCGGCGGCTAGGTTGATATATGCGAGGAGACCGAAAGCGAGAAGAAGAGCGACGGAGAATGTAGGGCGACCACCTCGGTCAACGTATGTGAAAATCTTAGGGGCATAACCTTGCTGGGCGAGAGCAGTCAAAGTACGGCTTCCACCATAGACGCCAGATACACCAATAGACACAACCGAGATCAGGATAATGAAGTTCATGAAGTGGTTGAATCCGTTGAGGTTGGCATATTGCCCCACCAATACGAAAGGCGACGCTGTAACATCGTTCGAGCCGGCGTTGAGTAGATGAGGGTCGTCGCCAGGGATTAGAAGACCAACAAAGGTAAGACCAAGGATATAAAATCTGCAATCCGCTGTTAGAAAGACCTGCCAGTATAAGAACAACATGTCAGACAGCTTAAGGAACTTACAGAGTGATACGCCAAAAGACCTGTTTGATGGCGCTGGGAAGGGCTTTTGCAGGATTGCGCGCTTCAGCAGCAGCAAGACCAACCAGCTCAGTTCCGCTGAAAGAAAACGCGGCCGTGACGAATACAGCACAGAAACCTCGGAAGCCGTGGCGGAATGCACCAGGGTCGTACCAAAGGCGCGCGCCATAGTATTGGTCGTATCGGCTTCCCTCAGGAGCGCCTCCAAGGACACAAACCAGCGAGATGAACATGAAGACTATAGTAGCAGTAAGCTTTAAAAGGGAAGCCCAAAACTCTTCCTCGGCGTAACCAAGAGTTCCAAAGATGTTGACTATGATGAGGAAGACGTAGAAGACAGTAATCCAGACACCAGGGCTAACATCCGCGTTCCAATACGAGATCGAGATGGCGCATACGGTGAGTTCCAGTGGAACGACGACAGCCCATTGTAAGACGTAGTTCCATCCCATGGCAAAACCCCAGGAAGGGTCAATAAAGCGAGTTGCATACGTATAGAAACCACCAGAGATAGGAAACATAACAGCGAGTTCACCAAGAGCGTAAACTATAAAATAGGGTGTCAGTTGGAGCCATTCAGGAAAAGGTACAGAAATCACTTTTTGGTGAATATCTACATACCGACATTAAACATCATTATACCGATGATGGAAAAATCGATCAGAAGAGTCGCGGGGCCCTATCAGTAGCATCGAGGTTAGAGTCAAGATTCTCGTATGAGACAAGAGCATCCAAAATAGCAAATGTCGAAGGAGAAATTCTAATGACTTACACCTGTGGCTAAGGCACTACCCGATCCGACGAAGAAGCCGGCACCGATAGAGCCGCCGATAGCAATCATGTGTAGATGTCGCGGTTTCATGCTCCGGTCGAGCTCAACAATTCCGGTACCATAATCACGTTTCTTGAAGGAGTCAAAATTAAGACCATTGCGTGTCGCCCAATTATCGGATCTTTGAGCGCCTTCTTCCTGTATGAGCTCCGGACTCGAGTAACTCGGGAGGCCGACATCCTTCTCATCTTTGCTGCCACTGCTAGCAGCAGGTTCGGAGGACACCATTTCGGACGACAGAATTCGTTAACAGTCGAGACAGAGAGTACAATGGGAATAGCTACAACAGCGGTGCTACAGCAAAAGAAATAAGAAGAATAAAAAGGAGGAAGGGGAGAGAAGGCTAGTCCTGGTAATGGACAACAAAGCCAGGAGTGCGACCGTATACTATCCAGTTAGGCGCAAGGCCGCTGCTAGAAACAGGAGTCTGAATTACAGAGGTGAAAGGAGCGAGACAATGTTACAGTAAGAGGTAGAGTTGCGAATGCGCGCTGCCGGGGGTTATTTATTATAGGTACTGGATAGTAGAGAGCTGTAGCGGGTACAATGCGTAGTGTATACTACGCCTCTCTTTGTTCTACATTACCTATACATTTTACTCTAACAAGGATCTTGATAGGACAGGTGGATCTGTAGGCTACGTGCAGAATGGGGGACCCCGGCAAGCTTTTGATAGCCAAGCAGCTAGGTTAGGTTAGAGATACATATGTATCTCTCAAGGAGGCAAGGTACGGATTTGGTACGGATTCGATACAAGAAATAAAACACCTTTACCGAGGTGGGCAAGTAGTTAAGGATGTAATAACACGTATGAGATAGGAGTGATATCTATCTACCTGCCTACCTACGTACCGACTGTGTATTCCGTATAGCGAGAGATTGAGTTCGATAACCTGGATCTAGGGTGTCCTCGAATAAGACTAGAGGCCGTTGGGGTCTAATCAAAAATCCAGGCCATGGAATACTCTTCGGTGGAAGCAATCTGACGACTCGCGTGATGTGTAGCATCCATCTTGGGCTGCTTGGCCGCCCAAACCCAGTCAACCAACACTCGCCATGCCCCCCCCCCCCCCCAAAAAAAAAAAGACAGCTGGGGTAAACACGGTCGCGATCATGCTCATCCAGTTAGCTTGTACATACACACGTATGCATATAAGGTAGGTTAGGTAGTTGTCGATATAATAATTTTAGAATCCGCTAATATGTAGCGTCACATAAGATAAACTTGGTTATGATGATAGTTACGTGAAACATATGTAAGGAGAAATTAAAACTTACCCTCAGTTTTCCTCTAGGCTAACCTAGTCGACTCGAGCTTATCTCCGTTATCAGCTCCTGAGCATTTCTCCCCCTGTCCAAGTCCACATCCTTTGCCTCCGGGCCGAAAAGGATTCTTAGGTTGTACATTGACTGGTGCTCGTTTAAGCATTAGACCTCAGCTCGGCCTACGCATAAGATAATTCCAGAAGACCTGACAACTCGGGTATTTCACAGTTCTCGTAAATTCCCATCAACAGCTTGGCTTCTAGACTTATACTATAGCTATATGGTAGCGCTAACACCATGCTTAAGCTTTAGTTTTGGCTTGTGGAGCTTCCTCATTGACGATAGCTTGGTGAGGTTCTCCAGGTTGCCAAGGACTCGATCGCGGCCGAATCACTCCTAGTCTATCTAGTTTGATTTAAACTTGCACGGTACGTTTACGTTGGCTTGGCAGACAGGCGGGTTATCGAAAGTTCTGGGGGAATGGGGGAATATAATTACTCTAAACGATACGCTAGACCTATTGCCGTCTAACCGCTTGGGTTTATCAAACGTCCTTAAGAATAATAGAGGCGGGCTGCCAGGGTACCTTGTGAGAGCTAGTGAGGGTTTGTTCCAGTTTGCCAGTTGGCGCAGATAAGAATCAAATCACTAAGACTCTGGTTGGTTAAGAAGAGAAAACCAAGAACCTGTCCATTTCTCAGATTACGCTGCGCCACATGATATCTTATGATGTACCTGCTGTTAAGAGGTTAATGGACTTGATACGACCAAGGCTGAGAGACGACTCATCAAGTGGGATGAGAATGGTAGTAGTATCTCGCTGACCATCAGAAGCTGAAGCTTACCTAGGTAGGTAGATAGGCTCCGGTCATCGATCACTCTCCAGTTAATAAAGACGAGCGGCGCACTTCAGTTCAAGAGCGCAACCGCTTGATAGGAGGAGCATAAGTTGTTATGGACACACGCAGATATTAGTAGGTAGACTAGCCAGTTCGGTTCGGTTTCGACACACCGCCCTATCTTATTCTCGCTGCTTCTTATGTACATGCTTATGTAGTCCCCGCGATAGAAGCTTGACCTTCTCTTCCCGGTAAGGTATTAATCGTGCGATATGCAGTAGCTTCTCCGGTGCCCAGGCTCTTGGTAAAGTCTAGGCTCCGACTAATATCACTTATTTCTACATTGCGTTGGAGATTATGTGTATGCTCATGTAGGTATGCGCATCATAGAGGTCGGGCGAAAAGGAAGTGAGACGCAAATGAATAAAAGGAGGAGGAAAAGTGTTACAAAGGATGGTTTTTTCAAAAAGAATAATCCGCCTCGACTGTCTACACATCAACGCTCCCAATTGGAGACGCTACGTGACATACCGCATCCACTAAGAAACACTTGATTCTAGGGCACGGACCATAGGCTTCAACTATACCATATTCGGAAATGATTTGATCATATCCTATTATGGGGTACTTTAGCGAATAGTAAGAGTAACTGGATGTAGTTAAAGGCTTCCCAAATATAGTATGGTTGAAGCCCGTGGTCCGTGCCCTAGAATCAAGTGTTTCTTAGTGGATGCGGTAAAAAGCGAATGGGAGGAGTAAATGACTCGACCCAAGACAACAGAGGTATCGGGGAACCATGGGTTGGAGTAATTCTCCCCTGCGGATTTCTCCAATGATATCTCGCATGTGTCTGAGTGCTGATCAGTGAGTGCTCACAGCTTCTGCGGAGCACCGGATCGGTCGATCAGCTCTCTGGACCCCAGATCCTTTCGAGATAATTTGAATACTAACGAGACGGAGACGGAGACGGAGACGGCTGTAGCTGAGAGAGATTTCAAGTTGATGGTATAAGATAGTTATATGAGATAATGAAATAGAAAATATACCTCCTAGGTAAAGTCTAGAGAAGTAGACACGCACGGGGTTAGACATATGCATATACATAGTACCTGAGACTATGAGGGGCAGAAGCACTACGCACGGAATGTTTCTAGAAGCATTCATCTACCTCGAGCATGTGATGGCGGAACGTATTACATAGTTCGTACGATAGTTCGTACGAGACTAGCGTAGCAGTTGCATAGTCAACTTCAAGGTGATGACGGCGCTTCAGGCTACTCCAAATACATTTAGAGTATTTATTCAAAGAGCACTGCTGTAAAAGCCCTATATTTCTGCCACTCTTGCCTCGAAACGCGCCTTAACCTCCGGAATACCGCATTACGTATATATTACTACGCTCTATCCCGTCTAATCCGGAAAGGGAGAAAGGCTCGAGTAATACTACCTCATAATGTACACTATATAGTATTACGTAGTAGGTAACGTAGTATCGTTCCAGAACAATTCGTCAAATAAAAATACCTATTAGCCATTGTACTGCTCGCCAATCTCACAAGACGCCGTTCAGACTGGGTCGGCCACGCGCCAGTATGCGCCAGTCCACTAGAATCTCCAAATAATACCATCGATCCAGCTGCTTCTCGTGCCTCACATGTACTCCTCCCATCGTCAATCCTGTCCATTTCCATGATTGGATAAGTGAACCTTGCTCCCCCCAAATCCCATCCGTTACGATAGGAGAATCCTACAGGAGAGTAATAAGATGCCTATCCGTTTTATACAATTTCTGCAGATGCTAGGCGTCATTTTGTCTCGGTCAGCTCCGAGTTAGTCACCGTTAAATAAAATAAATCAAGCTCGAAGTGCAGTTTGCCCTTCATATTCCTCCCGTGTCCGTGGGGCACGTACATTGGGTACGCACGGCGCAGTGATCTGAGAATCCGATAATTGCGGGAGCATGCCCCAAAAGGGTTCGGTGTGGCTCGCGGGGTGACCCTGAATTGCTCCCCCCTCCCCCCTCCCCCCTGGTAGGCCTATCTAGGTGCGTATTCCTTGATCGAGAGCGAGGAGAGAGGGGTCCAGTGGGCCTACCGGGATAATCCTATCGAGGGAGGCGAGGAGGATCCAAGCAAAGGGAACAGATTACAACCTACTTTTGTATTGGCTGGCTATTTGCATTCCGCTATTTCTCGTACGTAACAATATTAGCGGTTATTGGCCATCGCCATGGATAAAGCTTCGTGGAGTGTGGAGGATGCGGAGAGATATACACTATACCTACCGCTACGACTTCATGCGACCCAAGCACCACCGCCAAGGATACAGTTTACATACATATGACATATTACATTGATCCACCGTATTATCCATGGAGCTGAAAAGCCGGGGTCTATTGCTATCTATGTAGGTATGTATCCTGCAACCAAATGGTTGCGAAGTGAGCAGCAAACACTGCAGATACCATAGCGATACAGCCCACGGGCTTGGGATACGCCTGGCTTTTCAGAGCCTCATTTAAAGCGCCTCGGGGAAGAATAGGTCTTTCGAGGTTTCGATAAGGTTATAAAGCCACTCAGCCGCTTTGAATCCTTAAGACTGATATACCCAATTACATACGTGGTCACACGACAGTTGCTGCGAACCGACCGCCACTCAGGAGTCTGAAGTTGGTGATACCTTTTGAATCCTTTCAGCTGGAGCGTATCGATAAAAGGGCAACGCAGTGTATTGCCGCACTTGAGCTATGTATTCCCACCCATTTTCGGGTGGAAAGAAGATAATTGCTATGCGTAGAAGTGACATAAGTTGAATTAGTTGATGACTACCTACCTAGGTACCTATACTAGTAGAAACACTCCCAGTGGCTATATAGGTCCTCTAGTATGTGCGCGCTGATTCATTCCATAACACATCATCTCCAGAAGCCATCAGGCATCAGTAAGCTCCGTCTTTTCTACGGGCTATTCTGCTCGATATAGGTTGTGAGTATAGGAATCAGCGGTCCCCAGAGGTTCACTGCGTCGCTCTGGTAAGGGGTAGCCATAAGCCGGTCGGACACACTATCCCGTGACGTCGCTTGTTCGCTCAACCATCGTCGCCATTCAATATCAACTATGCTCCATCTAGTTATATGAATACTATTAGTACCTAGGTTAGGTAGCTACAAATGTTTAGATCGCAAGAAGTGGAGAAATATGAAAAGGGTTACATGAAAGGTGTTTACGCTGGTATAATCATATACTGGCAAGAATGTTTTCTCCTTGAAAAATGACCCTTTGGATGCGACATACTCATCTGGCACTCCATAAGGAACATCTCGACCCATGCGTACTTCGCTCAACCATAAATCGATCTGTCGCATTCGTTCTTCAAGCATACAGGATCTCGAGCCGGAATATTCCTGACAGGCCCTCATAAGGAACAACTGGTCCCTAGCTCCGCGATTGAATCGTTTTATCTTGGAGCCAACCTCCAGCTCGCTTAGCAAGTCTCTAATGAGTTCCAGCTCCATCTTTGATGCCTCCAGTTCCCGATGAATATTCTCTTTCGCGACAGTGAGCCAGCCATAGTTATTTCCGATAGTTTCTTGCCTCTCCTTCTCGACGAGTGATGGCAATTGAGGCTGTCGACTATAGGAGAATGGGGGCTTAGAAAGATACATTCGGATCCGTCAATTAAGGAGTTATCTTATTAGATAATTAATTAAAGGTACGTTTAAATGTAGCAGTCTGGATGCTTCTTCCCTGGCCGTTGTCGTTAATCACGGTTTTCGCGAGATAATCCATACGACACCTTGAGGCAGTCTTAGAGCCATACGAAGCGGGTGTGTGGTGATCTAAGAGCGTCAGGCCATCGAATAAAGGATCTTTGTTCGCGTAAGCATAATGTAGATAACTTCTAAACAAAGGAAATTTAAACTTGGACGAACCCATATTATGCACAGCTTAATAAAGAAAAGTTTCCCTCTACCTACTCATACGTTCAACAATGATAGAATTGTAGTACGCCATCAACTTCCAGTCAATATAGAAATATAACTCTCTGGGGGCTCTCCAAGCATGACTTCCCTATGATGGTAACAAAAGTACGAGACGCCATCTCAATAGGGGCCACTTATAACTCAACCTACTACACCGACCTTTGGGTTTCATGTGAGGGCAAGCCACCTGTATCATTATATTTTATCATACTCTTTAATGTCTCACACGAATATGTTAGGAATTCGGCAGTTCATTGGTATTGGTAGTACTTGACTGGCAGTGAAACGTGTCAATGCCAACGGATGCCCAATCTTCACTTTGCTAAGTTTCCCCCTTTGAATTAACCACTTAGGCAGATATATACAATCATGGATGGTTATTGTGCCCAGTCACACAATAAAAGCGACTAAAAACAAAGGATAAAACGATTTCATCGTGAGTACCTAGTTTAGTATCTTTCTTTCTAGCTAAATATGATTTGTCACAATGGTCATGTTGTAGAAAGGACTTGAAGGCGTTATAACATTATATTGCTTCCAGAAGATTTATATGGTGAACATTAGCATCCATCACTCACTTGTCAGCCACTTCCGTCACTTGCCAGTAGAAATCCGCATTATTACGCCAGAAGTGACCGGTCAATAAATCTCCAAGGTTGATAATGTGTGTGAGATATATAGAGTGTTATCATTGCTATGAATGTCAGCATGAGTTTAATCATCGAGTGGTCTTGAGGTCGTGTGCCAAAGCCGCGATGAGAAGCTGTGCAAAGGTCGAACAACAACGAGATGTTGTCTTAAACCATGATACCTGCATTACCTGCAAGAGGTGTAGGAAGGCCGAGGAAGTTTGCCAGCAGAAAATATATCGACAGGTTCCCTTATACTATACTACTAAAGATGGAAGATTTATAAGGGAGGATTTCTGGTAGTTAAAGAGGTAGGTATATGATGATCTGGGCTAACCAGATCCATGGTACAATTTAGAACAATTGGTAGTTAATGACAAAAGATTACTGAAAGGTGCCTACCTATATTGGAGTAAGTGATTTGACGTGAAGGAGATAGACTAGATCACTTTAATATTACCGTGCCGTTAAATATTGGCACAGATTTTGAGGCTACGCTACCCTCAAAACTTGAGCACCACCCATGCAGATGAACTGTGTATTCCATAATGCCGCCTAAATAACTAGGTACCCGGTGATTTCAACTCCTCCCAAACAAAGAAAAGGTAGAAATTCAACCTGAGATTGCAGGTAACATTTTTCCAAGGAGCGAGGGCCCCTTCTTCGTTGCCTTGGAGTGCTTTCCCTCCAGGATAGTTCTCCTTGGCTCGCGGGCGCTGCGGCTTAGAGCGATTTCATACTCGTTTAGCTCGTCATCATCGCTCAGGCTACTCCCCGTCGTCATGGAGTCCATAGAAGTGCTGCTGCCCGTTGGTCTATGATTACTTCTTGAGGCAAAAGCATTTGGAGCGACGCTGACACGAGGCAGCCTGCGTATACTTCTGCCCCAAACTGACTGCGTGCGAATCAGCATGGTGTTCCTGTTGCGTCTGGAATGCGTTGTTTGATGCTTCGCAATGATTAATTCGTACTGTTGCATCATCGTCGGGTGATCAATGATTTCTTCTGCTGTGAAAGTGTTTTGCTCGACACCAAGAGCAGAGGACATGTTATCGGTGTAGTACTTGGCGAGCTCAGCGGCGGGAACCAGTGAGCCCCAAATCTCATAGAAGGGAACTGAGCGTATATCAGGAACCTTGAATGAATAGGCCTCGAGAATTGCGTCCCACGCAGCTGATATGATGGTGTAGGCTGCTCGAGCAAGATCGGGTTCGACTGGCTCGACAGTTAGAGGTATACTAGGCTCCCGTTTGGGTTCTGGGAGAGGAATCCTCGACGTTGAGTAATTGCTGCTAAGACCTTTCAAATATAATGGCTCCATTACGAAGGTAGAGGCGAGAAGCGAGATGACGGAACAAAGCATATTCAAGACCTCGTCAGCGAAAGAGAGGCTTATCTTCTCGTTGAAGGTAAGGAATATGTCGACGTTAGAAGATCCTGACGTGTATGACTTGACAAATATGTCTGATGGCGCGTAGTTCGTCTCTTTGCAATTTAGTTTACACGTAGCGTTTCCAACAGCAAATTCGATCATTCCAGCATCCTTGCTTTGGGTTTTATGACAGATGACGGTGCTAAAGCGAGTCCAAGATGGCCAGGAAGTGGCCTTATGTATAATATCGGAGAGTTGCATGTTGTGCGATATGCTGGCAACATGCTGGCTTTGGACATATCGGAAATATTCATACGGCGTGATCGGAATGTTTGGTAGTTGTGTTCGAACAGGTAAAATGTTGCCTAAGGGACCGACGACATCTGAAATGTTCTGTTTACGTGGGAGGCCAAGGTTCCTCCCGTCTATGAGCTGCCCGAAGACGATGTCATCGGTAGCAGACAGATTCGAAAGGACAACCGACCAGGCACCCTTAAGGATCGTCTCGAATGAGATACCTAAGCTATGTAGTGATCCAGCAGAGGTTTTTCGGTGTAGAGTCGTATGATTCAAGCTGACTTTTGTAGGTGAGGACTGTGATATTATTTGTGTCACTGTTGCGCCTTCAAGTAGCGTGCGCCAGTATTCGCTTGCACTGTTTGAGTACGCGCGATGAGAAGCTCTGGTTACTTCACAGAACCCAGGACGTTGGGCGGGCTGATCGCTACGATTATAAAACCGGGCCAAATCTCGAACAAGCACGGGTAAGGAGAGCTCATCGTATTGAGCCTTAGAGAGCCGTATAACGAGGATAGAACTCTTCCCAGCGTCGAAGTAAAAAAACTTGGTGATGGGTTGGTTGAAATCAACAAGCTGTGCTTGCTCCCTTTTGATGAGCTTTGCGGCCAGGTTGCTAAGTCTCCAGCTCTGGCACTGGTACCTTAGAAATTCCGGACGATGCGACCGATAGACGGCCTGGTAGAGTCGACGACTACGGCTAGCAAATGCGGTCCTCAGTATAGGATGAGCTTTGGTTAACAAAAAGCACGCATCTTGAAGTTTATGCCAGTCCAGATATCCTGTGATGCTAATCTCTAAGTAATCGACATTCCCACGAGTAGGTAATGTCCCAGACTCAATGAACATTGCTTGTAGTGATGACGTCCCGGTTATATCCTCAACTAAGCTGCTGTCGATTCCAAGTCGTGACGCGATTTCTTTGCTAGTGGGAGAATTCGAGGGATTTGATTGTGTCGGCTCAAAGTCTTCTTGAATGAGTGCGGGACACATCTTTATAGTAACAACTCCCCCGCATATTTCAGCGAGGGAGATGTCTCGAAGGATATCAACAATAGAAACACCAACTCCACGCCGTTTGCACTCTCTAATTATCTCATGGGCCAGAATGATGTCACCACCTAGGGTCAAAAATCCATCGCTAGCTGTAATTGAACTTCCTTCGACACCGAGTACTTGAGCCCATATAACCCGCATTCGGTGCTCAACTTCGGTCAGGGGGAGAGGCTTGAAGCTTGTATCCTGGAGCTCTTGAGGGTTCGAGACTTTTGTTAGTCCGAGAAGTTGCTTTCTGGATGAACCTGCAATCATTCGTTGAAGTTCTATCCTGTTGACCTCCAACGTCAATGTTAAAGGTATACGCTTAACAGGTATATACGCCGAGGGTACCATACAGCTCGGTAGGGCCTCTCGGAGCGCCATGTTGGCCATCTTCTTAGAAAGATATAATCTCGCCTTTGTAGTGCGACTGAGGTTTGACAAGCCTTCACCCCTTTTCAATATATCCTCTCCAAAATCGACAAATGCAGCTAGGATTGGGTTCGAGCTGGGGTCGTTGAAAGCAATCATTTCAACCACTACATCGACACCCCGACCAAGGCATTGCCGAAGCTTTGGCTCAATAACCGAGAGACGGAATCTTTTACTGTCAATTTCGACTTCTCCACCATCGTCTGAAGCCAGCTCAATCCTACCATCTTCGAGATATCGGGCGTAATCTCCAGTCTTGAGTAGGCGATTCCCTGACTTCTCCAGTAGTGACGTTGGACAAGCTATACTATTTTCAACCCGGGTCTTAACACTAGGTTCGTGGATATCCAGGCTGCTAGCAAGTGTCGGCCCCCCTATTATTAGCTCGCCGAGGGCGCCCACTGGCATGAGTCGGTTACTATCTTCGGGGCTCACTATCCAGAAGTTTCCATAGAATGGGTTACTGAAGCATTGCGAAGCTTTGCAATCAGTTACTTCGGTAGCAGCAACTGCTAGGGGACCAGCTTCAGGAGAACCATACGCCATCAGTACCTTAGCCTTGCCGATCCACGGTGCATAGATATCATTGTCAAGATGCTGTGCACGAATACAGACAATCGAAAGATCTGGTAGGCTTTCTGGGTCTAATTTCCTTGACAACGTCGGTGTCAAATATGTCCAGTTAACATGCATACGCCTGGCAGCTTCGGAGAAGCCTGTAATCCTCTCCAAGGCTGAAGGGATACAGACGCAGCCTCCGTTAACCAACGTGGTGAATATTTCCGAAAGCGCAACATCGACGTTATACGAAGAAAGCTGCATGACCCTACTAGACAGGTTAATTGATAGCGTAGAACCTTGCCCGACACAAGTAGCTGCTAGAGACCCGTGGCTATATGAGATGCTCTTAAAGGTCCCAGAGGAGCCGGCGTTGAAGAGGATGCACGCTATTTCGTGGAGTGCAGGATGAAGAAGGCCTATATCAACAGATTGCGCCGACATGGCTAGAACGGCGTTTTCGTCTACAAAGATGACCTTTGCCCCAAGACCATCCACATATTTCCGAACACTGGCAGAGCTGAGCACGAAATCGGCACTGACTTCTTGGATCGACCAAGCAATGATCGAGGGGATCTCGATATCAATAGGTACCAAAACTGCACCAGCGCTAGAGCGATCAGTATATCCTTTGGCGTCACAAGATATCAACTTACTGGAATACCGCTAGCATGGCCACCACAGCCCAGCGACTCTTGTCCATTGCCACTGGTACGGGCATCTGCGGCTTCAATCCAGAAGCTAAGAGGTGTTTAGCAAGGACTATAGACAGATCATGTAGGTCGCCATAGGACAAGTCCCCATCCCACGCACATACGGCTTGAATTTCCGGATTTAATAAAGCTTGGTGCGCAACTAAGTCATGCACATGCCCTTTAGGTATGTCGGCTTGAGGCAAACTATTCCATGCCAGGATTTGCTCATGATCACGCATACTAAACAGGTCTACCTCCCTCACCATACTAGTTGGTGAGTCTAGGATAGCTTCAATAGCCCTTCCAAAGGCACATGCTACGGTGATTGCTTGATCAGAGTCAAGTATGCGGTATCCAATGTCGACTGTGATATTCTCATCGTAGAAGTACACATCGACGCCGACGTCATACTCTGAGGCTTGTTCGGCCCTGATGTGTCGACATTTGGAACTTATAGAGGCCCCGTGTGAGATGTATTCATATCCGAACGAAAGGTAGGTATTGAATAAACGGCCATCTCTGATCTGTAGTTCGTGCTCAATCCTATTTACGGACACGTTCTGATGACCAAGTGCTTGTGCGCGATCCTTTTCCGCCTTTAATAATAGCTGTGTGACGGATTCTTCAGTGCTGATTTCGAGCTTTGATGCCAAAATAGTTGCAAACGAACCAATAGTCTTTCTCAAGTTCTCGACGGGGAAATCTCTACCAGCAATGCGATACCCAAAGCAAACACTGTCGTTCCCAGTATAATTTCGTAACAGCAAACCCCATGCAACTGTAAATATAGAAGAAATATCTATATTATACTCGCTAGCGAGAGTCTTAAGTCTCTCGTACGAGATGTCAAGATCGATAGACGTTGTCTCCCACTTCTTGCTTAGGATAGAAGGTTGCGATACGAGTCTGGGAAAGTGGCACGTCTGAACACCCTTTAAATACTCTTTCCAAAAGTCAATACTAGAAGGAGTTACCCTCAAATATTGCATATACTGAAGATAGGATGCTTCGGGGCTGGATGGGGCTAAGCCATAGAAGTAGGCTTGCTCGATCTCTTTGAAGAGGATAGTCATGCTGGCGACCTTAACTTGTAATCAGTTATAGGTAAAAGTTATGGGAAGGTAAGGAACATACGTCGCATACTGCTTGACTGGCTTCTAACTTTATGAATGTCTTCCCAGCTACTTGGCATACAATAAGCCTATGCCAGGGAATGCCTTCATTTAATGATAAAGGGGGCAAGTTGCTAATGGATACCATTGCATCCTCGACGCTGTCGCTTTCAAGGAAAAGCATAGTAGGCGAATGAGATCTTAAAACTATCTGGTCGTACAAGCCGTTATTCGAGGCGCTTTGAGAGAAGACGGTTCTTAGAGCGGGGTGTTTTGACGTTACTTGAAGCCAAGCAGCACAGATGCGCGAAATGTCAACAGGCCGATCAGACGTTGCGAGGTCGCAAATTATCAACGCCTTAGAACTTCCCGGCACCAAGGCCTGGTTTATAATAATGTCCTGCTGGATTTCTGTTGCGGGATAAAGAGCCTCGATGTTAGGAATATTTAGATTGAGGCGTGGTAAGATTGTCGTATTTAGTCGGTTAAGTTCCTCATCAGTGATATTCATGTGAAGAACGCCGGATGAAGATAGCCCAGAATTTTCATGCTGTAGTCTCTCTGCAGCCTGGCGGATTATCTTCTCGTAACCATAAATCCAACTATGTATCTTTTCCTGATGTGCGGAATTTTTATGATAAAGAATGTTGACTGTTGTTTCACCTCCCTCGATTGATATTGAAACCTCGAATACGGCGAGACGTCCGACATCACTCCCGACATCTGACATACTTGGAGCCAGTGTCTTATCTAACATAGGGATTTGTTCTAAAAGGGCATCTTGACTTTGTACCTTCTGCGTTGTCCCAACATAAGTAAACATGAGCTCGAGAGGACAATAGGAGGAAACAAATGAAAGGGCAGAGGCACTATCTATCAGATTCTTAGTAAATTGCAAGGGACCTCTGTCAAGAGCGCTGTGCTTTGAGTCTTTGAATCGGCCGAGGATAGTTAAAATGCTATCCGATGGAGAAGCATCGATAGCTATTGGGCAGAGCGAGGTGAACCATCCCACAGTCTCTGATATATTTCGCTCCGTGCCGAATACGGACCGCTCATTTACTTGGTTCCAAAGAGTCGGTAGTGGGTGGTCGTGGAAACCCTGCGCAAAGGAAAGAATAAGAGCAGCCATGAAAAGGTCTCCAGAACCCGTCTGAAACGCTCGGCAGCTAGCTTCGATATCTGAGGTGACATCTGCACTGAGCGTAAACCCGGTAACCAGCGTATTCCCGTACGTGTTAGAGGCAGGATCAATTCCCCAATATTCATAATTCCCCATCGGTACGTCGAAAGCGAGTTCCATTTCCCGTGTGCGATGTCTATGGTGAAGCGTCCATTCTCTAAAGGAGAGGGTGTGGCCGGATATGAGATAACCTTTGGTAAGTAACCCTTCCAAGTCATCTGCTATGACGCGCCGCGACTTTGAATCGACGACAAGATGATGAGCAACCATATAGAGCATCTGGCGGCCATCGCGGATGTGGAAATGGTGAGCAGTAAATACAGGGCCTGTCTCGATATTGATTGTCTCTTGGCCGACTCTAATCACTCTTTCAACTTCGGCGTCCGTCGTGACTATATGGTGGGCAAAATAATATGAAGATGAGATATTCGATTCTATCGACTGACACCAGGAACTTCCGCTACGTTGGAATCGACATCTAAGCATAGAATGATGCCCGACTACGGCCTCTACCGCCGCCGCCACGTCCTCGATGCTTATAGCTCGTTTGAGTCGAAATAATATACTCTGGTTGAACCTGTATTCGCTGTTCCTAGCTTCCCGTTGGTAAACGTCGCTACTAATCGAGGTATGAAAATATAAACGTTGCATAGGAGAGAGTTCGAAGGTATCGACCGGCATACCGTTCATATTACGCGAATGCGACTTACTTGATGTTGCAAGGGCAGCAAGTTGAGTTAACGAGGTCGCTTGCATGATATCTTCTGCATCAAGGCAAATACCCTGAGATTCGCATTTAGCTGCGAACTTTGCTGCGGCGCTCTTATCGCCACCCAGGCCTGCGAACGACGTATTCATGCCTATACCGGCTTGGTCTATCTGTAGCACCCTACTCGCCGTCTTCTGGAGGCGCCTTTCGGTTACACTTGTGGGTTGTCTTAAACTCGCCCTCGAGTCGATGGATAAAATTTGATGATATACCTCGTCATTAGCGTTTTGAATCCATGTTTGTAACCTTCTCCGGTTAATATTACCGGATTCGTCTAAGGGCATCTTTTCTAACACAATCCAGACGCTGGGAATGAGACTCGGCGGTACTTGGGACTCAACTACCTTTCGAATAGATAGTAGCTTGATGGTATAGAAGGGGCTCTGTAATTTAACCTCGCAGTCATCTGGGCCGTCCACCACGCAGCCTGTCAGGGTAGCAAATGCTACGAGCCGGCCCTCAAATGGGCCAGCCTTTGATTTGAGCACAGAAGCCTGCGAGACATCACTATGTCGATACAGAATCTGCTCAACCCTAGCATAACGTCTCCTAGATGGTGTAGGTCTGAGCTGTGGTTGAACGAGGGAGTATCTAGCTGCCGCCTTGGGTGGAATTGCTGGAGGTTGAGCATTGTCTGGTATTTGATATTGATATCTGTCTGATTGGATCTCTGGTGGCTCTGGTTTGAGTGGGCTAACAGTCGTGGGCTGGATCGTTCTCTCCGAAAGTTTACGTGGGACAAGCGGCGTTATATGCGTCTCAAGCTCGGCGATGGTTTTGCAGTTCATAATATCCCTGGTCTTAATAGCGAGACCCGCGTCCATACACTCCGTTCGAAGCTCTCTAGCCTTCCGGCAGTTGCCCCCAAGATCCAGGAACGATTCATCTAGAGGCATCGATCGACCACCATCAATCCCGAGGATGCTGGTCATAGCGGCACTAAGGCGTTTTTCGACTAAGTCACCCATTGACTTCCTCCATTCGGTAGTATCAACTAGAGGTGAACAGTCTGAGACTGAGCTCACGGAATCTTCTCTTCCCGCTAGCTTCGACCCATCCAGAAGCTGCTGGGTGTTACTCGAACCGGAATATACGGAGCTAGAGTCATCATAGTCTTGTATCGAACTGTGGAATGGTTGGGGAAGAGATCTCGCGTCAATTCCCAGAGCATCAGCCACCTCAGATCTTAGAAGCCGCCCGGCATTATTCTGTTTATCTAGCTTATTTATAGGAAAGGAGGTATTAATGAATAGGTTCTTCTTTTTGAGCGTTCTATTTACCCTTTCTGGCAAGCAACGGGGCTCGCTATTTACCCTCTCCGGTTGGGGTTCAGATAACTCGTCTGAGGAATCGGATGAAGACAGTATCAAGAAGCTTTCTCCTATCCGGTACGCCATCGTTGGAGATGAAAGTAGGTAGTGTAGGAAGGGGTACGTGGGACAGCGAATGGGTTCCGCTTCCGAGATGAACTGTTGGCTACAGCTAAGAGAGTAGTTTACATTGGGGGTTCACAAAGGCTCCATTAGGTCGCAGGTGGTATGGCACTGGAATGGTAAAAAGAGCGAGAAAAGGAAATTAAAAGATAAGACATGGAAATGGAATGGAATGACGTTGCTATATGTATTCACCTACCTAAGATATGCTTGGGTGAAGCGGACATTGGATTATAGGACTGTCGGGATCCGGCAGACTCTCTGCGGGTAGCCATCTTGGCCGCATAAGGAAGATTCTAGCTACGGTCAACAGCTGGGATACATACCTATATACATGATCCTTTTGCGGGTTGAGGCTGGGGCTGACGTACTGTTTACACAACTACGTGCTAACCTAGAAGGATGAGAAGTGAAAATGGCGTAAGCCGGGGTTCCCAGAGGGAGGTATAAAAGTCAAGAGGCTCTCCCCATCGTACAGGGTATATTAGCTGAGCTAAAAATAAGAACACATGCCAGATCTAATCCCAGTTAGGTTTAGATTACAGCACATCTCATACATACATAGTGCAAGTCTTATATGTACATATGTACATACCTACCTACACTACCTAACCTAGGTACCTTATATAGGTACCTATAAGCTGGAACTCAGCTTTCTCTTCCGGAATCTCCAAGGATTTGATTCCTGCTCACGTCACCAATCATCTTCCCTCGGCCGACGCAGTGCGTTTCCTTAGAATAAATCCTCAGATCCTTAGGTTAGAAGACAATCATTGACGGGTGGGAATCCTTGACTACCTACCTAACCATTATTCTTTGGCTTCTACCAACCTCAAATTCTTAATATGCCTTATGATCAGCGAATTTACACAATGCCACGCCGCATTCATAAAACACCGTGAGGTCATCGCCCAAGAATGAACTCACGCGCGCCACGTAGTAGATATACTAGATATATTTACCTTAGGTAGGTAGGTACATATATGATGTATGTATATTGTACTTAGTTCATATCATCCATGTCTGCGCCAATAAATCCATCCAAGCCAACATCAGCTTGACTTACTTGTATGACATCCATCATAAGATTGTTTCGTCCGTTCTTGAATCCTGATAATGAAAAAAACAAGGACCAGCCAACGCGGGCTTGCAGCATCGGCATCCGAGGGGTCCCTTAGGCTTTCCTGCATCTACTGTGCTCTCATAAAATTTATCATATCAGAACATCATCCATAATCTCGTACTATTCCGGACTACTTACTATACAGGATAGAAACCCGTAGGACATGCAAACAGCCATTTCTAGAACCGCATATAATACAAACGTGCCCGATAATCCTAGTTGCCATATCCCGTTTATCGCGCGGTATAAGTATGGCCCGCGATTCCATTGGACCATCATCTTCGCAATATTGATTACGGGGTATCATACATCTGAGCCATGAGGAACATTGACAAAGCCATCGTATAGAGCCTCATCTGTTTCAGACGCCGGCTCCTAAACAACCACCTCCTCATCGTCAGGGTCTTCAATGCTTGTTCTTCGAGTTGCTTCATGCGTGCTCTTGATCTTTTCTCCATCGTCACCCGTAATCTCACTCGTAACCTCCACCGGACTCTCCGCCGGTACATCGTTATCTTTGGCCTTCTGTTTCTCTTTATCCTTTGACCCGAACGGCCAGAGGCTAGTGAACGCCGACGCCTTCTGATTCTGGGAGGACGGGTGAACAGGAAGTGGCTTTACGATTACTCCGCCCTTTTCATCGCTCCCGTCCTTGTCGACCTCGGGCATCGCAAAATCCCCAAACTCCTCGTCCTCCTCGTCCCCTTTAGCTTGCTCGTCCTTGTCTGAATCGGAATCGTCCCTACCATCCCCAAACCGTTCCTTGCCCCGTCGCAAAGCTCCTCGCCACCAGCTCCCTCTAGATGGCCCCGCACCCCAAGACTCCGCATTGTTATTATCTTCAACAAGGCCGTCATCACTTTCGGCATCTACGTCATCCTCTCCGTCGTCCTCAAAAGGATTGCGGAGGATGCTTTCAGATTCCTTGTCGAGCACTGTCTCATCGGATTCCTGACTACCCTCTATCCCTCCTGGCTGGGTTGATGAGCCACCGGAATTCTTCTGGTGCATTGCAAGCCTCGCAGCCAGTTGTAGACGTGCGCGTGACGGAGGGATGTTCAGTGGCGGCGGTGGTGGAGGTGGAGGTGGAACAGAAGGAGGATCCATTGATGCCGAAGAAGCCGCATTCAGTGAATCTGTGTACGCGCGAAACTATTGAACTATCAGTAAATGTATTTGACTCAATAATATGATCGTTTTTGCACGTGGACTCTTGAGGTGAGATGCATCATAAGAAACCAGAGATAGTCGTATCGCGCCAGGGACAAGTTACCTCGTTATTAACATCCTCTTCATTATCTTCTGCTTCGTCTTCTTCGTCACTTGAGCTGCCGAAGCCGGATCCCGATAGCAAGCCAGAGCTTATACTGAAAGGTCCGATGCTGCTTCCGCTGCCATTATCCTGTATTTCCATACTACCCCCAGTGCCATTCAACCCAGCCTCAGCAAGCGCGTTAGAGCCACCACCCTGTGCGCCACCAAGTCCCAGGCTTGACAAGCCCATACCACCCAAACTGTTGCCACCCATCTGCGTCCTGTTGCTCATAGCAACTTCGGGCCTAACTCCCCCAAGGATGGCATTGTCCCTCTCCCTTGTTTCTGCGAGGGCACCCTCAACATACATAATCCAATCTTGGCTCATGACGCGATCCAGGACAAGTTCCGAAAGGAGCTCTGGTGGATTCCGCTCTGTGAACTTCACCACTTCTTCAGCAATAAGCGTCAGATGACCCATATAACCCATCCTAGTCTTGTTTCGAGCTTGGGACTGCTCGCTGGATTTTTGGCCGTTAATGATAGCGTTGGTAATATCAGCAGCTTCAAATAATGAGATTGCTAGAGTAGAGTTATAGCCGCGATCCATGGGGCCATTGAATACTTGCTGGACAATGTCATAAACAACGTTATGGAGAAAGTTATTCCAGGGATATTTGAAAAAAAAAGACTATTCCAAATTAGCTTTCTATAATGAACAAAATCATTTAAGATCACTCACTAGTATCGTTGGCACAACCTGATGTTCCACAAATTGCATTTTGAGGTAATCCCCAACAACTGGCTCAAGACGCTGTTCTATATTTCCAGATGGTTCCAACTCGGGTTGATGATGCTGAATAGTGGGGACACTGTCCGCATTCTCAGACTCGGGTTGAAAAGGTCCACGAGCAACTACACTCGGCTCGCTTTCTATAGACGCATCGTCCACGGCAGACTTCTCTCCTATCTGAACGACTGGGGTAGTAAAACTTTCCGTGGCCTCGGGTTTGCCTCTGGAAGAATCTTTGGGCACATCTTGTAATTGTGATGTTTGAACGTCAACTAACACAGAAGGCCCGCCATCATGCTTTTGATCTGTTACCGTTACCTGGTGCTGACCAGTGCTCATTTGGGAAATCTGTAACGGCTGCGGACTGGCTGCGGGAGCATCACTCTGTTCTTCCACTGGTTTCTGAGTAGCCGTCGGCTTCTTCGGGGAGAGGGGCGCAACCATGAGCTCGGGATTCTCGAATTGTTGTTCATTGAGTTTACTATCATGGACGTTTAGCCTCGGAGAGCTAAGAGGTTCTTCCACGAAATCGTCATCCTCTCTATCGAGAAATGACGAGACTTGTGCAGTAGGAATTTCGTCCTCGGCTTTGACGAACTCATGCGATGTATCCTCGGTCATTTCGCCTAATGGAGTAACTTCCTCAAATCCGTCGTCATCAGAAGCGTTTGTGATCTCTAGGCGGCGAGCATCATCTGGAGAGGAGTGGCGCATCCGCATAGTCAGATCGTCGGATGATTGCACTTCCTCGCCACGATTTGTTGCAAGTCGGCCCTCAACTCGTAGTCGCTGGCGTTCTTCGTCCCGAAGCGCGATCACCTGCTCCGAACCAACTTCGTTGAGCAGCGCCATATTGCTACAATGGAGGAGTTCGGCCATGAGCTCACAGGTCTTGAAACGATCAAAACCAAGAGGCTCAATCTTCTCTCCAAAGGTAGAATCTAACCGCTGCCTTTGGGAAGAGGCCGAGGCATTGAGAATTTTTGTCATGAAGGCAGGGACGTGGTCAGCAAAGAGCCGAAGTAGAGTGCCTAAATAAATAGGATCGCGACTAGAGGGCAAGGCATTCGAATCAGGACCAACATCCGGATCATAATCGGAGTTGTTCTTGCGGATGACCTCAATGACAATTCCAACGCCAACAGTAAGGGGATTCCCACCATCAAGCATGTATTCAATTAGCTTCTGGACACAAGGTTTGGATACTAGCTGACGTGTAAGCTCATTCGGACCGATGCAGGCCTGCTCGTTCTGCGAGGCATTGGCGGAGACAGTGATGATGGCCTTGATGAAGTCACCGGCAGACGTCTGCGTAGCAGGACTGTGCTCTGGTCCAAGAAATGAGAGCAGCGTTGGCATAACATCTTTACCGTAAAGCCACTAGTTCCAGGGAATTCATGTTAGCAATATACCGTGAGCTGATTGACCAATCGGTCTCTTTAGATATCTGAACACACCTCAACAATACCTTGGCCGTTCTCTATTCTTTCAAGGCTAATGATCTTAAGTAGGAGATCCATGATCATGGGACAGTCGACGTGGCGCAGCATATTGGGGACCGCATCGTCAAGAGACTTCAAGAGATCCAGCATTTCCTCCGTCTTTTTATCGAACAAGGCTTCGTTTACTTTGGTAAAATAGCTCGCCTGGAGAGGATCTAAGGGAGACGGATGTTTGAGGAAGTTCCAAAAATTGCGTAGAAGTTGGTGACTTTCCATCAGAGCTTCATAGATGGACCAATTATCGGAGGAGAGGACTTCAGCGGCAACATAAGCGTATCTGTTCCTCTTCTTCTCAGCCTCATCCTCCTCGGCTCCATCACTGGTTGTTCTCGATGATGCGCGCGGGCGGCCAAAAGATAGGGCTCTAGACTTGCCCTTCTTCTCATCCTCGTTGGCGTCCTCTTCGGGGGCTTCTACAGGTTCGAGCTTCGGTGTGATAACATATTCTAGGAGCTTCTCCAGTACCCTGGACTCGCGTAAATACTCGATGAGCTTGGTATTATGCTGCTTCAGCTCCTGGATTAGGTCGCTCTCATCAAGCAGATCTTCGAGTTGGAAATCAGGCTTATCGAGAATGGTATCGATAGTCGAGATGTTGGCGTAACCGCCAAATCTCCAGAACATGTCGATTCGTGATGGGGGCGACGCCCTATGTCACTGTGCCGGTAGGACTGCACCGGCACCGGACAGGGAAGAGGTATGCGTTTCGAAATGAATGCGAGTGCAGATATACGGCGGGTGCAGGGAGTGGGATTCGGCATACGAAAGCCTGTCCTTTACCCGGGTGTGGTCGGATCGGATCCAAGTTTGGTGGCGCGCGGGGGGAAAATAAGGGCGAAATGAATTGTGATATCGTCACCGGCACAGGTTATGTGGGTTTCCCACGTGTGGTCAGGCAGGAAATTCCTCGATTATTTTTTCCCCGACGGTCGGTTCTATCCGTCGAAATGGAATGGGATTGTCGGGTTTTGATCCGGTACTCTTCTATTTGCACCTTGGAACCCCGTAAACTACATAAGCCAATTGCAAAATACCGCCAATCCAGATTCTGACGTCCGTATGCCAAAGGCAAGATACAGATGCGAATAGAAGATAAAGATATGATCAGGCAGCGATTGTGGATTCGGGCACTTGTTGTTTAGCTAAATAAGGTAAGGAGACCATGTATGGTGTTGGATTTCTTGAGCCCACCCCGTCTTAATCCGCCGCTGGAGTCTAGGTAATAAAGGGAAAATGGCTCGGCGGGGAGGAGGGAGGGGAAGGGCTGAGCAAGGTACCCAGTTAAAAAAGGGAAGTGGCTAGATGAAAAGATGGAAATCACAACTTGTTCAAAAGCATGAAGGATATAGAAGAAGATAGTAAGGGGTAAAGTAGAAGATCAAGCTATACTACTAGATAAAAATGGGGTTGAGATATGTATGTAGTAAGTTGGAGGTTGTAAGTAAGGAAGTGTTAGCCCGATAAATCTCGAATTTCCCACTTCTTAGGCCTTGGCCGGGGAATTTGAACTGCGGAGGCCGGGCATGCCTGTTTCAAGGTTTGATACATGTTATTACATGTTAGTCACCCATACTTGCATGTGTTCACGTTCACACGGGCAGTACCGTACATCGAGGCAGTACAAGTTGAGGTGCGTGCACTCCATCTACACTAGGTATATGCATAGGTACCGTGGCGCAGTACATATATAGGTAGGTACATGTAATCTCAGTCTTACACGGTACATACCGATCTTACATAGGTACGTATTGTAGGTACCTACCTAAATACAGTATTCTTTACTCTATTTTCACTGTATACATCTCATGATCTTACCTCTATAGCAAGTAAGCAGGCTTATACGACTGGAATCTTAAAAAACATACATCCCTTTTCTAAAAAAAGGGGGTGAATTATACCACATCGTTTGAACTGAGCTTCACATAACATTAGATTAGGAACTCAACTTTTTCCGTACGTAAGGACAATATGAGAAAGATGAGAATAAACTAGCTCAATGCTAGATCGTATATTCAAGTCTCTTCTCGGTATGCAATGATAGGGTATCTATTTTCTTCCATATCTACGGTGCTGTCGCGACCATTGATCAGCCTGAACGATGCAATAGCACCACAGAAGATGACGCCAACCTTGGACTTAACAACGCCAACAAATCTCGTTACTTCTTCCCTTCATCAAGTTCGCCCTACCAACCCGCCCGCCCCGTTCTTTACTCTCCCAGATCCGTGGGGTTAAAGCTTGTTTCTAGTCATCTTCCTGTGCCTCTTCGAAGAACGACGTGCTTGCAGTGTCTGTAGTTTTATATGGCAACAATGTCTGAGGCAGCATCTGAAGATACATGCTCCAACCCTTGGCTTCCAGACCTCGTTACTCCGACCATGAAAGGTCTCGAGCTGTAATGGAAGCTAAGATTGCCAAGGCGGTGCCAGAACGACACACCTTTTCATGTCCTCTCACATACTGTGTTGGTGGTTTCAGTTGGCAAAAATTCTCAATTTGCAGTCCACACACCCGGTTGCGATGACACAGCGGATTTGAACATCAGCAACAGCCGCGGCTTTTGCAATACCATTTAGAGACATGCCATTCAGACCTTCGCTTGATCCGTTCGCCACGGGCTCGCGTATAATGCCCGGAGCCCACCTCAAACAGGAGACAAAGTGACCATGCGCGTCTACGAGCGTCTTTACATTTTTCCCTTCCTGAGCCAAATCCCAGCACCGTAAGGTCTTGTCATCAGAGACACTGAGGAGATATTTGCCTCCTGGGTGAAACACCAATGCTCTTACCCAGTTGTCGTGTCCGAGAAGGGTCTTGATACAGTTGCCTCTCGCATCCCAGATACGTATTGACTTGTCTCGAGAACCTGTTGCCATAAACTCCGCCGTGCTCGATGCCGGCGGCGGCTTTTTTAACCCAGCAAGTGGTGCAAGATATTGGTAAGTTGATGGGGGAGCGAGAGTGCAACACTCGACTGTATGCTCATGACCGACGAGTGTTAGCTTGCTTTCAGGGTTAGCAAGCGAAATATCCCAGAGGCGAGCAGTCTGATCATTGCCGGCAGATAGAAGATAACGGCCATCCGGCGATGGACAAACATCTCTAACCCAATCTGCGTGTCCTCGTATCGTTTTGACGCAATAGCCCGTTGTCACGTCCCATAAACGTAACGTCTTATCCCTAGAAGCAGATACGAGAAGATTGCTGGAACTTGGCGCACCCGCTGCACCTGACGGGATGAAGCGAACAGCGCTGACGCTATGGTCATGCCCGGGCAGAGTTCTAATATTCTTGTATTCATCGGAAGGATCCCACAGCTTGATAGTCAGGTCACTCGAGCACGATGCCAGAAGAGTCCCACCCCTGGGACCACCGAAATCCACATCCAACACTGCTTTTGTATGCCCTTTGATTGTGCGCTCCTGCTCTCCCAGCTCCCAATCCCAAATTTTTATCGTATAATCCTCGGAACCCGTGGCTAAGGAAGAGAAGACGGGATGGAAGGCAACGCAGGTAATAGGGCCCCTATGAGATTCCAACGTATGACGTGGCGGGGACCGAGGAAGCCAACTGGACGGGTCTTGATTCCGCTTAGACAGAGAGGTAGGTGTCGCATTATCCAACTCCGACTGTAGAGTGGCCGTTTTCGACTCCAGTTCCATAATCTAATATTGACGCGACATATGTTAGTAGAGGGCAGCAGCATACGAGAGGGAACTTGATCTTTCATACCTTCTTCTGTAACCGCACAACACTAGTCCATTTCTTTTCCAAAAGACCCTCATATTTCTTAGAAGTAGCAGTATCGAACGTGTCACCAAGGTTCAGCTCTTCTCTTAAGGCAGTTGCCGTGTTAGGTAAATTGTTCGATGACAAGTACGCAATAATGGCCTTGTGTCTAGGATATAGGTTAGCATCATCCGTTACCTCATTGTTCTCTGAGTAGAGGGGGCAGACTGAGATGGGAAACTTACAGCTCTTCAGCTTGTCGAGGGGTCAGAATTTGGCTCATTTTGTCCAGTTCACCGTACGAGGCTGCTCATGGACGTAGTAATGCAAAAGTATGAAGGACCAATGCTTTGGGGAGGTTGCAGGCAGTCAATATAACCTCAGAAGGCTATAAACGGCACTCAAGAGAACGAGGAGGCAATAAAGAGAGTAGTTGCCCGCACACAATGCGTCGGAGTCTCAGAAGATGGCCACACACAAAGAAATGTAGACAACAACAATATGCCACCAAAGCCTTGTTTATACTTTTTACCAGAGAACAAGAGACGCCAGAAAGGCTTCCTAGGCTAAATCGAATGAAGCTTTGTACCAAAAGTAAAAACGACACGAGGGCCAAACAGTGGACAAACTGCTGGCAAACCCGCGAGGGGGAACCAGTAGGGAAGTCAACCAGGCAGAGTATAACGTAGGTAAAAAGGCGATATAGGTATTGACGTAGGTGCAGAAGTAAGTAGGTCGGTTGGCGGTTGGCGGATCGAAACGTTTAATAGGAAGTTATAGGCTGAGACTTGGTTGGATCATAATTTAGGGTTGCGCCGGGGAGAAGAGATATAATTGAAGCTGTCGCCAAGAATGCGTAAAAGGGAGGAAATCCAGATTCAATCAAGTAAATACGTTCGTATACGTTCGGGGCAACATGTCGGAATGGTGAAGAAGGAAAAGGCACGGTTATCAATTTGTCGCTTCTATGACCTTTTGATGGGAGAGGGAAAAAATAGGAAAGACAGCAATCCTAAATATTGACTTGTTTCTTGATGTGTTCCGGCAATGCATTAACAGGTACTTACATAGGTACTATTAATACTTTTTGGGTATGAGGTACATTCAAGGGAAGTGTAGGGAAGCATGCCCATTGGAGATGGAGACCCGACAAGACATGTGAAGCCACATGGCTTTGCCCGACCTCCGGGGAAACAGAGGAACACAAGCCACACCCCTCGATCTATACAAAGGTACCTAATGTACATAGATATATGCATAGGTACCTACCTGTACATCTATTTATCAGTAAGTATCACAAGCCAGCGGGATCCAGGCTTAGGACTATAGCGCAAGTATGTACCTACTGGTTCGGCGTGCTTGCGCGTGTACAAATGAAACAGGACATAATATCTATAACATAACATCGCTTAAAGATACATCATAATGAACATTCGTAAACAATCAACTCATAGAAACGAAACATATGACCGACTGACTAAGATAATTACAAAGGTAGTTCTAACTTATAGTATGTGACTTGCGCGTATACAAATAAATACAAGTACTGGTTGCCCTGATGACAACCCTACGTCAACAGGTACCCCAGTATTTATTATTGAATCCGGCCAATCAACTTTCCGACAGTATCGGTTAGATACATGGATGTACCTACTTATGTACATAAACTAAGACATCCATTGTACATGCGTAAAATAAATAAATCGGCAAGCAACAACCTTCCATCGTCATCGTCAACTTCAAAGACGCATGTCCCAATTTGCGCCCTACAACGCTCAAGATTCCATGCTCTACGGCCCAACCCTTCTAATATACTTTCTCAGTAAATAGCAAGACGGTCAAACTTCAATTAAGGCAAGCGCCACCTTCGCCGTCACGTACCTTATACCCGATACCCGATATACTGTATATCGCCTCAACAAAAACATACATTTATTTAAGATTGCCCCCCGCAAAATCATCCAAGTCTTTGAAGTTTCCACAAGGCGAACCGTGGGAAAGAGTAAACATAGAGCATAATATATTGATTGGCTCAACTCTAAAGCTTATCCCATGAAAACAATGTATGTCTAATCTTTCTGCCTCTTCATTATAGCCATTCTTGTTCCCCTGGCCCATGACCCAAGGCCTACAAATTCTCTACGTCTCTCCAAAGACATTCACACCCTCCTTTTTGCATATTCCCTACGAACTCCCGAGCACCTCAACTACAATAACAACAATAGAGCCGTTGGCAGTTACTTCCGCGAGAAATTTGAAGCCTGAGGTGAGGAACGGGGGGTCGGGGACGGAGCACGGTGGACGAGAAACGGGGAACAAGAGATGAGGAAGACGCATTGATCTTCTTGACTCCATCCTAAACTCTTTGTTTCAACACGCTTCTCTCAACCTCTACACTCAAAATGCGTCTTCGCCTCCTTAAGGTGTCAGTTCTACCAAAACTAATCAAGAGAGTAGCCTCGACTTTATCGCATCGTCGCGCCCGAAGGAAGTCGACTCAACCCACCCCTAATTGCAAAGCACATAACACACCGGTATCGCCGACGGTCGATCGTAACTGTCCAGTCGTGAATATGGCAGACGGGGAGCCCGACTACAGCTCTCTTCCATTAACAGATAGATGGGTACACAAGGTGCGTGCCATCATCATATATTCCTATTCCCGCCTTGTTCCGGCTTCGGTGCTAAATAATATCGGGTGAGCAGGTTTGGAAAGTTCGTAAGCAGGCATACGAAGAGGCAGCGAAGCAATTTGAAATCACTCCCGACGAATACGATCCCGCTTTTCGACCATTCAACCAAGATCCGAGTTTGTGGAAAGGTGCGGTTGCAGATTCAAACGTTGCCGCGCAGTCCGACGGTATTGCAGCATTCTGCGCGTTCCTCAAATTCGGTGGTAAGGAATGTTGCGTTCGCTCACGTGGCCATGTTGTCACCCCCATCGTCGAGAAGGGCCTTGTATCCACAAGGCCTGCTACCAAAGCTTCCTCGGTCGAGGCTCTACTGCTTCTTATCGAGCTCGATGCCGCCGGTCCCGTTGTCGAGGATATCCTCCCAGCCTTATCTGCGAAGCAACCCAAAGTCATCGCAGCTGCTTTGGCAGCCCTGACGACCATCTTCCACAGCTACGGCTGCAAGATTGCCGACCCGAAGCCGGTCCTTAAGGTCCTCCCCAAAGCATTCGGGCACGCGGACAAGAATGTACGAGCTGAAGCTACCAATCTAGCTGTTGAATTTTACCGATGGTTGAGGGATGCGATGAAACCTATGTTTTGGGGTGATTTAAAGCCGACACAACAGTCTGATCTGGAAGCCCAGTTTGAAAAGATCAAATCAGAGCCGCCGCCCAAACAGGAACGCCTTCTACGAACCCAGCAGGCAGCCCTAGCTCGTGCCCCGCCGCCCGGGGCTGAGGACGACGGAGATGACGACGATGGGATCGATGAACCAGCCGAAGTTGATGCATTCGATCTCGCGGAACCCCAAGACGTCTTATCCAAAGTTCCAGCTAACTTTCACGATAATCTTGCATCTTCGAAGTGGAAGGACCGTAAAGAGGCTCTTGAGGCGCTCTTTACTGTACTCAACATACCTAGAATCAAAGATGGCGACTTCAACGAGATCAACCGGGGCTTAGCGAAGTGCATGAAAGACGCCAATATTGCCGTCGTCACCCAGGCAGCCCAGTGTATCGAAGTGCTCGCAAAGGGTCTTCGGAAAGGTTATGGTAAATACCGGTCAATCGTCATGACCCCAATCATGGAGCGTTTAAAGGAGAAAAAGCAAACCGTTGCAGATGCACTAGGAGCCGCACTAGACCAAGTCTTTCTAGCGACAAGCTTGACTGACTGTTTGGAGGAAATCCTCTCATTTCTTCCCCATAAGAATCCTCAGGTAAAAGAGGGAAGCATGAGATTTCTTGTCCGCTGTCTTAGAACAACCCGGGATCCCCCGAACAAGCAAGAAGTCGCCAGTATTGTAGAAGCCGCGAAGAAGCTACTGGCGGAGGGTAGCGAAGGGTTGAGATCCGGTGGTGCTGAGGTTCTAGGTACAGTTATGAAAATTATTGGTGAACGTGCCATGAACCCTCACCTAGAAGGTCTAGACGATATACGGAAAACTAAAATCAAGGAGTATTTCGAGAAGGCAGAAGTTAAAGCCAAAGACAAGCCGAAGCCAGCCCCAGCTCCGGCGGCACGAGGTCCGCCCGGTGGTCCAAAGAAGATGGGTGGTGCCAAAAAGACCACCGGAACCGCCAAGAAGGCCGCGCCGGTCGCACAAGAGCCCGCTTCCCTTGCGCCACAGCCGACATCTCGAGCCGCCCCAGGCAGTAAGCTTGGAATGCCCAAGTCTTCTGGCTTGTCAGGATTAAAAGCACCGCAGAGACGACTTGGCCCCCCTGGCATCGCATCCCCCCGAAGAGCACCAGCCGCTGCTGCCCCTCCGCCTCCAGAGGAAGAAGAAGACGAGGCCCCGGTATCACCGCCACAGCCAAAACCTCGAGCCGGGCTAGGAAGAGGTGGTCTCGCAGCACGGTCATTAGCGAAACCTACCGCGTCCGCCGTGACGCCTTCGGCGCCCTCACCACCTCCGTCAAGTGGGCTTACAGCCATAGAGCGTGCTGAACTAGAGGAACTACGCGCGGCAAACGAACGGCTCACTAAGCAAGTAGACGAGATGCGACATGAACGAAGCAAACTCATGTCAGAAGTGCAAGAGCTCAAAAATCACAACGCCGGGCTTATCGAGGATCACACGAGAGATGTACTTAGCATCAAAGCCAAAGAAACCCAACTAGTACGGGCGAGGAGTGATGCAGAAGCAGCTGAGCAAGTAAATGAAAGGCTTCGGCGGGAGCTTGAACGTCTCAAGCGTGCCCTCAGTAGGGCGGAGGGGCTTGGCGTCTCTAGTGGCATCGGAAGCCCGGGAATGACGAGCCCTACTCCCGATGACATGGGCATCTACCGTGATGGTGCAAACTACCCTGGAGCTAGGACGAACAGAATGAGCTTCGCCAGCACATTTTCAGAAGAAAAAGAAAACGGCGACGCACCACATAACTACCCTAGGAGCAAGTTAAGTCCAGAGTTAAGATATGGTAGTGGTTCAAGCGGAAGGGGGAGTCCTGCTCGCGGCTTTAGGAACGTAGCAATAGAAGAAGGGGTTGGACACAACACCGGGTCCGCCGCGAGCTCGATGGCCGCCGGAACTGGTAGTAATGGAGCCGAGAATTGGAAGAGGGCAGCAGAAGTCACGAGTCAACTGAAAGCAAGAATAGAGCAGATGAAAGTAAGCTGGAGAAGTATCCCGTCGCTTAATATGACGAGTAGTAACTAATCAATCGCAGGCGAAGCAGGGGTTCAGTCGATCGTGAAATAGGGCTTGTTCAAGTGTCTTGTCATCAGGAAATGGCGTTTATTAGGAGGCGAGTCCAAAGGAGGGATCAGGGGTGCGTCATCGGGTGCATTTTCCTGGCGTCGGATTACATACCCCAGTCTATTTTTGTTCGCTACTAAAGCGTTCAGAAATGTCGTGATAATTATGTTCAGACTCGATTACCTTTTTATTAAAATAAGGGTGCATTTATACGGATTGAGGGGGGGATCATTCAGTCCATTAGATTTTAATACGGGATGTGGTTTAATATCTTGCACTGCCCTATTTCCCGATTAATTTGTCTATAGATGGCATCGACATGCTGTGGAGTTATACCCGTGCTATTCACACGCAACTTGTAGAAATAGAAATGATGTTGTAGCCACTGAGATATACCTAGCCATAAAATTGTTATATTAGAGGTCAACTGTTCAAGCCCTTGGTAAGACTAGGTAATTTGTGGGTTCGTACGATCGCGAGAGCGTAGATGCTCCCAGTATTATTCCGCAACATGTTTCGCTAGGCATAGCTATTCTCATCCCAATCTATACATAGCAGACCGAAAGTGGCCAGGCATCTCCTTCATTGAATATTAACTGATTTACAGCCGAGCTTTATCTAATAGCTTCACCTTACGGTCGGTACACTATCTCAATCCATGGTTGATTAGAAGCCGTATAAGAGGTACCTAATGTAAGCTACGTATCCAGCCTACCTCCTACAAGCTAGACTTCTAGGTACAGATGCCAAGATATTTATCGACTAATCCTTAATTTTCAAGACGGCCTTGCCAAAATTATCGCCCTTCAGCATTCCGACGAACCCTTCGGCCGCCTTGTCGATACCTTCGGTGACGTGAAGCTTGGCCTTGAAAGATCCTTCTGCGATCCATTTTTGAACTTGTTGCTGGTGCTCTTCGAAGTATGCAGGCCCGAATTCGGGTTGTCCAACAAGGAAACCTTGCATCGTTATAAGCTTTGCAATGAGCAGGAAGAGATTCTTAACACCATATCTTTGGTCAGGTGGCAAGTTGTACCCCGAAATCTACTCGATCGTTAGCACAGACAAGCTATCAAAAAGGGGAGAAAGGGGAAGACGGTACCATTCCACAAAGCGGAATTCGTCCGAGGGTATTCATATTCTCCAAAGCAGCATCGAGCTGGTCTCCACCAACATTCTCGAAGTAGATATCAATTCCGTCGGGTGCGAGGCGCTTGAGCGCATCGAATGCGCTCTCCTTCTTGTAGTTGAAACCACCGTCGAATCCGAGCTCATTTATGATGTACTCTAGCTTCTCATCAGAGCCAACCGAACCAATGACTTTAAGTCCTTCATTCTTTGCGACTAGGCCCACGACCTGCCCAACAGCGCCAGCAGCCGAACTAACAAATACTGTTTCTCCCTTCTTTGGTTTTCCGATCTTATGAAGACTCGAATAGGCCGTTAAGCCAGGCATGCCTAGGGGGCCTAGAAACATGCCAAGATCGAGATTATGCGGGTTGTTGATCTTGCGCACCTTGGCAGCGGAAACATCTGGAATTATGGCGTACTCGGCAATAGGAAGAAATGCGGACACAACGTCTCCTTGACTGAAATCCGACGTGTCCGACTTTAGGACTCGGGCGACAGTGCCATTTGAGAATGGACCGTTAATATCGAAAGGCGGCGAGTAAGACTTGACACCAGCATCACGCATCCTACCGCGGAGATAGGGGTCGAAGGAAGCATAGAGTATCTCAACGATCAGGCCGCCTTTTGGAGGGGCCGCATCGAGGTCAATGGGCCGCTCTTCAATGGCGAGATGCTCTCCTGGGACTGGAAAACCAGTAGGGACCTTTTTGAAGATGAGAGACTTGTTTGGTGCCATTATTGAATCACACAAAGTCGACTACCCCTCAGATTTTAACAGTAGTAGAATGCGGGCTGACGTCTGGCGAGGATACGTTAAGAAAGGTCAGGTGAAAGGCAAAGTAAACTTCTACTCCTTTAACCTAGATATATGCTGTTTACCTCGTCGAAAATATTAAAGGGGGATGACGTCTTGATGCGTTTATGGTTAACAGGTGCTAAACGGGTCTACCCCCCAATAACTACCTACGACTTAGATTTATATCGTACATGTAAACGGGATTCATATTTTTCGACGGATATCTATGGATACCAACCTAGGTTATGAGCTCGTGAGGTCCCACATGCCTAGGTAAAATTCCAGGCAAATTAGTATTTGCAATCCCGATACGGACTTCACGGCCGTGATGATTTATAATACGACCCGAAAATACTACACTACAATGGAGACATGTATCATATATCATTGGATTAGGTAGATATGTGTGAAATAGTACCTGATATGAGTCGGATCATGCCTACATACAAGTACCTACTAAGCGTCATACACTGATATACATACGCTTCCTTATTCGGCCTTTATCCCGACCGTCGTCTCTCACCCGCCCGCCACGCGAAAAATATTCTTAACCCTGTCCCGCATATCGTATTTGGACGAATTTTGCGGGCAACATTCAACAGCTGCATATTAGCATATAATATATTACAGTCCCAAGATTTCCTTCCGGCTCATGATTTCAACTGCTGTCACTATTTACCTGCTATGAAGATTTGAACTTACATTGACTGATCCATGATTCAAACCAATATACATATGTGTGCCAAGATACACCCGACACTGTGCTTGTCACAATGCAGCATAGTAAGGTGCCACTACCTGGGTAGGTATATTGCATAACAAGGTCTGTTTGCTATACTTATTGTGAAGTCACTTCTTGCCATGTCACCTACTTTAGGTACCATAGCGGGGGTACACGATTACAAATAACGATTGCCCGAGAAATTAAAGTTCTTTTATATAACGATTGTTATCTCAGCGAGCTTAGACTAGTCCTCGAAAAACAGCGGGCTACGCCCGCCACCTCCCCCGCCCGCCGGTTGGCGCCACAGGCGCCACCTAACGCCTAATCTATATATTTATATCTGTAAAACTTTATTAAAAGTTTTTTCGAAATTTAATCTAAAGCACTATTACGCTAAAAAACTTTTATATATTAAATTTATATAATTTTAAATTAAATATTAAATTTAAAATTAATTAATATATTATAATAATATATAAAATAGTTTTAATTAAAATGATTTAAAATTAATAATTTATTTAATTTATTCTTTTAACCTTTTTATATATTTATACAACTTTACATTTTTATATTTTAAATTAAAACATTAAAAATGTTTATTAATAAAAATATTTAAAATTATAATCAACGTTATAATTAATATTAACATCATAATTAATTAATATAATTAATTAATAATATATAAAAATATCTTTTATTTTATTTTTAATTTAATAATAAAATTATTATTTAAATTTTTTTAATTTTTTATATATTTATATAACGTTATGCGTTTATATTAAACTTTATTTATTATATTATTTATTATAATATATATTACGGTTAATCCCAACTTTGTTTAATGTTATAAAAGTAAAAACGCGTAAATTTAATCGATAAATTTAATAATAAAGTTAATAATTATTATATTAATTAATTAATTATTTATTATAATATATAAAACGCGTTAATATAATTATTTTTAATAATATTATTAATAATAATATTTTTAATAATTATTTTTACTAGTAAAAAGATTTTTACTAAAAGACATTTTATAATTGCTTTAAATTATAGTTTAAAAAACATTTAAAAAAATTATACGGTATTATGATTAATTAAAGAGTGGGGTGGTTAAAAGGGGTATAATTTTTTAAACTTAAATTTTTTAAACGTATGGTTTAAAGTTACTTAAAATAAAACGATTAATATGTAAGAAATAAACTATTATTTAAACGTAACGATAATTTAAAATATATAAAAAGTGCAACGATAAATTAAAAAATTTATCTTAAGTTTAAATTAATCCTCGAAAAACAACGAGCTACGTTTATTACTCCTTTTCTCGAAAGCGTTACAAGCGTTATTTAACGCTTGATCCGTATGTTTATATTTATAAAGCCTTATTAAAAAGTTTTTTAAAATTTAATTTAAAACACCATTACATTAAAAAATTTTTATATATTAAATTTATATAATTTTAAATTAAACATTAAATTTAAAATTAATTAATATATTATAATAATATATAAAATAATTTTAATTAAAATAATTTAAAATTAATAATTTATTTAATTTATCTTTTTAACCTTTTTATATATTTATATAATTTTACATTTTTATATTTTAAATTAAAACATTAAAAATATTTATTAATAAAAATATTTAAAATTATAATTAACGTTATAATTAACATTAACATTATAATTAATTAATATAATTAATTAATAACATATAAAAACATTTTTTATTTTATTTTTAACTTAATAATAAAACTATTATTTAAACTTTTTTAACTTTTTATACATTTGTATAACATTACGCATTTATATTAAACTTTATTTATTATATTATATCGTTTATTATAATACATATTACAACGTATATTATAACGTATATTACAGTTAATTTTAACTTATTTTAAAAATATATTTAATTAATAAATTTAATAATAAAATTAATAATTATTATATAATTAATTAATTACTTATAATATTATTATTTTTAATATTATTAATAATATTATTATTAATAATATTTTTAATAATTATTTTTATTAATAAAAAGATTTTTACTAAAAAACATTTTATAATTGCCTTAAACCATAATTTAAAAAAAATTTAAAAAAGTTATATAATATTATAATTGGCTGGGAAATAAAGTGGCTAAAAAGGATATAACCCCTTAAACTTAAATTTTTTAAACATATGGTTTAAAATCACTTAAAATAATAAAAAATAATAATAAAATAAAAAATATATATATAAAAAACTTTTTTTTAATATTAACGAAATATAATAAAATAATTTTATTAACATAATTTTAATTATAAATAATTTTAATTTAAATATATAATAGATAAAATTTATCGTATTACATTTATTAAAAAAACAATTAAAACAATTAAAACAATTAAATTAAATAAATTAAATAAATTAAATAAATTAAATAAATTAAATAAATTAAATAAATTAAATAAATTAAATAAATTAAATAAATTAAATAAATTAAATAAATTAAATAAATTAAATAAATTAAATAAATTAAATAAATTAAATAAATTAAATAAATTAAATAAATTAAATAAATTAAATAAATTAAATAAATTAAATAAATTAAATAAATTAAATAAATTAAATAAATTAAATAAATTAAATAAATTAAATAAATTAAATAAATTAAATAAATTAAGTAAATTAAATAAATTAAATATCTTTAAAAAATGTATTAAATTTAATATATTTATTATTACATTTAATTTATTAGTTTTTCAATTTTATTTTAATTCTTTATTATAAATTTCATAAGTTTAATACTTTTTATTTTATTTATTATTTTATGAATTTACTAATTATTTATTAATTTTTATTTTAATATATTATTTCATTTATTGTTGTAATAATAAAGGTTTTAAATAAATAAGATATTTTTAATTTTTAATTATTTGTATTATTTAATTACTTTTAACGTTAATAATATATTTAATTTTATTAAATTAATGATTTAGTTTTTTTATACAATTTAATTTTATTAATAAATATGTTAAATGTAATAAGTAATAAATAATTAATAATTATTTATTATGTATTTATATATTTATAATTTTAAATATTTAATTTATTAAATTTCTTTTGTATATATATATTTATTTAATTATTTAATTATTTAATTAATTTATTATTTTAAATTTAAAAATTAATTAATTGTAATATATTTAATACCTTTATTAATTTATTTTATTTCTTTTTAACTTTTTTTTATGTAAACTTAATAAATTTCATATATATAATATAATTCTTTAATTAAATAATTAAATAATATATTTATTATTAATTGCTGTTAATTTACAAATACTATTTCTTTTTAAATATTTTATTAATAAATCTTTTAAATAATATATTGTAAATTTCTATTTAATTATATTGTTTAAATGTTTTTAACTTTAATAAATTATTTAAATTTATTAAATTAATTTATTAGTTTTTTAAACAATTTAATTTAATTACTAAATCTAATAAATAATTAATAATTATTTACTATTTAAATATTTATTAAACATTTTAATTTATTTTAATTATTTAACTTTTTAATAAATATTTTATTTAATTTATTATACTTTTTTTTAATTTATATATAAATATATTTATTATTTAACTATTATATTTTTACATTATTCAATTAGTTCATTATATAATTATTTTATTATATTATTATTTTATTATTTTTTAATTTTATTATTTTTTAATTTCATTATTTCGGTAATTATTTAAATAGTTTTAATCGTTATTTTAATTATTTTAATTTATTATTATATATATTATATTTAATTAATTTTTTAAATTATTATAACAAATCGGTTACGTGTAACCGATAGGGCCAAGCCGAAGTCTGCAAAAAGTATGAAATTTTGTAATTTTGTATTAATAAATTTATATTATTTAAAAAAAAAAAAAAAAAAAAAAGAAAAAAAAATGGAAAAAAAACTTTAATTGAAATATTCCAAGTCTTTGCGAACCTACCCGGGAGCTGCTTACGTAATTTGTGTGGCTGACTCATTTGGTGTGGCGTCAATCGCCACGGATTTTTGTAAGTGGTCCGTGCGCTTATCAATTACTTATGTAATACTTATCAATTACCTTATCATTACTTTATCAGTTTCCCATAGTAATTTCCGAAAAAAGTTCCAGTATAATAACTAGACTTCGTCTTAGATAATTTTAATTATATATACGACAAAAATATTTTTTAAAAAAAATTAAAATAAATAAAAATAATAAATAATATATTTAATATAATTAATTTAACATTAATATTTTATAAATTAAGTTTATTATTATATTAAATAAATTTATTATAAAATTACATAAATTTATTTTAAATAATTTTAAATTAAATATTTAAAAATCGTTTAAAAAAATATATTTTTTTAATTATATCACTTTTTAATTAATTAAACTTTAACACATTTTTTAAAAAAGATTTTAAATATTTAATTTAAAATTATATAATTTATAACAATATTAATTAAAATTAATTAATAAGTAATTTTTATATATTAAATAATTATTAATATTATTATTAAAATATTTTATATATTTTAAATTAAAAATAATTATTAAATTAATTAAAATATAATTATAACGTGTAAACATTAGTTATAACGTGTTAATTATAATAAACATTATAATAAATTTTATATAATAACATAATATTATATAAAATTAAAAGAAAGTTAAAAAAATTAAATTATTAAATAATTATTTTTATTTTTATTTTTTACTTAATTATCGGTATAAACGTGTAAATATAAACGCGTTATATATTATTTATTAAAGTTATTATTTATTTTTAAATGTTAAAATTTACGATATTATAACGTAATGTTATATAAAAAAGTAAAAAAGTAAAAAAAAATAAAAAAGCTATATTATTAATTTAAAATCATTTAAAAAAGAATTTTTAACGTTATTATTAATATAACGTTATTTAAAAAAAGTAAAAAAAGTAAAAAAGTAAAAACGTTATATTATTATTATTATTAATGTAAACGCATGTAATATATTATTATAAAGTTATTTTATATTTTTAAACGTTAAAATTTATAATATTATAATATATTTTTTTATAAATATGTAAAAAAATAAAAAATAAAATAAAAAAATGTATAATATTAACTTTAAATTATAAAAAAAAGCTATTTTTAACATTATTATCGTTTAAATAATTATTAATATAATATTTAAAATTTATTTAAAAATGTACCATTTAATTCGATTTTATTTATTAAAAGTTTAAATTAAAATTTACAAAACGTTTTATTAAAACTTAATAAATATAAACGTATAAATTAAACGTAATTTACCATTCACGAATTTTAATTTAAACATTAAAATAAATATAAATATATTAAATCATTTAAATTAATTACATTTTTAATTTATTTTACCGTGTTTTATTAACATTAAAAAAATATTTTAAATAAATTATTATAATAATATTAAACATTAATAAAATTTTTAATAATTTATTAAATAAATCTTTTTTACCATTGCTTTTTATTTTATTGTTACGTTTAAAATATTATTTTAAATGACCTTAAACCACACGTTTAAAAAGTTATACCTTTTTTAATTACGCCATTTTTTAGTTAATTACAATACCGTATAACTTTTTTAAAAAAATTTTAAATTATAATTTAAAACAATTGTAAAATGTTTTTTAATAAAAATATTTTATATAATAAAAAATATTATCATTAATAATATTATTAATAATATTATTAAAATAATAATATTATAAATAAATAATTAATTATAATATACGTTATAATATACGTTATAATATATAATATAATAAATAAAGTTTAATATAATCGCGTAACGTTTTACAAATATATAAAAAGTTAAAAAAGTTAAAATAATAATTTTATTATTAAATTAAAAATAAAATAAAATATATTTTTATATATTATTAATTAATTATAATATTAATTATAACTTTAATTATAACATTAATTATAATTTTAAATATTTTTATAAATAAATATTTTTAACGTTTTAATTTAAAATATAAAAATATAAAACTGTATAAATATATAAAAAAAATAAAAAAAAATAAATTATTAACTTTAAATCATTTTAATTAAAATTATTTTATATATTATTATAATATATTAATTAATTTTAAATTTAATATTTAATTTAAAATTATATAAATTTAATACATAAAGATTTTTTAACGTAATAATGCTTTAGATTAAATCTCGAAAAAACTTTTATTAATGCCCCACAAATATAAACACATAGACCAAATGTTAGGTGGCGCCTGTGGCGCCAACCAGCAGGCGGGGGAGGTGGTAGGCGTAGCCCGCTATTTTTCGAGCACTAGTTTGAGCTCGCTGAGATAATTAAAATAATGGTTTATTTCTTAAACAATAACTGTTATATGAAAGAAAAATAGCTTCCCGGGCAACGATAAACCCTTTTTTGGTAAAAAAACAATGGTTTCAAAATTTTGCAACCGTTATAAGCTAACGTAACTTCCCGCTATGGTAGCTTTGTAAGATCGTCACCACCACCAAAATGGCAATTGAATCAGTATATTGAGAGAGCGGTCATGACTACTTTCCAAGAAGTCCATAAGTCCATATGCCGAAATAATTAAGCGGATTGTTCACCTGCCTGGACCTGCTCTACTTGCCCCTTTTGGTCCCTCTGCCACACAAACCACCAGGAGGCCAAGATTGCAGCGATTCCCACGCTCAGGAACCCGAGACAAATTCCATATGACACATGGTATGAGGGGCCAAACACTGTGCTGTAGACATGCGGGCCTGCGATGCCGCTGAATTGGGCCATAGCATTCGTCCACCCAATGCCTAACCCAGATGCAACTGTCCCCTTGAGTGCCCGAATACGCTCAGGCCATATTACTGGATATGCCGAGCCCGCGCACGAGACGGCGACAATCAAGAATATATATCTCACTACCGCGTTGCGGACTGTGAAGAGGATTATATAACAAACGATAATAGTCGACTCAACTGCGAAACTGTCAGCATCCGCAATAATACGTTCCGTGGTTGACTCTATACTCACTCGTAACGGCAGTAGTCCACGACCTAATAGTATTTTTATGCAAAAAATAGCCTAAGATATTCAAGAAGAGGAACGCGGATAGGTAAGGAGGCTGTAATATTCATGTTAAATGTGATCTTGGGCTGGAGGCATGTTCATATTCTTACAATATTCATAAGCTGCGAGTTGGACGTTGTTGTAAAGCCCAGTTCATAAACGACGGTGGGTAATGCTGTCCCAATACCAAAACCACCGATTCCATGGCAAATCCAATATAAGGTAAATGTATAAAAGGTAGGATCCTTGATGAGCTTCTTTAGCGATTCGAAATCCCAGTACCCTTTTCTTCCGGAAGGGGCAGTCTTCTCGAGACGGTCTCTTAAAAAGTCTCGCTCCTCGTCTGTGAACATCCTCGCTGTCTCGGGGTAATCCGGTAGCCACAACGCCCCAACTGAGAGCACAATAGCAGGCAAGCCTTCGATCAAGAAAAGCCATCGCCAACCAGCAAGCCCGCCTAGCCCATCCTAGTCATAAGCTCGTCAGTAATAACCCCAATAATCAAGAGCGCAATTCTCCAGGCAGCTAGGTAATCATGATCAAGACGATACGGAATAAAGCTACTTACCATGAAGCCAATGGCATAAGCAAGCAGGCCGCTCACCGCCGGGGAAAGCTGACCAAGCGAGTAGAAAATAGCAATCCTCTGTGGCATTTCGATAGGCTTATACCAGAAGGCCATGTGGTATAATACGGCAGGGTAAAACCCGGCCTCAGCCAGCCCAATGGCAAACCGAACACACATCATCTATATACGCCCATGTTAGAGTCCACAAGGTCAATTGGGTCTGAATCTCAGGGTATTCGCGACTACTTACACCTTTGAAGTCCTGTGCTGCTGCAGATGAGCAGGCAGATATTCCCCAGCCGAGGATGAGTACAAACATCCATCTTGAAGGTGAAAAGACCTTCATCGCGAGGGTGTTTGAGGGCTCGAAGATCATGTAGCTGTAAGAAAATATAGATAATGTCCAGGCCCATTGAGAAGGACTCAGTCCCAGCTGCTTCTTGATACCTGTGCCATTTTCAAGATTGATGATAGCTGCATTCGAATAGTTGGACGAGTCAATAACCCTAAAAACGTAAACCAATGAATAAAATCCAACTAGCCACAAATCTATTTTTCTGATCACGGCCTTCTCGAGCTTCGAGTCGGCGCCGGATAAGTCTTCATCTACGGCGACATCGGTGCCGCGTTCTGAGACTGCTGTGTCGTCGACTTTGATGTTGGTTTTACTATTGCTAGGAACCATGTTGGGATTTGCCAGGCTGGCGGCATACAAGCAGCCCTATGGCAAACGGTCTATAGCAGAGTTAGGTATACCAAATTTCCTCTTGGAACCTCTAACAGGTGTGGTGTCAGACAAGCGGACTTGCCTCGAGGAACAAGAAAAGAGTGGCTAGTCGGGTCGGCGGCCGTAGCTTTTACATAGATATATGAGAGTGGCTCGACGTACAATATCAAGGGGTTGGCAGCGATTCGCCAAGCTTAAGCTAGGCGCAACCTTTATTGCGTTATCGCACCACATTATAAGAACGTATATCGGAATTAGAAGCACCCTGTGGCTAGTTCTAAGTTCCAGACCCCTGGGAAGAGTTGACGGAGATACATAACAAGTTAATTGCTATCACTTATGACCTCCGTGGCGAAGGCCAGGGGGGTGACCGGGCTCCGGTGACCCCCATCTTGAAGTCTACCACCAACTACCGCGAGAAACCAGCCGTTGCGGAGGGGTATCCGATACTTTCGGGACCGTATTAGGTATTCCGGCAGTTCCTTTAACCTCATTGATGGGTTTCCGAGCACGCCTACGATGAGGTTGATGAGAACACAAAGCACGCAACTACCCCCGCAGCCATCCCAGGACAAGTCGACCAATCATATTAAAGGTCATATGCTATATTTCCTGGAGGAACACTTACAACTAACTAGTTTGATAGTTTGACTAATTATTGTTATAAAGAACAATGTCTAGTATATATGTTTCGGTTGATATAAGACAAGACTGTCTAGGTCAGACTAAGCTACGGGGGGCCTCTCAACCCGGAAAGGAAATCAATAAAAGTTATTCGAGTCGATCAGTATGGCTCCTATTGCTATCGAGACGCCAGCGGCAACTCCGCTGCATGATAGTAAAGTTCTAGTAAAACCATGGACTCGGCCAACTAAGACTTCAGAAAATCTTGAATATGCAGAACTGCCCAAGATTGATCTGTCGCGGTTTGACGAGCCCGGTGGCAAACAAGAGCTCGCTAAGCAACTTTACGATGCCGTCACTAAAGTTGGTTTCTGGTCCGTAGTCAATACGGGTATCGATGATGAACGTGTCCTTCGTCAGTTCAGCATCGGAAATACTTTTTTCAAGGAGCCCTTGGAGGAGAAAAGACGATTCCCCTGTAACTTTGCCGAAGGCGAGTATTTCGGATACAGGGAGAATTCTCGCTGGATTGGCGGCACAGGAGTCAAGGAGAATGTGGAAATGCTAAATATACCCAAAGCTATTCCAGCTTTTGACAATGTCGGGAAGCACAGTATTGTGGAGCAGAACTGGGACGATATTGCGTCCTTTCATAGAGATCTATTCGATAAGGTGATCCGGAAACTCTTCGTCCTCATGTCTATCATCCTTGAGCTTCCAGAAAACTACCTCGCAGATGCGCATGCTTATGACGAGGAGTCGGACGACCACCTCCGGTATATGATCTACAATGTAAGAAGTCAAGAGGAGTGGGACAAAGCACAAGCCTACTCTAAGGGGGGTCACACCGACTTTGGCAGCTTGACTCTGTTATTCTCTCAACATGTTGCCGGGCTACAAATACGCACGCCAGAGGGAGAGTGGAGAGATGTAAGGCCCGTAGAGGGTGGTAGTAAGTCAACCCTTCCGCTACGTATAGTCATATACTAACCCAGAGATATCGAAGTCACTTGCAACGCAGCGGACACGTTGACGTTTCTAACAAACGGTAATTACCAACTCTCCAAATCAGTTGCCCGTGCACCAAACTGATCATACTATAAGGTTTCATCAAGTCAACTATCCACCGCGTAGTCACGCCGCCGAAAGATCAAATCAACATCCCACGGCTTGGTTTACTCTATTTCAGTAGGCCTGGCGCCAATACGCCTATGAAGACTGTTCCATCTCCGCTGCTTGACCGTCTTGGACTCATTCCAGCGGAAGATAAAGACCCGAACAAGTCAGTAGTGTCCGGAACGGAGTACGTGAGAGCACGAGTTAAGGATGTGCATTTCAAGACTGTTCTCGACAAGCGTGAGGGAACTTCTTTCGAATTCAAGGGATTGAGTGTACAGAATTACTACAAATAGTCCGATAATGATTCATCCTCGTGTTTGATTCTATATTCTCCCCAGCTACTCTTATACTAAATAGGATTAGGACTTTGCTAGGTTAGGGGTCTTGGTGTATAGGCGAGAAGATGAGGATTACAAAGACTGAGCTTATAAATCATTCCGGCCAACTAAGGGAATTATATTCCCCTAGTTTAAGATTAAGTAATACACATATTTCCGCATATAAGTGATATACACTACGATTCATTTGACATTCATGTGTCGATGCTATAGGTCCTCTTGACGTAGGTACCTAGCAACAACAATATTTCACCGCCTCTATCCAGTGAAGAGTTGGAAGTTGGAAGCCACTAAGACGACGGGGTTATTGCACGCCGTACAGTAGACCAAGAAGAAGAAGCAATATGGCATCAACAGTAAAACTTCCAAAATACCTGATGCTACCCAGGTGTTCCAACCGCTACAGACTTTTTCTGAATCCTATGATCCATAGAGACCCCCTTGGATATAGTGTGGGTACGTAATGATTATCACTCTATCACATCGAGTATTACATAATCATATAAGTCGTGAAATCATGTCAAATCAGGGACAAATAGACCTCGGCATATCAACTTCGGCCATAAAAGCCCCCATCAACCTCCTCGTCCCCTTCCCCCTTTGCCTCCTTCGCAAATACAATCTAACACAGTATATCATAGCACAGCAGAGACGACTACTATCAACCACCAAGGCAACAATGGCGTCGAAGATGAAAGCATTGGTCGTCGTTGAGGGCAAGACGGCAAAGGTCCAGGATATAGATGCGCCAAAACCCGGCGAAGGAGAAATCCTGGTAAAACCCCACTACGTCGCTCAAAACCCAACTGACTGGAAGAGCATGCTGTCTGTAAATCCTGGTCGAATACTAGGCTGTGACTTTGCCGGTACTGTTCAAGATACCAATGGCTCCCACTGGCGAGAGGGACAGCGTATTGCTGGTTTCGTCTTTGGATCGTCTACCGATCCGCCCCGAGGAGCATTTGCGGAATACATCGTCACCGAAGCAAGCCTAGTCTACCCAGTCCCGGACAAAATCTCCTACCAAGATGCCGCTGTGGTCCCACTCGCCTTTGCAACCGCCGTACAGGCCATGTTCGGGAGGTTAAAACTGCCCGAGCCGAGCAAACCGGCCAAGAGTGCCTTTCCCTTCTTTATCAATGGGGGTGCGTCAAGTGTGGGCCAGTACGCCATCCAACTAGGAAAAGTAGCCGGCGCCTTCGTCATCGCTACCGGATCTTCCCAAAATCACGAGCTTCTAAAGTCACTGGGTGCCGATGCCGTCATAGACTACAAGGATCCCAATTGGCCTGAGCAGATCCAGAAACTCGCACACGGTGGGCTTGAGTTTGCTTTCGATTGTGTCGGCGAGGACAGCACGATAGAGGCCGTTTCAAAGGCTCTATCGCCAACCAAGGGTGGCCACATTGTCACTATCCTCGCCGTGGATAAGATCAGGGATCGGATCGAGAACAAGAAGGTCAAGCTGGAGAGCACTATCGTCTACACTGTATTCGGGCGGCCTATAAAATATGGCACCTTTGACAATTGTGGAGAGCCAACTCCGCAAGACAAGGCATTGTGGGAGAAGTATTTAACCATGCTCCCGGAGTTGCTGTCTAGCGGTAAAATCAGGCCTAATAAGGTGAGAGAGCTAGGTGGCTTCGACAGTATACTAACTGGCTTCCAAGAGCAGCAAGAGGGTAAAGTCAGGGCCGAGAAGCTGGTTTATAAGATCACGTAGGCAACAGAGGTCAGAGAGACAGGTACCTAACATGTATAGAATAATGTCGATAGCACATTTTTAATGATCCTGGACTAAAAGGTCCAATTTCTATATATTAATCTCTAGTATCAGTCATTTCATAGCGGCTCTATCACTTGCCATATTGGTAGTCACCTCGCGTATAGCTAATGCGATATACTACATAGCCTTTCCAGGAGACCATCATTAATCTATATTCAACCACCACATGTTTAATAATGTCTAATATAGCACCACCCGAAATCAATGGGGGTATCTATATATGCAGAGAGCCCAGGCAGGAATAGCATCCTAAGGAAATAGAACACCTCCTCGGCGTATAGCGATATCTGAATTATCTTTTATTTTGATCATCCCCTACGGTGCTGGGCTCAACGGTCCGTTATGGTCTATCGGCTTTTACTTAACAGGTACGAGTCTCAACTCATGCTGCCTTCTTATCCGTCTGTTTATCTGACGGGAAGGGATTATACGAGCCTCGGTCGGCCTGCAGTCCTCGTAGCTTCTCGATTACCTCGTCTAGGGGCACAGGCTTACCCCGGTCCTGGGTGGATGTATCATCTCGGAATCGCACATTCACTTGTCGACCTTTCATCTCCTCGTCTCCGACAACTAGATTATGGCGATCGCGTCAGTATCCACGTAGACTCGAAGCACACAGTTCTAACCATCCTCCACTCCAATAGAAAGAAATGCTTACCAAATATAAAATTGTACTGCGCTAACTGTGCACTTCGCACCTTCTTGGGAAGCGTGTTCCCGCTAGTGTCGATGTCGACAAATATCTTCTCCTTCTTGAGAATATCCCTGACTTCTTGTGCATATGACATGAAGCCCATTCCGACTGGGATAACCATTACTTGACGAGGGCTTAGCCAGAACGGCCACTTCCCTGCAAAGTGCTCGATGAGAATACCTGATTAATTAAATGTAAGCAGTCCAATCGCCTTTATGTTCCCCGACATTCGACACTCTTACCCATGAATCTCTCTATCGATCCCGCCATGGCGCGATGAATGATAACTGGGCGTGCGCAACCGGGACTCAAGGGCTTGATTACTCTCTCCCGTTTCGCTCCACTCTCTCCTGTACCTGAATTCGCCGGGGCCGCGTTACTCGGTTGGACTTCGCTTGCTTTGGCACCCGCCGCCTCTGTAGTAGGTTCATCCTGCTTAGGTTTCGCGATGTGTGTTTCAGCTGTGACATATTCGAGACCAAAGTCTAGCGAGTGTTAGCAACGAATATGTAGTATTATTGGACGAAAGAGGGAAGGAGAGAAGGGGGATATTACTCTCGGGGCCCATGAAGTCGAGTTGAATCGTGGCACATTGCCACTCCTAAATATACAGTCAGCGCGACTCTTTAGACTAGCCACACACGAGGTTTGAAATGAAAACCAAACGTAGTGCTTGAACTGCGATGAAACTGAAAGAAAGAGTAAGTAGGTAGACTGACTCGATTCAGACAGTCCAAGATCTTGATATCAATCTAAAGTATGGTTAGCAAAGTTACAGATAATCAGAGCGGTACCCCTTAAAATATTACCTTAGGTCCGTAGAAGGCGCCATCTCCCTCGTTGAGAGTCCACGACACGCCAGCAGGTCCAGCCGCAAACCCGTTAAGAGCCTCTTTCAGCATGCTCTCGGCCCTATCCCAAGTCTCAATCTGACCCATAAACTTTTCGGGGCGGGTAGATAGTTGAAGCTTGAAGGTAAATCCTAGCAAGCCATACATTTCTGAGAGGAAATCAAACAAATCAGAGATCTCACTTGTGACCTGGTCGAGACGGCAGAAAATATGGGAATCGTCTTGCTGGAAACGACGAACGCGAGTAAGGCCTGAAAGGGCACCGCTTGCCTCGTTCCGATGAAGGACACCAAAGTCAGCGAGACGCAATGGTAGCTGACTATATACCTTGGGACTGTGAGCAAACATGAGGAAATGAGCCGGGCAATTCATGGGCTTCAGGCCCCATTTCTCCTTGTCCAGATCTATCACAAACATGTCCTCTTGGTAATATTCCCAGTGTCCACTAATCTTCCAAAGCTCCGAGTTGAAAATGTTGGGAGTAATGACTAACGTAGATGGTTAGTTAACTATGGTTAGAAAGGGGGGGAAATGGAGGTCGGTAATGGACAAACCTTCTTGATAATCGCGTTTGTGGTACTGATCTCGAATGTATGCAAGAAGTGTGTTATAGACCCTTGTACCGTGAGGCAAAAAGAAGGCCGAGCCAGGAGAGAGTTCGTGAAACATAAAGAGCTCTTGCTCTTTGCCGAGCTTTCGATGATCTCGCTTGGCTGCCTCCTCCAGGAATTTTTTATGTTCCACCATCTTCTTCTTATCCGGGAAGGATACGCCGTAAATACGTTGGAGGGAATCGTTCTCCTGAGACCCTAGAAAGTATGATGCCGAGTTCTTCATGATGGAGAATGCTTCAATTCGACCAGTGTCAGGCACATGCGGCCCACGGCAAAGGTCGATCAGGGGACCATTACGATATACGGTAGTAGAAGTGCCATCGGGAATCTTGGTGGAGATGATGTGCTGCTTGTATTTGTTATAGCTAAACATTTCGAGTAGCTCATCCTTGGTCATCTCAAGACGTTCGAATCGCTGACGCTCTTTAACGATATCTCCAACAATACGCTCCAGAGGTGTCCAGTCGCTTGTCTGGACAGCACCTCCGCTGGGTAGGGCCATCTCGTAGTAGAAGCCATCATCGATTGGGGGACCGATACATAAGGAACAGCCGAACCTCCTCTCGCAGGCCTCGCCAAGGATATGGGCCGAGCTGTGCCAGAACACCTCCTTTCCTTTAGGGTCGTCAAAGGTTAACAATTCGAGTTTGCAACTTTGCTCCAGAGGCCTTTCCAGGTCCCATAATTTGTCTCCATCTATTCTAGCGACAACAGAGCGCTTGTACAAACTATTCGACACACCCTTTGCAATCTCGCCAGGCGTGGTCTCCCAGCTCGTTCCAATCTTAACAGAGCCGTCAGGCAGGGTAATTGTAATCTGCTCTCGCGGTCTCTTGGCAATCTCCTCATCATACTTCTTCTTTAGGCGGTCAAACAAGTCGAGACGTGTCTTGAGGAAGTCAGGCGGTGGTGTCATCTCGAGGGGGCCAGCGTTAGCATCTTCGCTGGCTGTTTTACTCTTCTTGTCCTTCTTTGAAAGCTTTGGCCCACCAACCACAACTTTCTTGACATCCCCAGACCCGGCGTCAGCCATGTCGTCGTAATATTTTAAGGGGAGTCGAGTGGTTGTCGAGTAGTGTAAAGTCGGGGTTGTAGGTTTACAACTTGGCAATGGAAAGAACGGAAGAAAAGTTGGGTTGAGTCACAAGTTCACAACCAATGACAGAAACAATTCCGTAAACGCTTCTAACAACGTTAAATTAATACATAGCGTTAAGTGGTACCTTAACCCAGGCGCAGGTGCTTTATAGGGTAAAATATAGGTATTTAGCCCACTAATACGTACCCCTCTACCCCGCCAGCCCTGCAAGACTACTTATGTACATGTAAGTACTTACTTTAACGTCTAAATAGAGATTGATTTAACGGTAACTTTTCTTATCTCAGGTGACCTTCGACCACAGTTTTGAAAAATTTAAGTTCGGGGGGTTGCACCCCTTTAGCCACCCTACTTCCCAGCCAATTACAACACCGTGTAACCCCTTAGAAAGGCGTTAAAAAAGCTGGCGCACCACTATTAACACATACTAGAGGTCACCCCAAGGGCTGACATAATCCTTAAGTTTTTAGCTACGGCGAGATTTAACCCGCTTTTTACCTTGATAAAGCTAAGGAACTGCTGGCCAATCAAAGCGTAAGGCTGGGTAAGTGGCGTAAAACTAATGGCATAAAGCTAACAAATTAACGTAAAATTAATTAATTAAAACGATTAAAATAAAAAGATTTAATTAATTAAAATAAAGAATAATTAACGTAAATTATAAGTTAAAAGTTTACATAAATTAAAAACCCACGTTAATATAAAATATTACTTTTTATTTTAAATTATACATTATTTAATTAAAATAAAATGTTTTATTAATTAAAAAAAATTAAAATAAATCTAACGTTTAACGTTATATAATATAATAAAAAATATAATATTAAACGTATTATACGCGTATATAATATTACTTTTATAATATTACGCGGTAAAATTAATAATTAATAATTATACGTTAATATTATAAAAATACAAAAAATTAATTTAATATAAAAAAAATATTATTATTAAATATATATTTAAATTAAATATTTAAATATTCCCGTTTTAAATTATTTATATTAAAAAAATGTTTAATATATTATTACGTAAACGTAATAAAAAATGTGTTAAAGTTAATTAAATAATAATTTTTATATAATAATAATTATAATTTAAAACGTATTTAAATTTTATTTTAATAAGTTTAAATTAATCTTTAAAAAACGGCGGGCTACGCCCGCCACCCAACACTTGGTCCGTGTGTTTATATTTATAAAACGTATTAAAAGTTTTTTCGAAATTTAATTTAAAATATTATTACGCTAAAAAACCTTTACATATTAAATTTATATAATTTTAAATTAAATATTAAATTTAAAATTAATTAATATATTATAATAACGTATAAAATAACTTTAATTAAAATAATTTAAAATTAGCAATTTGCTTAATTTATTTTTTTAACTTTTTTATATATTTATATAATTTTACATTTTTATATTTTAAACCAAAACGTTAAAAATACTTATTAGTAAAAGCATTTAAAATCATAACTAATGTTATAATTAACATTATAATTAATTAATATAATTAATTAATAATATATAAAAATATTTTTTATTTTATCGCTAGTTTAATAATAAAACTATTATTTAAGCTTTTTTAACTTTTTATATATCCGTATAACGTTACGCGTTTATATTAAGCTTTATTTATTATATTGTTTATTATAATACGTATTACGGTTAATTTTAACCTTATTTAACGTTATAAAATTAAAAACGCGTAAATTTAATCGATAAATTTAACAATAAAATTAATAACTATTATATTAATTAATTATTTATTTATTATAATATATAAAACGCGTTAATATTATTATTTTTAATAATGTTGTTAATGATAATTATTTTTATTAATAAAGAGATTTTTACTAGGCAATATTTTATAATTGCCTTAAACCACAATTTAAAAAAAAATTTAAAAAGGTTATACAGTATTATAATTAGCTGGGGAGTGGCGTGGTTAAAAGGGTATAACCCCCCGAACTTAAATTTTTTAAACGTGTGGTTTAAAGTCATTTAAAATAATTTAAATTATTAAATTAATTATTAAAAGATTTTCTATAAGAATTTTATTATTTATAAGGTTTAATTTAGATTTATAACCAATATATTAATAAAATATAATATTTTATTTAAAAATATATATAATTTTAATAAAATTAAGTTTATAATAAATATAATAGTTATAAAAATAATTATAATAAATTTAAAACAGCGTTTTAAGTTTTATTAAACTTAATTTAAAAATTATAAATAGTTTATAACTATTTAAATAATTAATTTTTAAAATTAAACTATATTAATATTTAATATTATAATATTATAATAATATATTTCCATTTAATTAAATTATTAAATTATTAAATAATGATTAAATAGTAAATAAAATTAGTTTAAAATAATTGATATATTTTAAACAATATATAAAATTGCATATAAAAAACCTTAAACGTTTTTTTATTTTTAACAGCTATAAAAGTTATATTTTAATAAAATTTTAAAAATATTATTATAAATATAATATTATAACTTTTTATATATTTACCTATTTATTTTATAAACTTTAACTTTTAAATATAACCATATTTTTAATTTTAAAATACGCGTATAAATTAATTATTAAAAATTTAATTCGTTAAGGTTTTATATATATAAAAAAAAAAGACTTTTTCTCTTTATTTTATATTATATTTTAAACTATCTTTATAGAAAGTAATATATAAGCCGGTTTCGAGGTAATAAAATTAATTTCTTTAAATAATAATAAAGTTATTTTAAACCTTAACATTATTTAAATTGCTTATATGTTATCCTTAAACCTTAATCTTTTTAATTTTTTTAAAATATTATATAATATTACATAAACTGTTTTATAATTTATTTTTTTAAAAAATTAAATTTTTAACTATTAATTTAATTTATTAATTAAGATTTTTAAAATTATAAATAAATTAAGTAAAATTACGTATAAATTATTATATCGGATAATTTTATTAAAAGCAAAGGTTATAAATTTTTAAAAGATAAATTATATGTTTTTTAAATATTAAAAAGTTAAAAATAAGCAATTATAATATGGAAGACTTTTTACTTAAATTAAAGGAAATACTATTTAAATTAAAAAAAAGGGTAATGGCGTTGTAAATAATAATATTATCGTTAAAGGTAATACCTTATAAAGGCTTTAATAGACTCCCTAACGTTATGGTATTTACAGGAATATAAATCATAATGTATAAATGTATTAAGCTAAATTAAAAAATATTAATAAAGAAAATTAATTAAATTTTAATAAAATTAAATATATTGTAATTAAGTAATATTTAATTAAATATAAAAGGTTTAAAATTGTAAACCTTTAATACGTATAAGCTTTTAACCGGTGGTTTACGTTAATTAATTAAAGTAAAGTTAAAAATTTTTTAACTTGTTTTTTTTTACTTAATATAAAATTTTAAAAAAACTTAAAGCATTTTTTAACCTGTTTATTTTTAATTTAATATAAAACTTTAAAAAGATTTAAAACATAAAAAAACTATATTTTAAAAAACATTTTATAATTATAACCACTTTAAAAAAATATATAAAAATAGGTATAATAATATTTAAATATTAAATATTAAATAAATATTTTTTATAATTTATTTTAATAAACGTTAATAATATTATATTAAATAATATTATTATTATAAAATATAAAATGTTTAATAAAATTTATTTCCATTTTATAAATAATATAACATTTTTATTTAAATATATATATATATATATATAATTAAATAATTTATAATTAAAAGTTTTAAACCGTATGTTTTATTATTTATTTCATTTTAAATTAATTAAAATATAATTATTAAAAGTTAATGTGTTTTTAATGTATTTGGTAAAATGCGCCATTGTTTTTAACGTTTTTTTACCATTTTAAAATGGATTTTAACTATTTCTTTAAATGTTAACGAAACATAATAAAGTAAACTTGTTAAAATATATATAATCATAATTAATTTAAATTTAAATATAAGGTTTTTCATTTAAATTTACTTATATTATAAATATAATAAAAATAAACATTAAAAAATTAAAGTAAATAAATTTGTTAAATAATGTATTTAATATAATTAATTTAAATTTATTACCTTTTAAATTAAACTTGATATTATGTTAAATAAATTTAAAAATAATTATTCGATAAAGTTATTATAAGATTTAAACCAATTAAATTAATTACATTTTTTCAACTTATTTTACCGTGTTTTATTAACATTTAAAAAGATAGTTTAAAGCAATTATAAAATATTTTTTAATAAAAATCTTTTATATGGTAAAAATATAATTAAAGATAATAATAAAATTTATCGTCGTATATTTAATAAAAATCACTTAAAATAACTAAATAAATTAAATAAATTAAATAAATTAAATAAATTAAATAAATTAAATAAATTAAATAAATTAAATAAATTAAATAAATTAAATAAATTAAATAAATTAAATAAATTAAATAAATTAAATAAATTAAATAAATTAAATAAATTAAATATATTTTTGTTAAGATTTTAATCGCGTATTTAATTTATTACACGTTTTTAATTAATTAAACTTTAAGTTAAATAAATTTAAAAGATTTATTATTTATAATATATTTTATACCTTTTTAATATATTTACGTTATTAATGTTTTAATTTATTTTAAATAGTTTTTATGCAAATTTAATAAATTTTATGTATATAATATACATATTCTATTTAATAACTTAATAATTTATTTAATATTTTTAATTTCTATTTACCATTTTTTGTTTTATTTTATTATTAAATTAATATTTTACTTTTTTCAACAATTTAAGTTAATTAATAAATGTAATAAATGTAATAAATAATTAATAATTATTTAGTAATTATTTAATATTTATTTATGTTTATATATAAATTTAATTTTTAATATTTATCATTAAATTATTTAATTGTTTAATTATTTAACTAATCATTCCTTTAATTATTTAAGTTAATTATTTATATATATTAAATAATTTAATGGTTTTTAATTAAATTTATTTTAATTATTATTTTAATTATTTTAATCTTTTATTACACTTTATTAATTAAATAATTTAAATTATTTAAAAAAGTTAAACTATATAATCTTTTAAATTATTATAACAAATCGGTTACTTGTAACCGATAGGGCCAAGCCGAAGTCTGGAAAAAAGTATGAATTTTTGAAATTCTTTATTAATAAATTTATATTATTCTTTTTTTTAAAAAAAAAAAAAAAAAAAAAAAAACTTTAATTGAAATATTTCAAGTCTTTAAAAACCTACCCGGGAGCTGCTTACGTAATTTGCGTGGCTGACTAATTTAGTGTGGCTCAAAAGATAGTGGCGTTAATTGTCGCGGATTTTTAATAAGTGGTCCGTGCGCTTATCAATTACTTATGTAATACTTATCAATTACCTTATCATTACTTTATCAATTTCCCATAGTAATTTCCGAAAAAAGTTCCAATATAATAACCAGACTTCGTCTTGGATTAATTATTTATTACATTTTTTAATTAATTTAAATTGTTGAAAAAACTAACAAATTAATTTAATAAAATTTAATAAACTTTTTAAATTTATGTAACTTAAAATTTAATTAATTAAAAACGTGTAATAAATTAAATGTACGATTAAAATGTTTATTTAATTTATTTAATTTATTTAATTTATTTGTTTTAATTGTTTTTTAATAAATGTACGACGATAAATTTTAATGATTTAATAATTATTTATGCTTATATAAATATTTGATTTTAAATGTTTATCATTAAACTATTTAATTATTTAATTATTTAATAATTTAACTAATCATTTCTTAAATTATTTAAATAAATTAATTATGTATATTAAATTATTCACCAGGTTTTAATTAAATTTATTTTAATTAATATTTTAATTATTTTAATCTTTTATTTTACTTTATTAATGAAATCATTTAAATCATTTAAAAACGTTAAATTATATAATCTTTTAAATTATTATAATGATAATAATGATGATAATGATGTATTTTACGTCCGGGTGAGATTAATCTCGACTTTATATAAAAGTATAAAACGGCGGGAGTGAAGCTATTTACATATGCTTGTATTAACATGTTAAATAATTATATAAGAAATCCTTTTTTTTGCTATTAATATAACTTTATTAACCTTGTTATTTAAATAGCTTGGAAAAGCTTGTTATTATTGTATAGCTTTAAAAAGGACTTATAATTATTATATAACTTGAAAAAGCTTGTTATTGTTAAATAGCTTTAACAAAATTTATTATTATTAAATAACTTAAAAAACTTGTTATCGTTGTATAACTTTAAAAAGGCTTATTATTGTTAAATAGCTTAACGAGCTTTATTATTGTTAAATAGCTTAAAAAGCCTATTGTTGTTATATAATTTAAAAGGTTTATTATTGTTAAAATAAGTTTAAAATAGCTTATTATTGTTGTTCATAAATGTGGGGACTTGTTTCCGACCTAATTGTCGGTTTTTTACGAGATGACTTATATAAGATTTAACAGTTTAACCATTTGTTCAAGTGGAAAATTATTATAATAAATTAATTATTTATAACCGATACAGCTTAATAAGCTCACAATAGTGTTTTTAATAATAAAAGCTTTTATTAAAAAGAATTTTTAAAATAGTTAATATATTTTAAAGATTTTTATAACTAACAATTAATGCCAATTATATAAATTATGTTAAAGTATTTTACATTACCTTTTTTTTAAAAAAATTTAAAGCGTTTTTACTTTATTTTTAGTATTATTTTTGCGAAAATATTTAACTTGTTTTGTTTTAATAAGCTTTTTTTATCCTTTAAATTGTTTTGTTAAATTTTTTAAAAAATTCTAAAGTTAAAGCTTTACTTTTATTAAGGTAGGTATATTTAAGCAAAATTTTATTTTATATAATAATATAACCTTTTTTATTATTTTTATTATTATTTTTATAAAAATCATTATATTTTTAATTTTTTATTTTCTAACGCTTTTATTAAACTTTTTAAATTTTATATATTTTTACCCATTCATTTAATTATAAATTTAAAGGAAGTCTTTATTTTCTTTATTTATTTCTTTATTCTTTGGATTTTTTTATTTATATTGTTTATTTTAGAAATAACTATTAAAATAAAGGCATTTTATAAAGTAAATATTTTTGAAATAAGTATTTATGCGGTACTTTTAAGATAGTAAATGTTTTCTAAATAATAAGCATTTTTTAAGTAATAAATATCTTTGAAATTATTGGTATTTTTAAGCTAATAACTTTCGAGATGGTAAATGTTTTTAAACCGATTAATACTTTTGGGTTAATAAATACTTTTTAACCGGTAAATACTTTTAATTAATAAATATTTTTAAATTAGTAAATGCTTTTATCGAAATTAATATTTTTAACGTATTAAATATTGTTATAAAAGGGTTTTTTTATATAAAAGGCATTTTAAAAATATTAAATATTAAGTTAATTTTAATTATTTTAGCAAATTTTATTATATTTTTCCTTTTTACAATAAATGGCAATTTCTTTTTAAAATAATAAATTTTTCCATATTTAAATTATTTTCTTTATTTATTATATTTCAAATTTATTAATAGGCTTATAATAATGTTTTTAATAATAAAAGCTTAAATTAAGAAAAATCTTTAAAATAGCTAATCTATTTTAAAGATTCTTATAATTAACGACTTAACGCCAATTACGTAAATTATATTAAGTTATTTTACATTATCCCTTTTTTAAAAAAGTTTAAAACGTTTTTGTTTTATTTTCGATATTATTTTTTTAAAAATATTTAACACGTTTTATTTTAATAAACCTTTCTTTTTTAAATTATTCTATTAAACTTTTTAAAACGTTTTATAAAATATTTCTTTTTAAAACATTTTAAGGTTAAAGTTTTATTTTCGTTAAGATAAATATATTTAGGTAAAACTTTACCTTGTATAACAATGTAACCTTTTTTGTTATTTTCGTTACTATTTTTGTAAAAACTATTATATTTTTTTTATTATTATTTAACATTTTTATTAAATGTTTTAAATTTTATATATCTTTACTTATTAATTCGATTATAAATTTAAAAAAAACCTTTATTTATTTTATTTATTTTTTTATTATTTAAATCTTTATATTGTTTATTTTAAAAATAACAATTGGAATAAATGTCTTTTATAAAATAAACATTTTTAAAATAAATATTTTATATAAAATAAATACCTTTAAGATAGTAGGCGTTTTTTAAAATATTTTTAGGGTTGTTAATATTTTCAGGCCGATAGTTTTCGGGGTGGTAGGTATTTTTAAACCTATTAGTGACTTCTGGCTAATAGGTGCTTTTGTAGGTGGCGTTTAGCTGGTAGATGGCTTTTGGCCGGTAAATATTTTTAACCGGTAAATACTTTCGGATTGGTAGGTACCTTCGTTAAAATAGGTATTTTTAACGTATTAAATATTTTTATAAAAGACTTTTTTTATATAAGAGACGTTTTGGAAACGTTAAATATTAAGTTAATTTTCGTTACCTTTATTATATTTTTTTTCTTTATAATAAATGGCAACCTTTTTTTTAAAAATAATAGGTTTTTTTATATTTAAGTTATTTTCTTTATCCGCTATATTTAAAATCTACATTACGTTTAAATTTTTAATTTTAATTTTAATTTTAGGTTTAAATTTTTTATTATCTTACTTTTTAAAATTATTAAAATCGTTAAAATATTTAACATCGTTAAAATTTTCAATATTATTAAAATTTTTTATTTTATTAATATTTTTTATAAAATTTTTATTAAAATCTTCTATAAAATTATTTACATTTTTAAAATTTTTTATTTTATTTCAATTTTCTACCTCATTAAAATTATTTTTTTCTTTACAATCTTTTTTTAAAACTTTAATTTAAACTTTTTTTAATTTTATTTATTGCATTTTTTATAAAATATCTTTTTATCTATTAAATAATTATACTTTTGCTATAATTTAATAATAATTTAACTAAAATTTTAAAATTTTATATAATTTTATAAAAATTAACTAAATAAAATTAATCATTTTTAAAAAATATTTAATTATAATAAATAATATTTTAAAACTTTACTTTTATTTATTTCTATAAATTGATAATATTTTAATAATATTTTTTTTAAATATCTTAAAAATTATTATACCTTTAAATTTATAACTTATTTATTTATTATAATTTTTAATTATTTTTAAAATTATATATATATAATTATATAATTACGTTTTAAATAATTATTAATTAAATTTAATTTATATAAAATATTTAATAATTTTATTAAAATTATAATCGTTTTATAATTTATATATTATAAAAATATCCGTTTAATATTATTTAAAAAATATTATTTTATTAATTAAAAATATATTATTATTTCCTAAGTAATTAATATTATAAATTTTACTAAATTTTAAGTTTTTTATAATTAATTTTTATATTATTTACTATATTATAATATAAATTTATTTAATATTATAAATTTGAAATTTTTTTTCTTCTTATTTATTTTACGTTATTTTAATAAATTTATTATAATTTTAATCTTTTTCTAAAATTTTTATTAAAGTAAATTATTATTTAATAGTTATTTTGTTTATTATTATTTTGTAAAAATAATAAGGTATAAAAGATTTATATTTATTAAGGTAAAAATATAAAGATATTAAATATATTATTATCTTTTTAAAATAAATATTTATATTATATAAATAAAAGAAAATTATTATAAATAAAATTATTTATTTATTTATTATTAAAATATTATTATTATTTAAGATATTAAAATATAATTGTTTAAATAATAATTATATAACTAATATTTTATTATTAAAATTTATTTATTAACGAAATATATTATGTTTTATTAATATATATATTATTTTTAAGTTAAATTATATTTATAGTTTTTTTTATAATTTAACGGCTTTATTATTTTTATATATTTAAATATTTATTTATAGGTATTTCTTATCGAAAGTTTTTACCAATTTTGTAGTGTTTTATATTACTAATTTTCGAAAATATTATTAATTATTTTTTATTTATATTTTTTTTATTAAACTAAATATTTTAAAATTGGCTTTTTACTTATTTTATTTATTTGTTATTTTAAAAAATTTTATATTTTAAAAGATAGTAAATTTTTGGTATTTTTTTTAATAAATATTTTTTTAAATTTTAGTTTTTCTTTACCAAATAGATTGGCATTTATAAAAGTTAATATTAAATAAGCGATAGAAATTACGTAATATATTTACTAATAATAAAAGAAATTTAATTTATATATTAAATTGTCGATTTTCTTTAAAATAATAAATAATTTAAATTTTTATTAAAAATTTCTTTTTTTAATTTTCTTAATAAATAATATTTTTTATATAAATGTAAATATACATTTTTTTTTTAAAAAAATTTAAAGTTTTATTTTTAATTATACTATATCTTTACATTAATAATGATATCATTAATTATTATTTTTATTTTTTATTAATATAAATTGCCTTAAATTTTTTTATTTTTTTATTTTTTTATTTTTTTTAAAATTAATAAAAATAATTATATTTTAAATTTAAAAATGTTTTTATTTAATAATTAATTTAAAATTAATAGTTTTAAACTATTTAATTATATTATAACGTTAATATTATTTTTATTTACGTTATATTTAATTTTACAATTATATAAAATCGTATAATTATTTTTACGTCTTAATTTTAAAGTTTATTTTAACTATTTGTTTATAAATAATAATTTATAAAGATTACCAATATTATTTCATAATTTTTCTATAATATTTGCTATAATATATATATAAATTTTAAGTTTTTATTTAAAATAATCTTCATTAATAAATTTTAATTTACCAGGAATAATAATATATATTATATTTTTGCCTAATTACCTATTATATATTTAATATATTTTAATATTAATCAATATTTTTTATTACATTTATATATTATTATTATTATTACGTTAAAATTCTAAAATTTATTTTGGTATTAAAATATATTTTTTATATATACCTTTAATAAAGTTATTATAAAGTTCATTATGATTTTATAATATAATATTATTAATTCATTTAAAATTTTTATTAGTTAATTTATATTATTTAATATTTTACACAATATATTAAATATTATGTTAATTTAATTATAAAATATCTTATATTAAATTTATTTAAATTATATACCATTTTCTTTATTTAAAATATTATTTAATATTATATATGGAATTTTAATATACACAATTTTTATTAACTATTTTTATTAAAGATATATAATATTCCGTCTTTATTAAAAGTATATGAAAAATTTTTAATAAATAAAAATTTCTTCTTTTTTTAATTTTCTAATAATTTTTAATAAACCGTAATCTTTAACATATCCGTCTTAAATTCAATTATAAAATCCTTTTTTTAAATTTACTATTATTTTCATAATATATTTAAAATTATTTATTATAATATCCAATTAGTTTTTATCTTCTTAATTTTTTTTATCTTAATTATTTAAATTATTTATTATAAATCATTTAAATAAAATATTGGATACTAAGTTAATTTGTTTAAGTATATATTAAATATTTAAATAAAATTGAGATAAATATATTAAAACTATCATTAAGTAAGGACTTAATTTCATTAAATTCATTAAATATAGTATACATTATTTAACCATTTTTTATATATTTTTATAATTTATTAAAATAATGATTTTTTAAACGTAAAATTATATATATATTTACAAACTTTTATATATTTAAATTAGTTTTATTATTTTTAATTTAATGGCTTAAAATTATTATTTAATTTTTAGTAAAATTTAATTAAAGAATAAAATTAAGTTAACAAAGTTAATAATTAATTATATTTTATTTTATTTATTATTATTATAAAAGAATATAATTTTAAAACCTTTTTCTTAAATTACATTTAATTTTAAGAATTTATTTTTATTTTTATTTTAATAGATTAAATATATAAATAAAATTAAAAATTTTTAAATACTATTAAAATTTTATTTTTTATTTTAAATAAATATAAATTTTATTAATTTTATCCATTGCTTTCTTCTAATTATCATTTTAAATATACCTTTAATTATTTCTCTTTAAATTATAAAATTAAATTTTTATTTTTATAAAAATGTTGATTTTTATTAATATTAAGGTATAAATCTTTTTAAAAAATTTAAAATATTAATATATATTTTTAATATTACCAAAATTATAAACATTTCGATTTTTTAAAAAGTTTTAACTTAATTTATAAATAAAGAAATATTTAAACCGTTTATAATATAATTTATAAATAAAGAAATATTTAAACCGTTTATAATATAATTTAATAATTTAATAATTAAATATTTTATAAAAGATTTCTTTAATTTAATAATTAAATTTAATTTTTAAAATTGCGTAAAAATTAATTTTAAATATTTTAAATATTCTTTAACTATTTTAAAAAAAAATAATTACATTATTAATATATATTACATAAAAATCTTCATATAATTCCAACTTTTAATCTATATAATATTATATATATCTGGCGTTAGTTTAAAAGATTATTAAAATAACGTTTAATATTTTAAATCTTTTAAATAATATAATTACTATTTAATTGTAATAGTTTGGCTAAATTAATAATTAATACAAAAATCTAAAACCGTTTATAATTATAATATATAAATATCTTTTTATTTTATTAATTATATCTTTTGATGTAAATAAAAACTATATATTTAATGTAATAAATTTATTTAAAAATTAAAAATTAATAATAATTTATTTTTTATATATACCATTAAACATATAATACATAATAAAAATAAAATATTGAAAAGATAGTAGCTATTTTCTATACTTTATTTTATCATTTTTATATATATTATTAAATATTTTATTTACTATCTTTTAATTTTTAATATTTAATTTATATATTTTAATTAATAATTAATTTTAATTTTACCATCTTTTTATTAAATAATTTATTATTTTTTTATTATTTATTATTTTAATAAATCTAAATTAATTTTGAATTTTAGATTTATTTATAAATTAATTAATTTATTTTAAAAAACTATTATAAAGATTTTAGAAATATACATACGCGTTTTTCTTTATTTTAATTGATAGGCTCGCGGTGGTGTTCCTGATGATAAAAGCTTGAATTAGAAAGAATCTCTGAGATAGCTAGTCTATTTTAGAGATTCTTATAGCTAGCGACTTAGCACCAATTACATAACCTATGCTAGGCTATCTTACATTAATAAATAATATATTTTTTAACCGTTAAACGTTTAATAAACAAATTATTCCTATTTAATTTTTATTACTTTATATAATAAATTAAACGTTTTTTAATATCTTTTCGAATAAATTTAATATTTTTACTATTTTATTTATTAAATTAAATTTTATAAATAATTAAAAATCTTCTATTATATTCTTAATTATTATTATAATTATTTATATAAACAATATTTTCTTGTAAATTATAATTATATATTTTTCATATTAATAATCTTTTATATAACCTAGTTTTTATTTCTATTTAATATAAATAGGTTTATTTATAGAGTTTAAAAAAGATATGGTTTTAAATATTTTAAATAATATAAATATTCTTAAAAATCCGTTTATTTTAATAATAAATATATAATCTTTATTAAAATCTTTAAAGTTTATAATAAATAAATTTACGTAAAATATTGGCATTTATATCATAATCCTTAATAAAATAATAATATGAATTAAAGTTAAAACCCGCCAACAAATAAAATTTTATTTCTTTATAATAAATACAAAAATAATCATTTTATTATAAAATCTACATACTATAATCTACATACTATAATCTAACTATTATAATATATATTAACCATATATTTATATAAAAAAATGTTTTTAAATAATAAATTAAATTATAAATTATCATTTAAAATTAAAATTAAAATTATAAAAATCCCTATTATATAATTATCGGATTGTACTCCTTTAATCTTTAGAATAAATATTATTTATTATATAAATAATATATATTTTATAACATCTTTTTTTATTACAACGTTTGTATTTATAATTTATATTTTAAAAATATATTTTTGTAATTATAATTAATTAACTAAAATATTAATATATCTTATATTTATATAAATCATTATTATTTTAATTTCATCTTTTAATATAACTTTTATTTAAAAATATATATATATTATGAAGCTATATTCTTATAATACATTCAGTTTTAATTATATAATAATAATATTAAAAACGTTATTTACTAGGAATATTTCTTTTATATAATTATATATTTTTTAATAATCTTCCAAAATTTTAAATCTTTTTATACATTTTAAATAAATTATATTTAAAAAAAGTTATTTTATTTTAAAGTTTATTATAATAAATATAACGTATTATCCTTTTAAGAATTTTATTAATAATATATTTAATTACGTTTTTATTAAAGAATATTATTAATTATTTATAAAATAAATATATAAAATAAATATTAATATTACTAATTTTTTCCTAACCTTTTTCCTTTTAATTACCAATTTTTATATATATTTCGTTATAATCTTCTTCAAATTTCTTTTTATTATAATATATTTTCATAAGATCATTTTTTACTTATATTTTTCTCTTTAAAAATCAGTTATATTTAAAAATATTTTATTTTAAATATTAAAATATTCATTAATAAATTAGCTAAATTAAACTTATGGTTAATAAAAATATTTATAAAAATGCTATCTTTAATAATAATAAGTGATGTTATTTCTAAATTACCATAACAGCCTTTCCAGGTAGATTACCCCATAAAATAGGTGCAAATAACTGGCAATTAAAATTATTAGTAAAATGATATAGCCCCATTCGGATCTACAACCGTTTTAAAAGTCTTCCCATTTTCGTAAAAAACTTCACAATTTTTTTAAAAATAAATAACAATAATAATAAAATATTACAATTTCTTTAATTAATTAACCCCCAAATCGTCGCAAATCTTCTTTATCGTCGGATAGCTTTAAAATATGCGTAAATCGCATTTCAAATCCTCTTAATAAATATTAAAGGTTATAAACAAACATAATACTTATTAACGTACAAATTAAAGCACAAATACTAATTAAACTAACTATCAACGCCTCCTCGTATTAAATTACGCTTATTAAAACGCCCACAATAGTCTTATCTTATTATATCGGGAAAAAGTGGCGTATAAGGCTATTTTAATTAAAACAAATCGATTTAAATAAAAAAAAAAAAACAGTAAAAATTATTAATGGTTTAATTGTTTTATCAATTAAATTTCGAGGTTTATTTATGCGTTAGGAATTAAAGAGATTCGAATCTATCGAATATTTTAATTTGTAAATTACTTCTTATCACTTAATAATATTTTGCCTTATTTACGTTATTCTCTTACAAAACTTATACTAATAAATTTGCCTATTTAAGCTAGTTAATTTAATATAGGTATCTTTAAATAAAAACGTTATTATTAACAAAAAAGTTAAATATAAATATTATTATTCGTAAATTACTTACCACTATTCGCAAATTAATATAATTTTACTTCTAAATTAATACCTTCTATCTATAAATTACTTTTTTAATTACAATACAAAATACAGTCGCATTCTTTCAAATTTAACATCAATCAATTAATTAAATTATAAATAATTAAAAGATATTAAAAGATTTATAAATATCTATTATTATTATTAAAAAATATCAACGTTTTATAAAGGTATTAAAATAAATTAAAAAGATGTCGATTTATAATAATTTTTATGGCCAAATATATACACCTATTTTATGGGGTAATTTATATTATAAGCCCGGCAAGGTAATCTAAAAATAGCATCACTCATAATAATAACCTAAACTAGGTTTTTAGCTACAATTATATTTTTAATTTCGGTTTTAACTTTAATTAAATTAATTAAATTAACCGGTTTTTTATAGTTTTTAAGGTATTTTTTTATATCTTTAATTAAAACTTTAACCACGTCTTTTATAATTTTCTTAGGTAAGTAATTTATTTAAATACTTTAAAATTTTATTTCAATTAAGGTTTTTATATTATCCAATATAAGTTATGTTAATAATAATTTTTTATATTTCTTTTAATATTATTAATGAAATTAAATTAATAAAAATAATAAATAAGATAAATAAATTAAATATTATAACAATAAATTTATTGATATATAATTCTTTTATAATAACATAATTGTAATAAGTTTAAAATTTCTTTTCAAATAAATAAAATAATCGTTTAAAATTATATTTTTATTAAATTCATAAATTAAAATTTATAATTTAAAATAAATAAAATTATATAATTATAATATTTATTATATACATAAAATAAATTTATAAGTTTTAATATTTTATAATAATTTCATTATTTAAATTACGATAAATATATTTTCGATTAAATAAATCTAGTTATAAATTATTATTCATATTATAATTTATGCGTGTATAAAATTAATTCTAAACTTCTTAATAATAAAACTTAAAATATATTATAAAAGAATTATGATAAGAATTTTCTATTCTTTTATAAAATAAATTATTTATTATATTTAAAAGTTTTTATAAAATAATTATAGGAAATTATTTTAAATAATTCTTTTTTCAACATTATTTTAAACAATTATTCGTATTAATTTTATAAATAAATAAATATTTTTTTAATAAATATTATCGAAAGTTGTTATATAATCTTTTATATTATAAAATTATAGAATGTTTAAATAAAAATAATTAATATAATATAATTGTTATTTATTTAATTTATTATTATTTATATTTTATTATTATATAAATTTAATTATATTATCAATATTTTATAATAAGTTTTATATTTATCCTTTAGGAAAAATAATTTATATTATTGTAATAATATTTTAAATTTATGATTTTATAATTTTATTTATTTTATTTTAATAATTAATTTTTAATTAATAAAATATGTATAAAAATTTAAAATTTAAATATTTAAATAAATTTTATATTAAAATATAGAAGTTTATTAAAATTTAAAAGTTTATTAAAATATAATAATTTTTTAAATTTATTAAATTTATTAAACGGTAAACATTTATTAAATAATAAAGGTTTATTAAAATTTTATAATTTATTAATTAAAGGTTTATTAAAATTAGTTAAATAAGAAATAAATTAGAAAATTTATTTAAAAAAAGATATTTAAAAATCTTTTTTTATTTATAAGTCAGTTTAAAATTGATTTTAAAAATAAAATATAAGTATAGTTTTTAAAAAGGTTAAAACGATAAATTTAATTTAATTATTGTTTATTTTAATTAATTAATATAAGTTTTATATAATAATAAATAATTTATTTAATTTTTAAAATTTAAAAGTTTAAAAGATTTTTAAAATTTTAAATTATATTTAAATTTGGTATTTTTATATTAAAATCTTCTTTTTTAAAAAAAAAGATATAAACGTTTATATTTTTAAAATCTTTTTTTATTTAAAATAAATTAATAATTTATTTGTTAAAATAGAGTTTTAATTTTTAGTTTTAAATATTAATTATTAATTTTAAAGATAATAAAAATATTTAATATTAAACTTTAATTTTTAAGGGTAAAAGAATAATAAAAATAATTATATAATTTTTTAATTAGCAAAGATTTTATAATTAAAATAATTTATTGTATTTATTAAAAACAATAATTATTTTAAAGTAATTAGTTATATTTTTGTTATTTAATATTTAACGTTTTACATTAAATTTTTTTTGTAAGAAAAGGTAAAAATAATTATAAATTTTATAAATAAATGATTATTTTTTTAGTATATATCAAATTGATAAATATAATAAAAAGTGATGTTATTTTTAGATTACTTTACCGGGCTTATAATGTAAATTACCCCATAAAACAGGTGTATACATTTAGCTATAAAAATTATTATAAATCGACATTTTTTTAATCTACTTTAATACTTTTATAAAACGTTAATATTTTTTAATAATAATAATAAATATTTAGAAATTTTTTAATATTTTTCGATTATTTATAATTAATTTAATTAATTAATATTAAATTTGAAAAAATGCGACCGTATTTTATATTGTAATTAAAAAAGTAATTTACGGATAAAAAATATTAATTTATAAGTAAAATTATATTAATCTGCAAATAGTGGTAAATAATTTACGAATAGTAATATTTACATTTAAGTTTTTTATTAATAATAACGTTTTTATTAAAAGATATTTATATTAAATTAATTAGTTTAAATAGGCAAATTTATTAATATAAGTTTTATAAAGAAATAACGTAATTAAAGCAAAATATTATTAAGTAATAAGAAGTAATTTACAAGTAAAAATATTCAATAATACTTCTTAATAATATCTTTTAATAAATTTAAATTTCCTTAATTTTTAACGTATAAATAAGCTTTAAAATTTAATTTGTAAAGCAATTAAGCTATTAATAATCTTTACCGTTTCCTTTTTATTGCTTAAATCGATTTGTTTTAATTAAAATAGCTTTATGCGCTATCTTTTCTCGATATAATAAAATAAGGTTATTGTAGCTGTTATAGCCGTCGTAGCCGTCGTAACCGTCTTAATAAACGTAACTTAGTACGAAAAGGCGTTAATAACCAATTTAACCAATATTTATGCTTTAATTTATACGTTAATAAATATTGCACCTGTTTCTAACCTTTGATATCTATTAGGAGGATTTGAAATGCAATTTACGCGTATTTTAAAATTATCCGATAATAAAGAAAATTTGCGACGATTTAAAGGTTAATTAATTGAAAAGATTGTAATAAAATGTAATATTTTATTATTGTTGTTTATTTTTAAAAGATTATAAGATTTTTTTATAAAAATGGGAAGATTTTTAAAACGGTTATGGATCCGAATGGGGTTATGTTATTTTATTAATAATTTTAATTATTAATTACTTACACTTGTTTTATAAGATAATTTACTTGAAAAGGCTATTATGGTAATTTAAAAATAGCATCATTGATAATAAATATAAATAGTTAATATATTTATTTATTATATTTACTTTTTTAATTAAAATTTTATAAAAATATTATATTATTTATAAATTTATTTTATTTATAAAATCGTATTTATTAATAGGTTAATATAATTAAATAAATAATAAAAAAATATATTTTTATTAAAACAATTAATATAATTTTGAAATAAATAAAAGGTTATAAAAAAATAGAATTATTAAAATAATTTATCTCAATGTTTAAGCTAGAATTTGTGGATGGCGGGCTACGCCCGCCCGCGCTTTACCTGCGCCACGAAACGCCTGGTTTACGCGTTTGTATTTATGGGTTTCCGGTGAAACGTTCCACGAATTTTAATCTAAACTTTTAACAAATAAAATTAAGTTAAATGGTATATTTTTAATTAAATTTTAAATATTATATTGATAATTATTTAAACAATAATATAAACAACAAGTCAAAAGCCCACACGGGTTAAAGGCCCACGCTAATATAAAATATTACCTTTTATCTTAAATCATATATTACTTAATTAAAACAAAATATCTCATTAATTAAAAAAAATTAAAATAAACTTAACGTTTAATACTATATAACGTAATAAAAAACTTAGTATTAAACGTATTATGCGTATATATAATATCGCTTTTACAACATTACGCGGTAAAATTAATAACCAACAACCACGCGTTAATATTATAAAAATACGGTAAAAATTAATTTAATGTAAAGAAAATATTATTATTAAACATATACTCAAATTAAATACCTAAATATTTCCGCTTTAAATTATTTATATTAAAAAAATAATTAATATATTATTATACAAACGTAACAAAAAATACGTCGAAATTAATTAAGTAATAATTTTTATACAACAATAACCATAGCTTAAAACGTATTTAAATTGTTAAATTAATTACTAAAAAACCTTTTATAAAAATCTTATTATTTATAAAACTTAATTTAAACTCGTAACTAATATAATAGCAAAATATAATATTTTATTCAAAAATATATATAATTTTAACAAAACCGGATTTATAATAAATATAATAATTACAAAAATAATTATAATAAACTTAAAATAACGTTTCAAACCTCGTCAAATTTAATTTAAAAATCGCAAATAATTTACAACTATTTAAATAATTAATTCCTAAAATTAAACTATATCGCTGTTTATTATAATAATAAATAAATTATACCTAATATTATAATATCGCAACAGTATATTTCCACCCGATTAAATTATTAAACTATTAAATAATAACTAAACAATAAATAAAATTAATTTAAAATAACTTATACATTTTAAAAAATATATAAAATCGCATATAAAAAGTCTTAAACGCCTCTTTATTTTTAATAACTACAAAAACTATATTTCGATAAAATTTTAAAAATATTACCGCAAATATAATATTATAACCTTTTATATACTTATCTATTTATCTTATAAACTCTAACCTTTAAATATAACCATATTTTCAATTTTAAAATATGCATATAAATTAACTATTAAAGATTTAATTCGCTAAAACCTTATATATATTAGAAAAGAAAATTTTTTCTCCTTATTTTATATTGCATTTTAGGCCGTTTTTATAAAAAACAATATATAAATTAATTTTAAAACAATAAAATTAATCCTTTTAAATAATAATAAGATTATTTTAAACTTTAATATTGTTTAAATCGCTTGTATGCCGTCTCCAAACCTTAATTTCTTTAATTTCTTTTAAATATTTAAAACACTATATAATATTATAAAAGCCGTTTTATAGTTTATTTTTTTAAAAAATAAAATTTTTAACCATTAATTTAACTTGCCAATTAAAATTCTTAAAATTATAAATAAATTAAATAAAATTATGTATAAATTATTATATAAAATAATTTTATTAAAAAAAAAAGTTATAAATTTTTAAAAAATAAATTATATATTTTTTAAACGCTAAAAAATTAAAAATAAGTAATTATAACGTAAAAAACCTTTTATTTAAACCGAAAGAAATATTATTTGGGTTAAAAAAAAGGATAATAACGTTATAATTAACGATATTATTGTTAAAAGTAATGCCTTATAAAAGTTTTGATAAACTTTTTAACGCTATGGCATTTGTGAGAATATAAGTTATAATATATAAACGTATTAGGTTAAATTAAAAAATATTAATAAAAAAAATTAATTAAATTTTAATTGGATTAAATATATTATAATTAAATAATATTTAATTAAATATAAAAAGTCTGAAATTGTGGATTTTTAACCTGTATAGGCCTTTAATCCGTTATTTACATTAATAATAATATTAAAAATAATTTTTTTTTTAATAATTTAAAACTAATATTATACTTTTTCTATTTTTCCAACTTTTTTACATACTTATATAACATTACGTTATGGTATTATAAGCTTTAACTTTCAAAAATATAGAATAACTTTATATATCTATAGGTTTATATTAATAATAATAATAATAATAATAATAATAACGTTGAAAATTTCTTTTTTTAAATAATTTAGGACTAATAAAATAGCTTTTTTATTTCTTTGGCTTTTTTACATTTTTATATAATGTTATATTATAGTATTATAAGCTTTAACGTTTAAAAATACAAAATAGCTTTAATAATATATTACACGCGTTTATACCTACGCGTTTGCATTAATAATAACGTTGAAAATTTCGTCTTTTTAAATAATTTAAAGATAATAATATAGCTTCTTTGCTTTCTTACTTTTTTTATATTTTTAAATAGCGTTACATTGCTGTATTGCAAGTTTTAACGTTCGAGAATATTTAAGTAGGTAATAACTTTAATAAGTAATATAAATACAACGCGTTTATACTTACGCGCTTGTATCGATAATTAGGTAAAAAATAAAATCTAAAGCTAGTTATTTAATAGCTTAATCCTTTTAGCCCTTTTTCTAATTTTATATAATATTACGTTATTATATATTAAGTTATAACGTTTATTATAATTAACGCGTTGCGATTAAGGTTTATGCGTTGCGACTGGCGTTGCGATTATATTTTAATTAATTCGATAATTATTTAAATTCATTTAATAGCTATTTTTGATTTAAAACATATAAAATATTTAAATAATGATATTAACAATTGTTTAATATATAAATATTATTTATTGATTAATTGATTCGATTAATTTGATTGATTCGATTAATTTTGATTGATATTATTATAAGTTATGTAATTTAAAAATGTTCCGAATTACTTTAAATTAAACATTGGGAATTTTTTAAAAAGGTTATGCCGGGGTTTAATTGGTTAAAAAGTGGTGTGGTTAGGGAAGTATAACCCCCCCTTAAAGAAAAATTCCCAATATTTAATCTGAGGTCACTTAAGATAAAAAATAATAAATTTAAAATAATATTTTTAATAATAAAAATTTAAATTAAAAAGAATTTTGAAAATAGTTAATTTATTTTAAAGAGTTTTATAATTATTAATTTAACGCTAATTATATAAATTATATTAGGTTATTTTATATAAATATTTTAAAATTAATCTTTTATTTATTTTATTTATTTATTATATTAAAAAATAGTAAATTTATGGTATTTTTTTTAATAAATATTTTTTTAAGTTTTAATTTTTTTTATTAAATAAGTAATGGAAATTATATATTTATTAATAAAAAAAGAAATTTAATTTATATATTAAATTGTTAATTTCTTTTTAAAGTAATAAATGGTTTAATCTTTTATTAAAATCTTTCTTTTGTTAAATTTTTTTAATAAATAATATCTTTTATATAAACGTAAATATATATATATATATTTTTTAAAAAGAATTTAAAAATTTATTTAGAATAATATTATATTTTAATATTAATAGTGGTATGATTAATTATTATTTTAAATTTTTATTAATATAAATTACATTAAATTTTAACATTAAGAAGTTTTTTAGGGATTTTTAAAATTAATAAAAATAATTATATTTTAAATTTAAAAATAGTTATATTTAATAATTAATTTAAAATTAATAATTTTAAATTATTTGAATTATATTATAACGTTAATATTATTTTTATTTACGTTATATTTAATTTTATAATTATCTTTATATTTTAATTTTAATGGTTATTTTAATTATTTATTTATAAATAATAAGTTATGGAAATTATTAATATTATTTTATAATTTTTTATTCTTTGGTAAATGGTTAAATTATTAAATTTTATATAAGTTATTTTGTAAAAAATTGATAATTAAGTCGGAAACGAATATTTATATTTATAAATAATAATAATAAATTGTTTTAAATTTATTTTACTAATAATAAGTTTTTTTAAATTATGTAATAATAATCAATTTTTTTAAGTTATTTAATAATAATAAGTTTTTTTAAGTTATTTAAATAATTAGGTTAATAGAAAGATTATATTAATAATGAAAGAAGATTTATATATAATTATTCAATATGTTAATATAAATATATGGAAATAGTTTTTAATAGGCTCGTAGTGGTGTTCTTAATGATAAAAGCTTGAATTAGAAAGAATCTCTAAAATAGCTAGTTTATCTTAGAAATTCTTATAGCTAGCGACTTAGCGCCGATTACGTAAGCTATGCTAGGCTATTTTACAGTTTTATTTTTATTGTTTTATATTTTTATATAAAGTTAAGATTAATAATTTACTTTAAACGGAAAGTATATTATTGTTATTTTTTTTATAATTTCTTTATAATATTTATTATAATTTAAATATAAATTTTAATTTATTAAAAATCGTAATATATATAATATTTTTATTTAATTATTTATTATATATTTAATATATTTAAATATAAATAAGTATTTTTTATAAAATTCATAGTTATATTTTTATTATTATTAGGTTAAAGTTTTACAATTTATTTTATTATTAAAATATATTTTTTATAAATATGTTTAATAAAGTTATTATAAAATTTATAATAATTATATAAAATAATATTATTAATTTATTTAAATGAATTTATTGGTTAATTTATATTATTTAATATTTTAAGTAATATATTAAATATTATATTATTTTAATTATAAAATATTTTATATTAAATTTATTTAAATTGTAAGATAGCCTAACATAGCTTACGTAATTGGTGCTAAGTCGCTAGCTATAAGAATCTCTGATATAGACTAGCTATCTTAAAGATTCTTTTTAATTCAAGCTTTTATCATCAAGAACACCACAACGAGCCTATCATAAATTATATATTATTTTTTTTAATTTAAAATTATATTTCTTATTATATATTATTTAAAAAGAATATTATAAGAATAATTTTAATATATATAATTTTTGCTAATCATTCTTATTAAAAATATATAATATTCCGTTTTTATTAAAGATATATTGAAAATTTTTAATAAATATATTTTTATTTTTATTTTTTTTTAAGTTTTTTAATAATTTTTAATAAATTGTAATTTTCAATATATTTATTTTAATTTTAATTTTAAAATATTTCTTTAAATTTATTATTATTTTAGAAATATCTTTAAAATTATTTATTATATTATTTAATTTGTTTTTATATTTTTAGTTTTTTTTATTTCGATTATTTAAATTGTTGATTATAAATAATTTAAATATAATATTGGTTAAGTAATTATCATTTAAACAATTATATTTGAATATTATAATTAAATAATAATATTTTGGCAATGAATGAATAAAGAATTTAATTTATAATATTTTCTTTTGTTTATATAATATCAATGTTTATTTTGGAAAAATAATAATATATTTAATAAATAATAAATTGACGGTGGTATTTTTAATAATAAAAGTTTAAATTAAAAGGAATTTTTAAAATAGTTAGTTTATGTTAAAAGTTTTATAATTAATAATTAACGTTAATTCTATAAAAATAAACTATTATTATAAAAAGATTAAATAAAAAAAAATAGTTAAATAATAAAAATAATAGGTTTATAGTAATATTTTTAATAATAAAAGTTTATATTAAAAAGAATTTTTAAAATAATTAATTTATTTTAGAAATTTTTATAATTAATGATTTAGCTGTAATTATATAAATTATATTAGGCTATTTTATATAATTTTTTTTTAAAAAGATTTGAGACGTTTTTGTTTTATTTTTAATATTATTTTTTTAAGAATATTTAACGTATTTTATTTTAATAAACTTTTTTTATTTTTCAAATTATTTTATTAAAATTTTTAAAACGTTTTATAAAAAGTTTCTTTTTAAAATGTTTTAAGGTTAAAATTTTAATTTTATTAAAATAAATATTTTTGAATAAATTTTCATTTCATTTAATAATATAACTTTTTTTATTATTTTTCTCATTATTTTTATAAAAACTATGATATTTTCTTTTTATTTTTTAATATTTTTATTAAATTTTTTAAATTTTATATATTTTTATTTATTAATTTAATTATAAATTTAAAAAAGGTTTTTATTTTTTTTATTTATTTTGTTATTGTTTAAGTTTTTATATTATTTATTTTAAAAATAATAATTAAAATAAATATCTTTTAGAAAATATATATTTTTAAAATAAATATTGTATATAAAATCAACGTTTTTATGATAATCAATATTTTATAAATAATATGTATTTTTTAAAATGTTTTTAAGATTATTAATATTTTTAAGTTAATAATTTTTGGAATAATAAATATTTTTAAATTTATTAATATTTTTTAGCTAATAAATATCTTTTAATTAATAAATGTTTTTTAATTAATAAATAATTTTTAACCGGTAAATATCTTTTAATTGGTAGGTATTTTCGGATTAATAAATATTTTCGGGTTAATACGTATTTTTATTAAGATTAATGTTTTTAACGTATTAAATATTTTTTTAAAAGGTTTTCTTTATATAGAAAATATTTTAAAGATATTAAATATTGAATTAATTTTTATTATTTTGATTATATTTTTTTTTTATAATAAATGGTAATTTTCTTTTTTAAATAATAGATTTTTTTATATTTAAATTATTTTTTTTTATTTATCGTGATTAAAATTTATATTACGTTTAAATTTTTAATTTTAAGTTTAATTTTAATTTTGGATTTAAACTTTTTATTATTTTATTTTTTAAAATTATTAAAACTTTTAATTTTATTAATATATTTTATAAAATCTTTTATAAAACTTTCGTTAAAATTTTCTATAAAATTATTTATATTTTTGAAAATTTCTATTTCGTTTAAATCTTTTATGTTATTAAAATTATTTTTATTTTTGAAATTTTCCTTTAAAATTTCGATTTAAACTTTTTTTAATTTTATTTATTATCTTTTTTATAAAATATCATTTTATTTCTTAAATAATTATATTTTTATTATAATTTAATAATAATTTAATAATAATTTAATTAAAATTTTAAAAGTTTACGTAATTTTATAAAAATTAATTAAATAAAATTAATTATTTTGAAACAAAATTTAATTTTAATAAAGAATATTTTAGAATTTTATTTTTATTTATTTTTATAAATTTATAACGTTTTAATAACATTTCTTTTTAAATATTTTAAAAATTGTTTTATTTTTAAATTTATGATTTATTTATTTACGATTATTTCTAATTATTTTTAAAATTTTATATATATAATTATATAATTATATTTTAAATAATTATTTTATTAATTAAAAACGCGTTATTAGTTTTTAAATAATTAATATTATAAATTTTATCAAATTTTAAACTTTTTACAATTAAGTTTTATATTATTTATTATATTATAACGTAAATTTATTTAATATTATAAATTTAAAAATCTTCTTTTTTAAATTTATTTTATATTATTTTAATAAATTTGCTATAATTTTAATATTTTTTTAAAGGTTTTATTAATGTAAACTTTTATTTAAAAATCATTTTATTTACTATTATTTTATAAAAATAATAAAATATAAACAATTTATATTTATTGAAATAAAATTATAAAGGTATTAAATATATTATTATTTTTTTGAAATAAATATTTATATTATATAAATAAAAGAAAATTATTATAAATAAAATTATTTATTTATTTATCATTAAAATATTATTAATTATTTAAAATATTAAAATATAATTATTTAAATAATAATTATTTAACTAATATTTTATTATTAAAATTTATTTATTAATAAAATACGTTCTATTTTATTAATATATATATTATTTTTCAATTAAATTTTATTTTTAATTCTTTTTATAATTTAGTAATTTTATTATTTTTATATATTTAAATTTTTATTTATAAAAACTTTTTATTAAAAATTTTTATTAATTTTATAATATTTTATATTAATAATTTTTAAAAATATTATTAATTATTTTTTAATTTATAATTCTTTTATCAAATTAAATATTTTAACATTAATTTTTTATTTATTTTATGTATTTATCATTTAAAAAAATATTCTATTTTAAAAAATAGTAAATTTTAAAATTTTTTTTTAATAAACATTTTTTTAGGTTTTAATTTATATATTAAATTGTTAATTTTTTTAAAATAATAAATAGTTTAATTTTTTATTAAAATAATTTTTTTTAAATCCTTTTAATAAATAATATCTTTTATATCTCCTCAAGTGCCAGCGAGACATGGTGGAGTAGGCCTAGTAAGATATATCCAATCATAAATATTTTCAATTTAAGTATAAAGCTTCCCACCTAAATTTACCTATGTAATAAACATTATTTTAGCTATATATACGATAAAAATAATTAGAAAAAAAATTTAAATAAGTAAAAATATTGAATAATATATTTAACGCAATTAATTTAAAATATTACCTTTTAAATTAAGGTTATTATTGTGTTAAATAAATTTAAAGCAATTGTTAAATGAGGTTATTATGGATATGTTAAACCAATTAGATTAATTACATCTTCAACCTACTCCACTATGTCTCGCTAGCACTTAAGGAGATAAATATAAATATATTTTTTTCCTTATTTTAAAAAATGAAAAGTTTTGTTTTTAATTATATTATATTTTTACGTTAATAATAACGTAGTTAATTATTATTTTTATTTTTTATTAATATAAATTATGTTAAATTTTAAAATTAAAAAACTTTTAAAAAAATTTTAAAATTAATAATAATAATTATATTTCAAATTTAAAAATACTTTTATTTCATAATTAATTTAAAACCGATACTTTTTAATTGATTATATTATATTATAATACTAATATTATTTTTATTTATATTATATTTAATTTTATAATTATATAAAATTATGAAATTATTTTTTTATTTTTATTTTGATAGTTATTTTAATTGTTTATTTATAAATAATAATTTATAAAAATTATTAATATCATTTCATAATTTTTTTAAAATATTTATTATAATTTAAATATAAATTTCAAATTTATATTTAAAATAGTTTTTATTATTAAATTTTAATTTATTAAAAATAATAATATTTATAATATTTTTATTTAATTATTTATTATATATTTTATATAAATAATATTATTTTTAAATCATTTTATTAAGTTTATAATATAAATTATTTTATAAAATAAGTAGATATATTTAGTTATAAAAATTATTATAACTTAATATTTTTTTAATTTATTTTAATATTTTTATAAAACGTTAATACTTTTTAATAATAATAATAAATATTTATAAATCTTTTACTATTTTTCGATTATTTATAATTTAATTAATTAATTAATATTAAATTTTAAAAAACTATGATTATATTTTATATTATAATTAAAAAATAATTTATAAATAAAAGGTATTAAACTATAAATAAAATTATATTAATTTATAAATAATGATAAATAATAATACTTTTATTTGAAAATATTTATATTAAATTAATTAATTTAAATAAATAAATTTACTAATATAAATTTTATAAAAAAATAACGTAAATAAAGTAAAATATTATTAAATAATAAGAAATAATTTATAATTAAAAATATTTAATAAACTCACATCTTTTTAATTTCTAACGTATAAAAAAATTTTAAATTTTAATTGATAAAATAATTAAATTTTTTTTTTTTATTATCTAAATTAATTTATTTTAATTAAAATAATTTTACACGCTATTTTTTTCTAATATATTAAAATGAAATTATCATAATTATTTTAATAAATATAATTTAATATAAAAAACCGTGTCAATAGTTTAATTTAACCAAATATTATTATATTTATATTTTAATTTATATGTTAATAAATATTACGTTTATTGTTAACTTTTAATATTTATTAAAAAAATTTAAAATACAATTTATATATATTTTAAAATTATTTAATAATAAAGAACATTTATAACAATTTAAAGGTTAATTAATTAAAAAGGTTATAATAAAATATAATATTTTATTATCATTATTTATTTTTAAAAGATTATAAAATTCTTTTATAAAAATAAGAAAACTTTTAACATAATTATAAATTTAAATAGAGTTATATCATTTTATCAATGATTTTAATTGTTAATTACCTATACCTATTCTATAAGGTAACCCACTTGGGCAAGTGGTTAAACTGTTAGATTTTACATAAGTTATCTCGTAAAAAACCGACAATTAAGTCGGAAACGAGTCCCCACATTTATGAACAATAATAATAAGCTGTTTTAAGCTTATTTCAATAATAATAAACCTTTAAAACTATTTAACAATAATAAGCTATTTTAAGCCTATTTTAATAATAATAAGTTTTTTAAGTTATTTAATAATAATAAACTTTTTAAACTATTCAATAATAATAAGTTTTGTTAAGTTATTTAATAATAATAAACTTTTCTAAAGTTATATAATAATAATAAGCCCTTTTAAGCTTACAACAATAATAAGCTTTTTTAAATTATACAATATAATAATAAGCTTTTTCAAGCTATTTAAACAATAAGGTTAATAAAGCTATATTAATAATAAAAAGGAAGATCTCTTATATAATTATTTAACACGTTAATTCAAGCATATATAAATAACTTTACTCCCGCCGTCTTATATTTTTATATAGAGTCGAGATTAATCTCATTTAAACGTAAAATACATCATTATCATCATCATTTTATAAGGTAATTTACTTAAAAAAACTATTATAATAATTTAAAAATAACATTATTCTTTAATATATCTTAATATTAAGAAATATTTTTTATTAAATTTATATATTATTATTATTATTACGTTAAAATTTTAAAATTTATTGTATTATTAAAATATATTTTTTATAAATATTTTTAATAAAACTATTATCTAAGACGAAGTTTGGTTATTATAAAATCTATTATAATTATATAAAATAATATTATTAATTTATTTAAAAATATTTATTAATTAATTTATATTATTTAATATTTTAAATAATATATTAAATATTATATTAATTTAATTATAAAACGTTTTATATTAAATTTATTTAAATTATATGCCATTTTCTTTAACTTATAATAATATTTAATATTATATATTATTTAAAAAAAATATTATATATATAATTTTAATATATATAATTTATATTAATATATTTAGTTAAAATATATAATATTTTATTTTGAGTGATGTTATTTCTAAATTACTATGATAGCCTTTTTAGGTAGATTACCTCATAAAATAGGTGCAAGTAATTGGTAATTAAAATTATTAGTAAAATGATATGGCTTTATTCGGATCTATAACTGTTTTAAAAATTTTCCTATTTTCGTAAAAAATTTTACGATTTTTTAAAAAGTAAATAATAATAATAAAATATTATATTTTAATAATTAATTTTATTATGATTTTTTTAATTAATTAACCTTTGAATTGTTATAAGTTTTTTTTATTGTTGGATAGCTTTAAAATATGCGTAAATTGCATTTCGAATTCTTTTAATAGATATTAAAGGTTATGAATAGGCGCAGTATTTGTTAACGTATAAATTAAAGTACAAATATTGGTTAGATTGGTTATTAACGCTTTTTCGTATTAAGTTACGTTTATTAAGACGCCTACAATAGCCTTATTTTATTATATTAGGGGAAGGTGGCGTATAAGGCTATTTTGATTGAAATGAGTTGATTAAGTAATAAAAAAGGGACGGTAAAGATTGTTGATGGTTTAATTATTTCGTTAATTAGATTTCGAGGTTTATTTATGCGTTGGGAATTAAGGAGATTTAAGTTTATTAAGTATTTTTATTTGTAAATTATTTCTTGTTATTTAGTAATATTTTGCCTTGTTTACGTTATTTTTTTATAAAATTTATATTAATAGATTTATTTGTTTAAATTAGTTAATTTGATATAGATATTTTTTAGTGAAAATGTTATTGTTAATGAGAAAGTTAAATGTAAATATTGTTATTTGTAGATTATTTGCCATTATTTATAGATTAGTATAGTTTTATTTATCGATTAATATATTTCATTTGTAGATTAGTTTTATGATTATATTACGAAATACGGTTGTATTTTTTTAAATTTAATATTAATTAATTAGTTAAATTATAAGTAATTAAAAGATATTAAAAGATTTGTAAATATTTATTATTATTATTAAAAAATATTAACGTTTTGTAAAGGTATTAAAGTAGATTTAAAGGATGTCGATTTATGATAATTTTTGTGGTTAAGTGTATATATTTGTTTTATGGGGTAATTTATATTGTAGGCCCGGTAAGGTAATTTAGAAATAGTATTATTCTTTATTTTTATGAAAAATATATAGAAAATCTTTAATAAATAAGTTTTTATTTTTTAATTTTTTTAATTTTTTTAATTTTTTTAATTTTTTAATAATTTTTAATATATTATAATTTTTAATATATTTATTTTAAATTTAAATACGAAATTTTTTGTCTCAATTTATTATTATTTTAATAATATATTTAAAATTATTTATTATATTATTTAACTTATTTTTATCTTTTTAACTTTTTCTATTTTATTTATTTAAATTATTTATTATAAATAATTTAAATAAAATATTAAATATTAAATTAATTTATTTAAATATATATTAAACGTTTAAATAAAATTAAAATAAATATATTAAAATTATTATTAAATAAATGTTTAATTTAATTAAATTTATTAAATATAAGTTAAATTATTTAACTATTCTTTTTATAACTTTATAATTTATTAAAACAATAACTTTATAAACGTAAAATTATATATATATTTATAAATTTTTATATATTTAAATTAATTTTATCATTTTTAATTTAATAATTTAATATTTTTATTTAATTTTTATGAAAATTTCATTAAAACATAAAATTAATTGAATAAAATTATTAATTAATTATATTTTATTCTATTTACTATTATTATAAAAAGATACAATTTTAAAAACTTTTTTTTAAATTGCGTTTAATTTTAAAAAATTAATTTTAATCCTATTTTAATAAATTAAATATATAAATAAAGTTAAAATTTTTTAAATAATATTAAAACTTTATTATTTATCTTAAATAAATATAAATTTTATTAATTCTAACCATTTCTTCCTTCCAATTACTATTTTAAACATATTTTTAATTATTTATTTCTAAATTATAAATTTAATTTTTTATTTTTATAAAAATATAAATTTCTATTAATATTAAAATATAAATTTCTTTAAAAAACTTAATAAATTAATATATATTTTTAATATTACCAAAATTATAAACATTTTAATTTTTTAAAAGATTTTAACTTAATTTACAAATAAAAAAACGTTTAAACCGTGAATAATATAATTTAATTTAATAATTAAATATTTAATAAAATATTTCTTTAATTTAATAATTAAATTTAATTTTTAAAATAGTTTAAAAATTAATTTTAAATATTTTAAATATTCTTTAATTATTTTACAAAACAATAATTACGTTATTAATATATATTATATAAAATTTTTTATATAATTATAACTTTCAATTTATATAACATTATATATATCTAACATTATTTTTAAAACATATTAAAATAACGTTTAATATTTTAAATCTTTTAAATAATATAATTATTATTTAATTATAATAACCTAACTAAATTAATAATAAATAAAAAAATTTAAAACCATTTACAATTATAATATATAAACATCTTTTTATTTTACCAATTATATTCTTTTATATAAATAAATGATATATATCTAATATAACAAATTTATTTAAAATTTAAAAATTAATAATTATTTATCTTTTAAATACGCCATTAAATATATAATATAAAACAAAAATAAAATATTCAAAAAATAATAACTATTTTATATATTTTATTTTACTATTTTTATATATATTATTAAATACCTTATTTACTATTTTCTATTCTTTAATATCTAATTTATATATTTTAACTAACAATTAAAATTAATTTTACTATCCCTCTATTAAATAAATTCTTATTTTTTCGTCGTTTATTATATTAACAAATTTAAATTAATTCTAAATTTAATATTTATTTATAAATTAATTAATTTAATTCAAAAATTATTATAAAAAATTTCAAAATATACATGCACACTTTTCTTCGTTTTAATAAATAATATATTATTTAACTATTAAACGTTTAATACAAAAATCATTTTTATTTTAATTTTATTACCTTATATAATAAACCAAATATCTTTTAATATCTTTTCAAATAAATTTAAAATTTTTATTATTTCATTTATTAAATTAAATTTTATAAACAAGTAAAAATCTTCTATTATATTCTTAATTATTACTACAACAATTTATATAAGTAATACCTTTTCCTAAATAATAATTATATATCTTTATATTAATGATTTTTTTCATAACCTAATTTTTATTTTTATTTAATATAAATAAATTTATTTATAAAATTTAATAAAAATACAATTTTAAATATTTTAAATAATATAAATACTTTTAATAACAAAAATATAATTTTTATTAAAACCCTTCAAATTTATATTAAATAAATTTATATAAAATATTAATATTTATATTATAATCTTTAATAAAATAATAATATTAATTAAAATTAAAATTTACCAACAAATAACGTTTTATTCTTTTACAATTAATATAAAAATAATTATTCCATTAGAAAATCTAAATATTATAATTTAATTACTATAATATATATTAATTATATATTCAAATAAATAAAAATTTCCAAATAAAAAATTAAATTATAAATCGTTATTTATAACTAAAACTTAAATTATAAAATTTTTCATACATAATTATCAAATTATATTTCTTTTATTATTAAAATAAATATTATTTACTATATAAATAATATACATCTTATAATACTTTTTATCGTTATAATATTTATATTTACAATTTATATTTTAAAAATATATTTTTTTAATTATAATTAATTAATTAAAATATTAAAATATCTTATATTTACGTAAATAATTATTATTTTAATATTATTTTTTAATATAACTTCTATTTAAAGATATATATATATTATAAAGTTATATTCTTATATTACACCTAATTTTAATTATATAATAATAACATTAAAAATATTATTTACCATAAATATTTCTTTTATATAATTATATATTTAATAATCTTTCAAAATCTTAAGTTTTTCTATCTTTTCGCACATTTTAAATAAATTATATTTAAAAAAGGCTATTTTATTTTCAAATTTATTATAATAAATATAATATATTATATTTTCAATAATTTTATTAATAATATATTTAATTACGTTTTTATTAAAAAATATTATTAATTATTTATAAAATAGATATATAAAATAAATATTAATATTATTAATTTTTTTTAACCTTTTTCTTCCTAATTACTAACTTTTACGTATATTCTTTCGAAATTTTTTTTAATTATTTCTTTTACCATAACATATTTCTATAAAATTTTTTTTTTTTTATATTTCTGTTTTTAAAAATTATCTATATTTAAAACTATTTTATTTTAAATATTAAAATATTTATTAATAAATTAACTAAATGAGATTTATTATTAATAAAAATGTTTATAAAGGTGTTATTTTTAATAATAACAATTGAAACTAGGTTTTTAACTTTAATTATAACCATATCCTTAATTTAAACCTTAATTAAATTAATTAAATTAACCAAATCTTTATACTTTTTAAAATATTTCTCTATATTTTTAACTAAAGTTTTAATCGTATTTTCTATAATTTCTTTAGGTAACCAATTTATTTAAATATTTTAAACGTTTATTATAAATAATATCTTTATACTATCTAATATAAATTATATTAATAATAATTTTTTATATATTTTTCGATATTATTAATAAAACCAAATTAATAAGGATAACAAATAAAATTTATTAATATATAATCTTTTTGCAATAATATAATTACAATAAATCTTTTATTGTTTTTTTAAAATAAATAAAATAATTATCCTAAATTATATTTTCATTACGTTTATAAATTAAAATTTATAATTTAGGGTAAATAAAATTATATAATTATAATATTTATTATATATATATAATAAATTTATAAACTTTAACGTTTTATAATAATTTCATTACCTAAATTATAATAAATATATTTTCGATTAAATAAATCCCATTATAAATTATTATTTATATTATAACTCAAACGTTTATAAAATTAATTTTAAATTTCTTAATAATAAATTTTAAAATATATTATAAATTAATTATTATAATAACTATTCATCCTTTTATAAAATAAATTATCTATTATATTTAAATATTTCCACAAAATATATATAGAAAATTATTTTAAATAATTACTTTTTTAATATCATTTTAAGTAATTATTTATATAAAATTTACAAATAAATAGACGTTTTTCCAATAAATATTATCGGAAATTATTACGCAATATCCTATATTTTAAAATAATAAAATGTTTAAATAAAAATAATTAATATAATATAATTTTTATTTATTTAATTTACTATTATTTATATTTTATTATAATATAAATTTAATTATATATTTAATATTTTATAATAGTTTTTATATTAATTCATTATTAAAGATAATTTATATTATTATAATGATATTTTAAATTTATTATTTTATAATTTTATTTATTTTATCTTAACAATTAATTTTTAGATTATAAAATATTTATCAAAATTTAAACTTTAATGGTTTATTAAAATCTAAAGATTTGCCGGAATATAATGATTTCTTAGGTTTATTAAATCTATTAAATAATAAAGACTTATTAAAGTTTTACGATTTATTAATTAAGGTTTTATTAAGATTAGTTAAACGGAAGATAAATTAGAAAATTTGTTTAAAAAAAGCTGTTTAATAATTTTTCTTTTATTTATTAGTTATTTTAAAGTTTATTTTAGAAATAAGGTATAAATATGGTTTTTAAAAAACTTAAAACGGTTAATTTAATTTAATAATTGTTTATGCCGATTAATTAGTATAAGTTTTACATAACAATAAATAATTTGTTTAATTTTTAAAATTCAAAGGTTTAAAAAATTTCTAGGTTTTTCAAATATAATTAAGCTTAATATTTTTATATTAAAACTTTTCTTTTAAATAGAAAAAATATGAACGTTTATATTTTTAACGTATTCTTTCGTTTAAAATAATTTAATAACCTATTTATTAAAATATAACTTTAACTTTTAGGTTTAAACTTTAATTATTAGTTTTAAAAATAATAAGGATATTTAATATTAAGTTTTAATTTTAAGGGGTAAAAAAGTAATAAAAACAATTATATAAATCTTTTATTAGCAAAACTTTCGTAATTAAGGTAATTTATTGTATTTGTTAAAAAAGGCGGTTTTCTTATGATAATTAGCTATATTTTTATTATTTAACATTTAAAATTTTAAATTAAATTTTTTATAAAAAGGGGTAGAAAAATTACATATCTTATAAATAAATATGAATTTTACAAATGAATATTTATAAACGATTATATGTTTTTAATAAATGTAATAGATGTATAAAATTAATATATTTATTTATTATATTTATTTTTCCCATTTAAATTTTGTAACAATGTTACGTTATTTGTGAGATTGTTTTTGTAAGATCGTATCTGCTAATGGGTTGATACGATTGGATGAAATAATGAAGAAATATATCTGCTAAAAAGGGCTAATATAATTTTTAAATAAACAAAGGGTTGTAAAGAGGTGGAGCTACCAAAATGATAGGCTTACAATGGTGTTCTTAATAATAAAAGCTTATATTAGAAAGAATTTTTAAAATAGTTAATCTATCTTAGAAATTCTTATAGCTAGCGACTTAGCGCCAATTACGTAAGCTATGCTAAGTTATCTTACAAAAACCAAGGTTAATTCGGCAATATAAAATGGGTTATTTTAATAATAACCACCTAATTTTATATAAAATGTTACAATTGCATAAATATTACATATATTTTTATACAAATTTCTTAATATATATATATATACGTTAAATGTTAATTTTATAACTTGTTTAAAACCACTATATCCACGATTTTTAATTGGTTATTTTTAATCAATTTTATTTTTAATTTTATGCTTAACTTTATGCTTAACTTTATACACATTTAGAATTATTTAATTATTTAATTAAACATTGTTTTTAATCCTTTTATATTGAAATGCGCGTATGTAATCGTATAATTTATATGTATTTAAATTATTTAAATTAAATACATAAATAAATAAATAAATAGATAAATAAATAAATAGATAAATAAATAAATTAATCATTTAATTGATTGATTGATTGATTTATTAAAAAGGTAAATTAAAAGATATACGTTGAAGTAAAAAGGTTAAAAAGGTGGTAAAAAGCTTTACAATATAATTAAATATAAGTAAATTTATATATAAAGTAAAGTATTTGTAAATATATATAAATTATAACTATTACCGAAATAACCCATTATATATTATCGAATTAACTTTGTTTAATAATAATTATAAAAGTTAACGCTTAACGTTTATAAGTTAAATTTTAACATTAAAACATATTTATATATTCCCATTTATATGAAAAATAATTTTTTTTCGTTTTTTTTATTTAATCATTTGTTTTAAATATATTAATATATTAATTTCACTTAATCATTATCCACTTAAGCAAATGGTTAAACGATTAAATTTTACATAAGTTATTTTATAAAAAACCGATAATTAAATCGAAAACAAATTTCCACATTTATAAATAATAATAATAAATTCTTTTAAGCTATTTTAACAATAATAATCTTTTTTAAAACTATTTAACAATAATAAACTTTTTAAACTATTTAATAATAATAAACTTTATTAAATTATACAATAATAACAAGCCTTTTTAAATTATATAATAATAATAAACCTTTCTAAACCATTTAAAATAATTAGGTCAATAAAAGCTATATTAATAATAAGAGCTTTTTTATATATAATTATTTAACATGTTAATATAAACATATATAAATAACTTCAATTTTACCGTTTTATACTTTTATATAAAATCGAAATTAATAACTTCACCCGAACGTAAAATATATCATTATCATCATTTAATTATTATTATTTATTATTATTACTTTTATTTTATTACTTTTACTTTACGTACGTACTTATTAATAAAAAGTATATTAATTAATTAATAAAGTTAAAAATCATTACATCTTAATAAAATATATTTATAAAATGATATTAGAAAAAATATAAAAATTTAAAATATAATAATTTTAAATAATAATAAAAGTTATTAATAATATTATAAATTTAAATAAGTTTATTCCTATATTATTAATTCTTAAAATATATTTAAAAGTTAATACGAATTTTTCTTTTATTTTATTATAAATATAAAAGGTTTAAATAAAATAAAATGTAATAATTAAAATTAAAAAAGATTAAAATATAAACCATTTTTTATAATATATTAAATATTTATAATAAATTAAGTATAATAAGACCGTTTTTAATATTATTATTTTTAAAAAATAATATATTGAATTTTTTTTAAAAACAAGGTGAATAAAAGAAATTATATACAATTATTGTAATTGTAAATAAAAACGTAATTATTATTTTAAATATATTAAAAAGGAAATCTATTTTTTAAAATTTATATATTAAACCGTATATTTAATCTAAAAAAAGCTTTAATAGTATTACACAATTGAAAAATTAAATTATTAAAATCTAAATTTAATCCGTTAAAATATGCAATTATTGTAGATAAAAGTTTAATTATAATATATTTTAATTAAAGAAAATAAATAAATATATTTTAAAAAAACAATTATTGAATTAATGCCGTGTTGCAAGGGTATTATAAAGTAGTATTACGTAACCTTTTTTAGCACGGATCTTTATAAGATTTTGTTTTATATATTCCTTTTAATTAACTTATAAAAAACATTTAATAATATCTTTTTTTAGCCATATAATTAAATTCCAATCGTAATTATTACCCTTTTTAAGCAAGTTATTATTGTTTACAGTTTTTTATTTTAATTGTGGTATTTAAAATCTTTATCTTTTAATCAATCGATTATAAGTTTTACAAAAAATATCATGCCATTATTAACTATTTTAAGTTTATTTTTAAATCTATGTAATTGAAATAATAAGCTATACTTTTTAAAAGATACAGCTTTTATTTGTTATATTTTAATTATATATAGTTGAAAAAATATATATATATATATATATAATGATGCTATTTTTAAATTACCATGATAGCCCTTCCAAGTAAATTACCCCACAAAACAAGTGCAAATAACTGGCAATTAAAATTATTAATAAAACAATATAACCCCATTCGGATTTATAACCGTTTTAAAAATCTTCCCATTTCCGTAAAAAAAAATTCTTATAATCTTTTAAAAAGTAAATAATAACAACAACAATAAAATATTACGATCTTTTCAATTAATTAACCCCCAAATCGTCACAAATCTTCTTTATTATTAAATAACTTTAAGATACGTATAGATTACATTCCAAATCCTCTTAATAAATATCAAAGGCTAAGAATAAATACAATACTCGTTAACGTATAAATCAAAACACAAATACAACAGTAACACCTGGTTAAACTAAGCTATTATAAGCTTTTTTAAATGCTTTAAAAACGCTTATAACCAATTATATTATTATAACAAAGCTATTTACGCTTTCTCGTACTAAATTACATTTATCAAAACGGCCACAACAGCCTCATCTTATTATATCGGGAAAAAATGGCGTATAAAACTATTTTAATTAAAATAAACCGATTTAAACAATAAAAAAAAGACGGCAAAAATTATCGATGGTTTAATTGCTTCGCCAATTAAATTTTAAAACTTATTTATACGTTAAAAATTAAAAAAATTCAAATCTATTAAAAAATACTATTAAAAGATATTATCAAATATTTTTACTTATAAATTACTTTTTATCACTTAATAATATTTTACCTTAATTACGTTATTTCCTTACAAAACTTATATCAATAAATTTGCTTATTTAAACTAATCAATTGAATATAAATATCTTTTAATAAAAACGTTATTATTAACGAAAAAATTAAATATAAATATTATTATTTATAAATTACTTACCACTATTCGCAAATTAATATAATTTTACTTATAAATTAATACCTTTTATCTGTAAATTACTTTTTTAATTACATTAGAAAACACGATCGCATTCTTTTAAATTTAATATTAATTAATTAATTAAATTATAAATAATTAAAAAATAAAATAAATTTTAATAAGGTTTTATAAATATAAATAAATAAATTAAGCGTTAAATAATACTTAAAGTTTATTAAATTAATCTATTAATCTTTTTAAACAATTTAATTTAATTAATAAATCTAATGAATAATTAATAAATATTTATTAAACATATTAATTTATTTTAATTAATTTATTACACTTTTCTTTTAATTTCTATATAAATATATTTATTATTTAACTATTATATTTTTACATTATTTAATTAGTTAATTATGTCATTATTCTATTATATTATTATATTATTATCTTATAATTTTATTATTTAAGTAATTATTTAAATAGTTTTAATCGTTATTTTAATTATTTTAATTTATTATTATATATATTATATTTATATAATTTTTTAAATTATTATAACAAATCGGTTACGTGTAACTGATAAGGCCAAGCCGAAGTCTGCAAAAAGTATGAAATTTTGAAATGTTTTACTAATAAATTTATATTATTTTAAAAAAAAAAAAAAAAAAAAAAAAACTTTAATTGAAATATTCCAAGTCTTTGCGAACCTACCCGGGAGCTGCTTACATAATTTATGTGGCTGACTCATTTGATGTGGCTCACAAAAAAGTGGCGTCAATCGCCACGGATTTTTGGCAGGTGGTCCGTGCGCCTATCAATTACTTATGTAATACTTATCAATTACCTTATCATTACCTTATCAGTTTCCCATAGTAATTTCCGAAAAAAGTTCCAGTATAATAACCAGACTTCGTCTTGGATTAAAAAATTCGTAAATATCTATTATTATTATTAAAAAATATCAACGTTTTATAAAATTATTAAAATAAATTAAAAGAATATCAATTTATAATAATTTTTATAGCCAAATATATATACCTATTTTATAGGATAATTTACATAATGAATAATTTAAATTGAATTATTAACAAAATTAAAAAGTAAATATAATTTTTACTAAAACTGTTAAAATTTATAATAAATAGATTTATATAAAATATTAACATTTATAATATAATTTTTAATCAAATAATAATATTAATTAAAATTAAAATTTATTAATAAATAATATTTTATTTCTGTATAATTAATATAAAAATAATTATTTTATAATAAAATATAAATATTATAATCTAATATTATAATATATTGTAAAATAACTTAACATAGCTTATATAATTGGCGCTAGTTATTAATTATAAAAGTTTTTAACATAAATTAAATATTTTAAACATTCCTTTTAATTTAAACTTTTACTATTAAGAACATTACTGCAAGCTTATTATTTTAATAACTTTACTCCTTTATAACCTTTTATTTATTTGAAAATTATATTAATCTTTTTTAATAAATATATTTTTTTATTATTTATTTAATTGTATTAGTTCATTGGTAAATATAATCTTATGAATAAAACGATTTTATCAATAATATAATATTTTTATAAAATTTTAATCGAAAAAATAAATATAATAAATAAATATATTAAATTTTTATTATATTTATTATATTTATTAGTTTAATATATATTAAAACAATAATCGTTTATTTACAAAATTTATAATTTTTTTATTCCTTTTTATAAAAAAGTGTAATTTAAAATTTTAAATATTAAATACTAAAAATAATGATTAATAGTTATTAAATAGTCGCATTTTTTTAATTGTAATAAATTATTTTAATTACGAAAACCTTTTTAATAAAGAAATTATATAATCATTTTTATTAGTTTTTTACTTTTTAACCTTAAAATTTAATATGAAATATTTTTATTATTTGTACAATTAATAATTAAAATTTAAAGTTAAAAATTAAAATTATATTTTAATAAATAGGTCGTTAATTTATTTTAAACGAAAGAATATGTTAAAAATATCAATATTTATATCATTTTTATTTAAAAGGAAGGTTTTAATATAAAAATATTAGGTTTAAATATATTTTAAAAATTGAATAAATTATTTATTAAAAAGACGTTTATTTATTTGTGAATTTTAAGTAAATAATTGTTTGGAATAATGTTAAAAAAATAATTATTTAAAATAATCATTTATGGTTATTTTATAGAAATATTTGAATGTGGTAGATAGTTTATTTTATAAAAGAACAAAAAATTATTATAATAATTAATTTATAATATATTTTAAATTTTATTAGTAAAAATTTCAAAATTATTTTTATAAATATTTAAATTATAATGTAAGTAAGAATTTATGATTGGATTTATTTAATTAAAAATATATTTATTATAATTTAGGTAATGGAGTTATTATATATATATAGTAAATATTATAATTATATAATTTTATTTATTTTAAATTATAAATTTTCAATTATAAATTTCATAAAAATATAATTTTAAATAATTATGCTATTTATTTTAAAGAAAAATAAAAAATTTAATATAATTCTATTGTTATAAAAGGATTTTATGATAGTAAGTTTATTATCATAATATTTAATGTATTATTCTTATTTATTATTTTTATTAATTTGGATTTATTAATGGTGTTAAAAGATGTATAGAAAATTATTATTAATGTAGTTTATATTGGATAGTATAAAAATATTAATTGGAATAAGTCTTTAAAATATTTAAATAAATTATTTATTTAAAAAAGTGATAAAAAATGCGGTTAAAGTTTTAATCGAGGATATAAAAAATAGTTTAGAAATTATAAAAGTTTAATTAATTTGGTTAATTTAATTAAAAATAAGGTTAAAGATGTGGTTATAATTAAGGTTAAGGATTTGATTTAAATTATCATTATTAAAAATGGCATTTTTATAAACGTTTTTATTAATAATAGGGTTGATTTAGTTAATTTATTAATGAATATTTTTAAATATCGATAATTTTTAAAGAGAAGAATATAAATAAGAAATGATTTTGTAAAAATATATTATCGTAGAAAAAATAATTAAACAAGAATATAAGGAAGTATATATAAAAATTGGTAATTAAAAGAAAAAAGGTTAAAAAATAATTAATAATATTAATATTTATTTTATATATTTATTATGTAAACGATTAACGATACTTCTTAACGAAAGCGTATGTAAACATATTATCAATGAAGTGGTTAAAAATATAATATATTATATTTATTATAATAAACTTTCAAATAAAATGATTTTTTTTATATATAATTTATTTAAAGTGTATAAAAAGATAGAAGAATTTAAGATTTTAAAAAATTCTTAAATATGTAATTATGTAAAAAGAATATTTATAGTAAATAATGATTTTAATATTATTATTCTATAATTAAATTTAAGTATAATATAAAAGTTTGGTTTTATAGTATTTATATATTTTTAAATAGAGGCTATATTAAAAAATTATATTAAAATAATAATTATTTATGTAAATATAAAATATTTTAATATTTTGGTTAGTTAATTATAATTAACAAAATATATTTTTAAAGTATAAATTATAGATACAAACGTTATAATAATTAAATGTATTATAGGATGTGTATGATTTATATAGTAAGTAATATTTATTTTAAAGATTAAAGAAATATAATTTAATAATTATATAATAAAGATTTTTACGATTTAAATTTTAATTATAAATAACCATTTATAATTTAAATTTTTATTTAAAATCTTTTTTTGTATAAATATATAATTAATATCCATTATAATAATTAAATTATAATGTTTAGATTTTATAATAAAATAATTATTTTTATATTAATTATAAAAAAATGAAATATTATTTATTGGCAGGCTTTAATTGTAATTAATATCATTATTTTATTAAAGATTATAATGTAAATATTAATATTTTATGTTAATTTATTTAATATAAATTTTAAGAATTTCAATAAAGATTATATTTGTATTATTAAAACAAATAAATTTTTAAAAACATTTATATTATTTAAAATATTTAAAACTGTATTTCTTTTAAATTTTATAAATAAATTTATTTATATTAAATGGAAATAAAAATTGTGTTATGTAAAGGATTATTAATACGAAAAGTATATAGTGATTATTTGAGAAAAAATATTATTTATATAAATAATTATAATAGTAATTAAACATATAACAAGAAATTTTTAATTGTTTATAAAATTTAATTTAATGAATAGGATAGTTAAAATATTAGGTTTATTAAAAAAGATATTAAAAAATGTTTAAGATGTTATATAAAGTAATAAAAATTAAATAGAACTAATTTTTTGATTAAATGTTTAATGGTTAAAAAATATATTATTTATTAAAACGAAAAAAGGTACGTATATATATTTCAAAAATTTTTATAATAGTTTTTTGAAATAAGTTAATTACTTTATAAATAAATATAAAATTTAGGATTAATTTAGATTTATTAATATAATAAATAATAAAAAAATGAAAATTTATTTAATAATAAAATAGTAAAATTAAGATTAAGTATTAATTAAAATATATAAATTATATATTAAAAGATAAAAAATAATAAATAAAAATGATAATTTTTAAATAATATTAAATAGAATTTTGTATAATATATAAATTATAAAATAGTTATAATTTTAATAAAATTTTTAAATATTTTATATAAATTAAATTTAATTAATAATTAAAAGTTACTGTAAATAAATAGGTTATAAATTTAAATGGTATAATAATTTTTTAGATATTTAAAAAAGATGGTATTAAAATGTTATAAATTTATAGAAACGGATAAAAATAAGGTTTTAAAACGTTATTCATTAAAATTAAATATTTTTGAAAAATAATTAATTTTATGTAATTAGTTTTATAAAATTACGTAAAACTTTAAAGTTTTAATTAAATTATTATTAACTTATAGTAAAAGTATAATTATTTAATAAATAAAAAGGTATTTTATAAAAGCCGTATTAAATAAGATTGAGAAGAATTTAAATTAAAATTTTAAAGGAAAATTTGAAATATAAAAATAATTTTAATAAGCGAAAAGATATTAATAAAATAGAAAATTTTAATAATGTTAAAAATTTTAATAATATTGAATATTTTCATAATTTTAATAATTTTAAAAAATTGGTTAAAAAATTTAAATTTAAAATTAAATATAAAATTAAAAATTTAAATATAATATAGATTTTAAATATAACGGATAAAAACGATGATTTAAATACAAAAAAGTTTATTATTTTATAAAAAGAAGTTGTTATTTATTACAAAAAAGAAAAATATAATAAAAGTTAATTTAATATTTAATGTTTTTAAAATGTTTTTTATATAGAAAAAACCCCCACTTGGGCAAGGGGTTAAACTGTTAAATCTCACATAAATCACCTCGCAAAAAACCGACAATTAAGTCGAAAACGAGTCTTTACACTTATGAACAACAACAATAAACTTATAAAATAGCCTAACATAACTTACATAATTGGCGCTAAGTTACTAGCTATAAGAATCTCTAAAATAAACTAATTATCTTAAAAGTTTTTTCTAATTTAAGCTTTTATTATTAAGAACACCACCGCAAACCTATCATTTTAGTAACTCTACTTCCTTATAACCCTTTATCTATTCAAAAATTATATTAACCTTTTTTAACAAATACATTTCTTTACTATTTATCTAATCGTATTAACCCATTAATAAATATAATTTTACAAATAAAATAAATTTATAAATTTCGCAATATTCTTATAAATTTTAATCGAAAAAATAAATATAATAAATAAATATATTAACTTCTTACATTAAACCCTTTTAATAAAATCATTATCTATAAATAATTTATAATCTTTTTACCCCTTTTTATAAAAAAACTTTACCCCTTTTTACGAAAAAAATTTAATTTAAAACTTTAAATATTAAACAATAAAAATATAATTAATTACTATAAAATAACCGCCTTTTTTAATAAATACAATAAATTACTTTAATTACAAAAATTCTCTTACTAAAAAGTTTATATAATTATTTTTATTACCCTCTTACCCTTTAAAATCAAAATTTAATATTAAATACCTTTACCATTTTTAAAATTAATAATTAAAATTTAAAATTGAAAATTAAAGTTATATCCTAATAAATAAATTATCGATTTATTTGAAATAAAAAAATATATTAAAAACATCAACGCTTATATCTTTTTTATTTAAAAAAGAAGTTTTAATTCAAAAATATCAAATTTAATTATACCTTAAAAACCTAAAGATTTTTTAAATCCTTAAACTTTAAAAATTAAACAAATTATTTATTATTACGTAAAGCCTATACTAATTAATCGGAATAAATAATTATTAAATTAAATTAATTATTCTAACCTTTTTAAAAACCGTATTTATACTTTATCTTTAAAATAAACTTTAAACCAATTAAAAAATAAAGGAAAAATTATCAAATACTTTTTTTTAAACAAATTTTCTAATTCATTTCTTATTTAATTAATCCCAACAAACCTTTATTATCCAATAAATCTTTACCGTTTAATAAACCTAATAAACTTAAAAAATTATTATACTTTAATAAACCTTTAAACTTTAATAAACTTTTAAATTTTACTAAACCTTTATATTTTAATATAAAATCTACCTAAATATTTAAATTTTAAATCTTTATAAACATTTTATAATTTAAAAATTAATTATTAAAATAAAAGAAATAAAACTATAAAATAATAAATTTAAAATATTATTATAATAATATAAATTATTTTTAATAATAAGTTAATATAAAGACTATTATAAAATATTAATAATATAGTTAAATTTATGGCATAATAAAATATAAATAATACCAGGTTAAATAAATACAAATTATATTATATTAATTATTTTTATTTAAATATTTTACAATTTTATAATATAGGAAATTATATAATAATTTCCGATAATGTTTATTACAAAAACGTTTAGTTATTTGCAAATTTTATACAAATAATTATTTAAAATAACGTTAAAAGAGTAATTATTTTATAAAGAAGTTTAAATATAGTAAATAACTTATTTTATCAAAAAATAAAAAATTATTATAATAATTAGTTTATAATATATTTTAAATTTTATTATTAAGAAATTTAAAGTTAATCTTATAAACGTTTAAATTATCATATAGGTAATAATTTATAACCGGATTTATTTAATCGAAAATATATTTATTATAATTTAAATAATAAAGTTATTATAAAACGTTAAAATTTATAAATTTACCATATATATATAATAAATGTTACAATTATATAATTCCATTTACCTCGAATTATAAACTTTAATTTATAAATTTAATAAAGATATAATTTTAAACGATTATCTTATTTATTAATTCTTTTTACTTTAAGTTTTTATCATTAAAAATACTACCGCAAGCTTATTAAAGTTGTTTTAAGCTTATTTCAATAATAATAAACCTTTTAAGCTTTTTAACAATAATAAGCTTTTTATTATTTCAGGTGACTTTAAACCACACGTTTGAAAAATTTAAGTTCAAGGGGTTGTACCCCCCCAGCCACGCCACTCCCCAGCCAATCACAACACCGTACAACCCCCCTAAATTTTTTTTAAACTATGGTTTAAGGCAATTATGAGATATTGCCTAGTAAAAATCTCTTTATTAGCGAAAATAATCATCAAAAATATCATTAACAATAACATTATTAACAACATTAAAAATAATAGTATTATAAATAATCAATTAATCATATAATAGTTATTAATCTTATCATTAAATTTATTGATTAAATATACTTTTAAAACAGGTTAAAACTAGCTGTAAAACGCGTTGTAATACGCGTTACAATACGCATTACAATAGATAATATAATATAATAGATGAGGCTTAATACAACCGCGCAACGTTATATAAATGTATAAAAAGTCAAAAAAGTTTAAATAATAATCTTATTATTAAGTTAAAAATAAAATAAAAGATATTTTTATACGTTATTAATTAATTATATTAATTAATTGTAATGTTAATTAATTATAATGTTAATTATAATATTGGTTATAATTTTAAATATTTTTATTAATAAACATTTTTAACGTTTTAATTTAAAATATAAAAATGTAAAACCGTATAAATATATTAAAAAGTTAAAGGAATAAATTAAATAAATTACTAACCTTAAGTCATTTTAATTAAAGCTATTTTATATATTATTATAATATATTAAATAATCTTAAATTTAATATTTAATTTAAAGTTATATAAATTTAATATATAAAGGCTTTTTAGCGCAATGGTACTTTAGATTAAATCTCGAAAAAACTTTTAATAGGGCCCCACAAATATAAACACATAAACCAAGCGTTGGGTGGCGCCTGTGGCGCTAACAAGGGCTGGCGGGCGTAGCCCGCCTTTTTCGAGGATTAGTTTAAGCTCGTTAAAATAAGCTTTTTAAAACTATTTAACAATAATAAACCTCGTCAAGCTATTTAACAATAACAAGCCTTTTTAAGCTATATAACGATGACAGGCTTTTTAAGCTATTTAACAATATTAAGCTTTATTAAATTATTTAACAATAATAAATCTTATTAAGCTATTTAACAATACCAAGCCTTTTTAAACTATATAATAATAACAAGCTTTTTTAAGCTATTTAAACAACTAGGTTAATAAAGCTATATTGATAGCAAAAGAGGATTTCTTATATAATTATTTAATACGTTGGTACGAACATATGTAAATAACTTCACTCCCGCTGTCCCATACTTTTATATAAAATCAAGATTAATAACTTTACCAAAACGTAAAATACATCATCATTATCATCATTATCATATATAAAAAAACCCTTTTAAAAAATATTAATTTTAGCGAAGGTATTTATTAGCTTAAAATATCTATTAATTAAAAAAATAAAGGTTTTTTTTAAATTTATAATTCAATTAATTCGTAAAAATATATAAAATTTAAAAAGTTTAATAAAAAAGTTAAAAAATAATAAAAAAGATATAATAGTTTTTACAAAAATAATAATAAAAATAATAGAAGGGGTTATATTATTATGTAAAGTAAAATTTTATTTAAATATATTTATTTTAATAAAGGTAAAATTTTAATTTCAAAATTTTTAAACAAAAAATATTTTAAAAAGTTTAATAAACCGATTTAAAAAATAAAAAAGGTTTATTAAAGTAAAATATGTTAAATATTTTTAAAAAGATAATATTAAAAATAAAGCAAAAACGTTTTAAATTTTTTTAAAAAGGGATAATATAAGACAGCTTAATATAACTTATATAATTGGCGTTAATTGTTAATTATAAAAATCTTTAAAATAAATTAATTATTTTAAAAACTTTTTTTAATTTAAACTTTTATTATTAAAAATATTACCGTAACTTAATTATATATAGTAATTATATATTTATATATACGAAATTTAAATAAAGAATTAAATTATAAATTATTATTTATAATTAAAATTTAAATTATAAAAATTTTTATTATATAATTATTACATTATATTTCCTATTTGGGCAAGTGGTTAAACTGTTAAATCTTGCATAAATCATCTTGTAAAAAACCGATAATTAAGTTGAAAACGAGTTTTTACACTTATCAATAATAATAATAAATTGTTTTAATCTTATTTTAATAATAATAAGCCTTTTTAAATTATTTAACAATAATAGGTTTTTCAGATTATTGAACAATAATAAACCTTATTAAGTTATTTAATAATAAGAAGCGTTTTTAAAATTATATAATAATAACAAGCCTTTTTTAAAGTTATATAACAATGATAAGCTTTTTTAAACTATTTAAAATAATTAAATTAATAAAGTTATATTAATAATAAAAGAGGATTTTTAATAAGCTCATGGTAGTATTCTTAATAATAAAAGCTTAAATTAAATTTTTTTTTTAAAATAGCCAATTTATTTTGGAGATTTTTATAACTAATAACTTAACGCCAATTATATAAATTAAATTAAGCTATTTTATATTATCCCTTGTTTAAAAAAAATTTAAAACGTTTTTACCTTATCTTTAATATTATTTTTTTAAGAATATTTAACGCATTTTATTTTAATAAGCATTTTTTATTTTTTAAGTTATTTTATTAAACTTTTTAAAATATCTTATAAAATGACTTTTTTTTTAAAAGTTCTAAAATTAAAGCTTTAATTTTATTAAAATAAATATATTTAAGTAAAACTTTATTTTGTATAATAATATAACTTTTTCTATTATCTTTATTATTATTTTTATAAAAATTATTATATTTCCTTTATTACTTTTTAACATTTTTATTAAATTCTTTAAATTTTATATATTTTTATTTATTAATTTAATTATAAATTTAAAAAAAACTTTTATTTGATTTATTTATTTTTTTATTACTTAAACTTCTATATTATTTATTTTAAAAATAATAATTAAAATAAATATCTTTTATAAAATAAACATTTTTAAAATCGATATTTTATATAAGATAAACGTCTTTAAGATCGTAAATATTTTTTAAATAATAAGCGTTTTTTAAATAATAAATGCTTTTAAGATTATTAATACTTTTAGATTAATAACTTTTAAAATGGTAAATATTTTTGAATTTAATACCTTTTGATTAATAAGTACCTTTGAATTAGTAAACGTTTTTAAATTAATAAATATTTTCGAATTAATAAATATTTTTATTAAAATTAATATTTTTAATATATTAAATATCTTTATAAGAAACTTTTTTTAAATAAAAAACGTTTTAAAACCGTTAAATATTAAATTAATTTTTATTATTTTAATTATTATATTTTTTTGTTTTATAATAAATAGTAACTTTTTCATTAAAATAAAAAATCTTTTTACATTTAAATTCCTTTTTTCGTTTACTATATTTAAAATTTACATTATATCCAAATTTTCAATTTCAAATTTAACTTTAAATTTAAATTCTTTATTATCCTATTGTTCAAAATTATTAAAATTATTAAAATATTTAATATTATTAAAATTTTTAACATTATTAAAAATTTTTATTTTATTAATATTTTTTATAAAATTTTGTATAAAATTTTTATTAAAACTTTTTACAAAATCGTTTATATTATCAAATGTTTGTATTTTATTTAAATCTTTTACCTTATTAAAATTAAAATTATTTTTAAAATTTTCCTTTAAAATTTCGATTTAAAATTTTTTTAATTTGATTTATTACGCCTTTTATAAAACGTCTTTTTATTTATTAAATAATTATATTTTTACTATAATTTAATAATAATTTAACTAAAAGTTTAAAATTTTATATAATTTTATAAGAATTAATTAAATAAAATTAATTATTTTTAAAAGATATTTAATTTTAATAAATAACGTTTTAAAATTGTATTTCTATTTATTTTTATAAATTTATAACGTTTTAATAATATTTTTTTTTAAATATTTTAAAAGTTATTATACCTTTAAATTTCTAGCTTATTTATTTGTCATAATTTTTAATTATTTTTAAAATCTTATATATATAATTATTTAATTATAGTTTAAATAATTATTAATTAATTTTAATTTATATAAAATATTTAATAACTTTATTAAAATTATAATTATTTTATAATTTATATATTATATAGATTTTTATTTAAGATTATTTAAAAATTATTATTTTATTAATTAAAAACATGTTATTATTTCCTAAATAATTAATATTATAAATTTCGCCAAATTTTAGATTTTTTATAATTAATTCTTAAATTATTTACTATATTATAATGTAGATTTATTTAATATTATAAGTTTGAAAATCTTCTTTTTCCCATTTATTTTGCGTTATTTTAATCGATTTACCGTAATTTTAATCTTTTTTCAAAATTCTTATTAAAATAAGTTTTTATTTAGTAATTATTTTGTTTATCATTACTTCGTAAAAATCAAAAAAAAATTTTATTTTATAAAAATAATAAAATGTAAAAAATTTATATTTATTAAAATAAAGAATAATGCTATTTTTAGATTACCATGACAGCCCTTCCAGGTAGATTACCCCACAGAACAGGTGCAAGTAACTGGCAACTAAAATTATTAGTAAAATGACATGGCCTTATTCGGATCTATAACCGTCTCAAAAATCTTCCCATTTTCGTAAAAAAAAATCTTACAATCTTTTAAAAAGTAAACAACAACAATAATAAAATATAATCAATTTTATTACGATCTTTTCAATTAATCAAACCTAAATCGTCGCAAATCTTCTCCATCGTTGGATAGCTTTAAAATATATAGCTTTAAGATATACAGCTTTAAGATACACAGCTTTAAGATACACGTAAATTGCATTCCGAATCTTCCTAATAGATATCGAGGGCTAGAAACAGGCGCAGTACTCGTCAACGTACAAATCAAGGCACAAATACGATAACACCTGGTTAGACTAGGCCACCACAAGCCTCCCCGAACGCTTCAGAAACGCCTATAGCCGATTATATTGTTATAACAAGGCCATCTACGCCTCCTTATATTAAGTTACGTTTACCAAAACGCTTATAACAGCTTTATTTTATTATATTAAGGGAAAATAACGTATAAAGAAACGGCGAAAATCGTTAATGGCTTAATTGCTTTAGTAATTAAATTTTAAAGCTTATTTATACATTAAGAATTAAAGAAATTTAAGTTTAATATTAAATATTTTTACTTGTAAATTACTTTTTATCATTTAATAATATTTTGCCTTAGTTACGTTATTTCCTTATAAAGTTTATATTAATAAATTTGCCTATTTAAACTAATCAATTTAATATAAATATTTTTTAATAAAAACGTTATTATTAACAAAAAAATTAAATGTAAATATTGCTATTTATAAATTACTTGCCACTATTCGCAAATTAATATAGTCTTACTTATAGATTAATACTTTTTATCCGTAAATTACTTTTTTAATTATATTACGAAATACGGTTGCATTTTTTTAAATTTAATATTAATTAATTAGTTAAATTATAAATAATCGAAAGATATTAACAGATTTATAAATATCTATTATTATTATTAAAAAATATTAACATTTTATAAAGATATTAAGGTAGATTTAAAGGATATCGATTTATAGTAATTTTTTTAACCAAATGTATACAGCTGTTTTATGGGGTAATTTACATTGTAAGCCCGGCAAGGTAATCTAAAAATAGCATCACTTAAAATAAAAATATAAAAATATTAAATATATTATTATCTTTTTAAAATAAATATTTATGTTATATAAATAAAAAAAACTATTATAAATAAAATTATTTATTTATTTATTATTAAAATATTATTATTTTTTTAAAATATTAAAATATAATTGCGTAAATAATAATTACCTAACCAATATTTTATTATTAAAATTTATTTATTAATAAAATATATTATATTTTATTAATATATATATTATCTTTAAATTAGATTATATTTTTAACCTTTTTTATAATTTAATGGTTTTATTATTTTTATATATTTAAATATTTATTTATAAATATTTCTTATTAAAAATTTTTGTTAATTTTATAATATTTTATATTAATAATTTTTAAAAATACTATTAATTGTTTTTTAATTTATATCTTTTTTATTAAACCAAATATTTTAAAATTAATCTTTTACCTATATTATTTATTTATTATTTTAAAAATATTTATATTTTAAAAAACAGTAAATTCTTTATATTCTTTTTAATAAATATTCTTTTTAAATTTTAGTTTTTTTTTATTAAATAGATCGGTACTTATAAAAATTGACATTAAATAAATAACGGAAATTACACAATATATTTATTAATATTCAAAGAAATTTAATTTATATATTAAATTATCAATTTTCTTTAAAACGGTAAATAGTTTAACTTTTTATTAGGACTATTTTTTTTTAAGTTTTTTTAATAGGTAATATTTTTTATATAAGCGTTAATATACTTTTTTCCTTATTTTAAAAGATTTAAGCTTTTATTTTTAATTACATTATATTTTTACGTTAACAATAATATAGTTAATCATTATTTTTATTTTTTATTAATATAAATTACGCCAAATTTTAAAATTAGGAAATTTTTTAAACCCTTTTAAAATTAATCAAAATAATTATATGTTAAATTTAAAAATAATTTTATTTAATAATTGATTTAAAATTAATAATTTTAAATTATTTAAATTATATTATAATATTAATATTATTTTCTCCATATTATATTTAATTTTATAATTATATAAAATTATATAATTATTTTTATACTTTAATTTCGACGTTTATTTTAACTATTTATTTATAAGTAATAATTTATAAAAAGTGATGTTATTTTTAAATTACCATGATAGCCTTTCCAGGTAAAATACCCCATAAAATAGGTATAAATAACTGGCAATTAAAATTATTAATAAAATGATATGGCTTTATTCGGATCCACAACCGTCTTAAAAATCTTCCCATTTTTGTAAAAAACCTTACAATTTTTTTAAAAGTAAATAATAATAATAACAATAAAATATTACAATTTCTTTAATTAATTAACCTTTAAATTATTACAAATTTTCTTTATTATTAAATAGCTTTAAAATACGCGTAAATTACATTCCAAATCCTTTTAATAAATATTAAAAGCTATAAATAAGCGCAATACTTATTAACGTATAAATTAAGGCACGAATATTGGTTAAATTAGCTATTAATGCCTCCTCGTACTAAATTACGCTTACCAAAACGCTTATAACCGCTTTATCTTATTATATCGGGAAAAGATGGCGTATAAGGCTATTTTAATTAAAATAAATCGATTTAAATAATAAAAAGGAAACAGCGAAAATTGTTAATAATTTAATTATTTCACCAATTAAATTTTAAGGCTTATTTATGTGTTAAAAATTAAAAAAATTCGAATCTATCGAATATTTTTACTTATAAATTATTTCCTATCATTTAATAATATTTTGCCCTATTTATATTATTTTTTTATAAAATTTATACTAATAAATTTATCTATTTAAATTAATTAATTTAATATAAATATTTTTAAGTAAAAACGTTATTATTAACAAGAAAGTTAAATATAAATATTGCTATTTATAAATTACTTACCATTATTTGCAAATTAATATAGTTTTACTTATAAATTAATACTTTTTATCTGTAAATTACTTTTTTAATTATAATATAAAATACAGTTACATTTTTTTAAATTTAACATTAATCAATTAATTAAATTATAAGTAATTAAAAGATATTAAAAGATTTATAAATATTTATTATTATTATTAAAAAATATTAACGTTTTATAAAAGTATTAAAGTAAATTAAAAAGATATCGATTTATAATAATTTTTATAGCTAAATATATATACTTATTTTATAAGGTAATTTACATTATAAACCCGGTAAGGTAATTTAAAAATAACATCATTTTTTATAAAAACTATTAATGTCGTTTTGTAATTTTTTTACCCCACTTAGGCAAGTGGTTAAACTGTTAGATCTTATATAAGTCATCTTGTAAAAGACCAACAATTAGGTCGGAGACGAGTCCCTACACTTATAAACAATAACAACTAGCTATTTCAAGCCTATTTTAACAATAATAAGCCTTTAAAGCTATTTAACAACAACAAGCTATTTCAGGCCTATTTCAACAATAATAGGCCTTTTAAGCTATTTAACAATAACAGGCTTTTCAGGCTATTTAACAATAATAAGCCTCGTTAAGCTATTCACTAATAACAAGCCTTTTTAAAGCTATACAACGATAACAAGCCTTTTCAGGCTATTTAAACAACAAGGCTAATAAGGCTATATTAATAGCAAAAAGGAGGATCTTTTATATAATTATTTAACACGCTGGTACAAGCATATGTAAATAGCTTCACTCCCGCCGTCCTATACTCTTATATAAAATCGAGATTAATAACCTCACCCGAACGTAAAATACATCATCATTATCATCATGTAATTTTTCTACAATATTTGCTATAATTCGGATATAAATTTCGGATCTTTATCCAAAATAATCTTTACAAATAAATCTTAATTTATTAAAAATAATAATGTATGTAACATTTTTACTTAATTGTTTATTATATATTTAATATATCTTAATATTAATAAATATTTTTCATTAAATTTACATATTATTATTATTATTACGTTAAAATTTTAAAATTTATTGCATTACTAAAATATATTTTTTATAAATATTTTTGATAAAGTTATTATAAAATTTATTATAATTATATAAAATATTATTATTGATTTGTTTATAGGCTTTAACTTGTTTAAAACTTTTCGTCGGTTAATTTATATTATTTGATAATTTAGGTAATGTATATAGAACTACTAAAATGATAAGCTTGCGGTGGTATTTTTGATGATAAAAGTTTGAATTAAAAAGAATCTTTAAAATAGCCAGTTTATCTTAAAGATTTTTATAGCTAATAACTTAACGCCAATTACATAAGCTAAGTTAGGTTATTTTACAATTTCTTATGTAATTATTTAACACGTTAATAAAACATATGTAAATAATTTCACTTTTACCGTTTTATACTTTTATATAAAATCGAGATTAATTTTACCTAAACGTAAAATATGATATATTATACTTTTAACAACGTTTTTAATAATATATTTAATTACATTTTTACTAAAAAAATATTATTAATTATTTATAAAATAACTATATAAAATAAATATTAATATTATTAATTCTTTTTTAACGTTTTTTTTTAATTATTAATTTTAATATATATTTCCTTATAATGTTTTTTATTTATTTTTCTTACTATAATATTATTTTAATAAGTTTAAATTAATCTTTAAGAAATGGCGGGCTACCCCTGTTAGCCCTTGTTAACGCTATAAGCGCCACTTAACGTTTGGTTTATATATTTATATTTATAAAGCTTTATTAAAAGTTTTTTTAAAATTTAATTTTAAGCATTATTACATTAAAAGGCTTTTATATATTAAACTTATATGGTTGTAAATTAAAAATTAAATTCAAAACTAATTTATATATTATAATAACATATAAAATAACTTTAATTAAAATAATTTAAAGTTAATAATTTACTTAATTTATTACTTTAACTTTTTTAATAAGCTTACAGTGGTATTCTTGATAATAAAACCTTGAATTAAAAAGAATTTTTAAAATTGTCAATTTATTTTAAAGACTTTTATAATTAATAACTTAACACCAATTATATAAATTAAATTAAGCTATTTTATATTATCCTTTCTTTAAAAAATAATTCAAAATATCTTTATTTTATCTTTAATACCATCTCCTTAAAGATATTTAATACGTTTTACCTTAATAAGCTTTTCTTATCCTTTAAATCATTTTATTAAACCTTTTAAAACGTCTTATAAAATACTTCTTTTTAAAAGGGTTTAAAACTAAGGTTTTAACTTTATTAAAATAAATATATTCAAACGAAATTTTATTTTATATCATAATATAACCCCTTCTATTATCTTTATTATTATTTTTATAAAATTTATTATATTTTCTTTATTATTTTCCAACGTTTTTATTACATTTTTTAAATTCTATATATCTTTACTTATTAATTTAATTATAAATTTAAAAAAAAACCTTTATTCTTTCCATTTATTTTTTTATTATTTAAATTTTTATATTATTTATTTTCAAAATAATAATCGGAATAAATATCTTTTATAAAATAGACATTTTTGGAATCAATATCTTATATAAAGTAAACACATTCAAAATAATAAATATCTTTTAAATAGTAAACCTTTTTTTAATGATAGGCGTTTTTTAAATAATAAATACCTTTAAAGTTATTAATACTTTTGAATTAATAGCTTTTAAGGTAATAAATATTTTTAAACCTAATACCTTTTAATTGGTAGGTGCTTTCTAGTTAGTAAGTACCTTTAAACCGGTAAATATCTTCGTAAAAATTAATATTTTTAACGTATTAAATGTTTTTATAAAGGGCTTTTTCTATATAAAAGATATTTTAAAAATATTAAATATTAAATTAATTTTTATTACTTTAATTATTACATTTTTTTTTATAATAAATAATAACTCTTTTTTTAAAAAATAATTTTTTTCATATTTAAGTTAATTTCTTTATTTACTATTTTTAAGATTTATATTACGTTTAAATTTTTAGTTTTAAATTTAATTTTAAGTTTAAATTTTTTATTATCATACTTTTTAAAATTATTAAAATTATTAAAATATTTAATATTATTAAAATTTTTAACATTATTAAGATTTTCTACTTTATTAATATCTTTTACGAAATTTTTTATAAAATTTTTATTAAAATTTCTTATAAAATCGTTTATATTATTAAAGTTTTTTATTTTATTTAGATCTTTTACCTTATTAAGGTTATCTTCGTGTTTAAGATTTTTTTTAAAAATTTTAATTTAAACTTTTTTTAATTTTATTTATTAACTATATGTTTTATAAGATATTCTTTTATTTGTTAAATAACTATATTTTTGTTATAATTTAATAATAATTTACTTAAAACTTTAAAATGTTACATAATTTTTTAAAAACCAATTAAATAAAATTGGTTATTTTTAAAAGGTATTTGATTTTAATAAATAACATTTTAAAACCCTACTTTTATTTATTTTTATAAATTTATAACATTTTAATAACGCTTCTTTTAAATATTTTAAAGATTATTATGCCTTTAAATTTATAACTTATTTATTTACAGTAATTTCTAATTATTTTTAAAGTTTTATATATGTAATTATATAATTACGTTTTAAATGATTATTAATTAAGTTTAATTTATATAAAATATTCAATAACTTTATTAAAATTATAACTATTTTATAATTTATATATTATAAAAACTTTTATTTAATATTATTTAAAAATTATTATTTTATTAATTAAAAATGCGTTATTATTTCCTAGGTAATTAATATTATAAATTTTGCTAAATTTTGGATTTTTTATAATTAAATTTTAGATTATTTATTATATTATAACCTAAATTTATTTAATATTATAAATTTGAAAATTTGCTTTTTTCTATTTATTTTATATTATTTTAATAGGTTTATTATAATTTTAATCTTTTTTGAAAATCTTTATTAAAATAAATTTCTATTTGGTAATTATTTTGTTTACTATTATTTAATAAAAGTATAGAAAACTTTATTATTTTGTAAAAATAATAGAATATAAAAGATTTATATTTGTTAAAGTAGAAATATAAAATATTAAATATATTAGTATTTTTTTAAAATAAATATTTATATTATATAAATACAAAAAAATTATGATAAATAAAATTATTTATTTACTTATTGTTAAAATATTATTATTTATTTAAAATATTAAAATATAATTATTTAAATAATAATTATTTAATTAATATATTATTATTAAAATTTATTTATTAATAAAATATATTGCGTTTTATTAATATATATATTATCCTTAACTTAAATTATATTTTTAATCTTTTTTATAATCTAGTAATTTTATTATTTTTATATATTTAGATATTTATTTCTAAATATTTCTTATTAAAAATCTCTATTAATTTTGTAACATTTTATATTAATAATTTTTAAGGATATTATTAATCGTTTTTTAATTTATATCTTTTTTATCGAATTAAATATTTTAAAATTGATTTTTCGGCTATTTTATTTGTTTATTATTTTAAAAATATTTATATTTTAAAAGGTAGTAAACTTTTAATATTTTTTTTAATAAATACTTTTTTAAGTTTTGGTTTTTTTTTATCAAATAAATCGGCATTTATAAGAATTAATATTAAATAAGTAATAAAAATTATATAATATATTTATTAAAAGTGATGTTATTTCTAGATTACCATGACGGCCTTTTTAGGTAAATTACTTTATAGAACAGGTACAAGTAACTGGCAATTAAAATTATTAGTAAAATGACATAGCCCTATTCGGATCCACAACCGTTTCAAAAGTCTTCCCATTTCCGTAAAAAAAAACTTACGATCTTTTAAAAAATAAACAATAACAATAATAACAATAATAAAATATTACGATTTTTTTAATTAATTAACCCCCAAATCGTTTCGAGTTTTCTTTATTATCGGATAGCTTTAAAATACGCGTAAATTGCATTTCAAATCATATTAAAGGTTAAGAATAAACGTAATATTTGTTAACGTATAAATTAAAGCACGAATATAATAACACTTGGTTAAACTAAGCCACCACAAGCTTTTTTAAACGCTTTAAAAACGCTTATAACCGATTATACTGTTATAATAAAGCTATTTACGCCTTTTTATATTAAATTATATTTACCAAAACGCTTATAATAGCTATAACAGCCACAATAGCCTCATTTTATTATATCGGAAGAAAATGGCGTATAAAGCTAGTTTAATTAAAATAAATCGATTTAAGCAATAAAAAAGAAATAGCGAAAATTGTCGATGGTTTAAGTACTTCGCTAATTAAATTTTAAAGCTTATTTATACGTTAAAAATCAAAGAAATTTAAATCTATTAAAAAATATTATCGAGGGGTATTATCGAGTATTTTTACTTGTAAATTACTTTTTATCACTTAATAATCTTTTGCCTTAATTACGTTATTTCTTTATAAAATTTATATTAATAAATTCGCTTATTTAAACTAGTTAATTTAATATAAATATCTTTTGATAAAAACGTTATTATTAACAAAAGAATTAAATATAAATATTGCTATATATAAATTACTTACCACTATTCGCAGATTAATATAACCTTATTTATAAATTAATACCTTTTATCCGTAAATTACTTTTTTAATTACATTATAAAATACGGTCGCATTTTTTTAAATTTAACATTAATCAATTAATTAAATTATAAATAATCGAAAAATATTAAAGAATTCGTAAATATTTATTATTACTATCAAAAAATATCAACGTTTTATAAAAGTATTAAAATAAATTAAAAAAATATCGATTTATAATAATTTTTATTGCCAAATACATATACCTATTTTATGGGATAATTTACATTGTAGGCCCGGTAAGGTAATCTAGAAATAGCATCACTTTTTATTAATAATAAAGGAAATTTAATTTATATATTAAATTAACGATTTTTTAAAAAATAGTAAATAATGTAACTTTTTATTAAAACTATTCTTTTTTAAATTTTCTTAATAAATAATATCTTTTATATAAGTATAAATATATTTCTTCTTTATTTTAAAGGATTTAAGGTTTTGTTTTTAATTATACCGTATTTTTATATTAATAACGATATAATTAATTATTATTTTTACTTTTTATTAATATAAATTGCGCTAAATTTTAGAATTAGGAAATTTTTTAAAGATGTTTAAAATTAATAAAAATAATTATATTTTGAATTTAAAAATAATTTTATTTAATAATTAATTTAAGATTAATAATTTTAAATTGTTTAAATTATATTATAACGTTAATATTATCTTTATTTATATTATATTCAATTTTATTATTATATAAAATCATATAGTTATTTTTACGTTTTAATTTTAACGTTTATTTTAACTATTTATTTATAAGTGATAACTTATGGAAACTATTGATATTATTTTATAATTTCTTTATAATGTTTGTTATAGTTTAAATATAAATTTCAAATCTTTATTTGAAATAATTTTTATTAATAAATCTCAATCTACCAAAAATAATAACGTATATAACGTTTTTACCTAATTATCGATTATATATTTAATATATTTTAATATTAATAAATATTTCTTACTAAATTGATATATTATTATTATTATTATATTAAAATCTTAAAATTTATTTTATTATTAAAATATATTTTTTATAAATATTTTTAATAAAATTATTATAAAATTTATTATAATTATATAAAATGATATTATTAATTTATTTATAAGTTTTAATTTACTTAAAGTTTTTCGTTAATTAGTTTATATTATTTAATATTTTAAATAATATATTAAATATTATATTAATTTAGTTATAAAATGTTTTATATTAAATTTATTTAAATTATATACTATTTTTTTTAGTTTAAAATAATATTTAATATTATATATTATTTAAAAAAGATGTTATATATAACATTCTAATATATACAATCTTTACCAACCGTCTTTATTAAAAAAAATATAATATTCTGTTTTTATTAAAAATATATTAAAAGTTTTTAATAAATAGGTTTTTAATTTTTATTTTTTTTATTTTTCCAATAATTTTTAATAAATTGCGGTTTTTAACATATCCGTTTTAAATTTAATCGCAGAATACTTCTTCCAAATTTACTATGATTTTAATAATATATTTAAAATTATTTACTATATTATCCAATTTACTTTTATTTACCTAACTCCGTTTATCTTAATTATTTAAATTATTTATTATAGGTAATTTAAATAACACGTTAAATATTAAATTAATTTATTTAAATATATATTGAATATTTAAATAAAATTAAGATAAATATATTAAGATTATGATTAAATAACGGTTTAATTTAATTAAATTTATTAAATGTAGTATAGATTATTTAATTATTCCTTTTATAATTTTATAGTTTGTTAAAATAATGATTTTATAAATATAAAATTATGTATATATTTATAAATTTCTATACGTTTAAATTAATGTTATTATTTTTAATTTGGTAATTTAATATTATTATTTGGTTTTTGTTAAAATTTTATTAAAGAATAAGATTGGTTTAATGGGGTTAATGGTTAATTATATTCTGTCCTATTTACTATTGTTATGGAAAAATATAATTTTAAAATTTCTTTTTAAATTACGTTTCATTTTAAAAAATTGATTTTAATTTTATCCTAATAGATTAAATACATAGGTAAAATTAAATCTTTTCAAATAATATTAAAAACTTTTTTTTTATTTTAAATAGGTGTAAATTTTATTAATTTTATCTATTTCTTCTTTTTGGTTATTATTTTAGGTATATTTCTAATTATTTATTTTTAAATTATAAAATTAATTTTCTATTTTTATAAAAATATTAATTTCTATTAATATTAAAGTATAAACTTTTTTAAAAAATTTAATAGGTTAATATATATCTTTAATATTGCGAAAGTTATAAATATTTTGATTTTTTAGAAAGTTTTAATTTGGTTTATAAGTAAATAAATGTTTAGATTATTTATAATATAATTTAATAATTTAATAATTAAATGTTTTATAAAAGATTTCTTTAATTTAATAACTAAATTTAAATTTTAAAATAGTTTAAAGATTGATTTTAAATATTTTAAATATTCTTCGATTATTTTAAAGAAAATAATTATATTATTAATATATATTATATAAAAATTTTATATAGTTTTAACTTTTAGCTTATATAATATTATATATATCTAATATTATTTTTGAAACTTATTAAAATAATATTTAATATTTTAAATTTTTTAATTAATATAATTATTATTTAATTGTAATAACTTAATTAAATTGGTAATTAATAAAAAATTTGGAACTATTTATAATTATAATATTAATATAATAAATAATAAAAAAATGAAAATTTAGTTAATAAAAGAATAGTAAAATTAAATTTAATTATTAATTAAAATATATAAATTAAGTATTAAAAAATAGAAAATGGTAAATAAAATATTTAATAATGAATATAAAAACAGTAAAATAAAATATATAAAATAGTTATTATTTTTTAAATATTTTATGTTTATTATATATTATATAGTTCATAACGTATATAGAAAATAAATAGTTATTAATTTTCATTTTTTAAATAAATTTGTTATATTAAATGTATATTTTTTATTTATATTAAAAAATATAATTAATAAAATAAAAAGATATTTCTATCTTATAGTTATAAATAGTTTTAAATTTATTTATTAATTATTAATTTAGTTAAACTATTATTATAATTAAATGGTAATTATATTATTTAAAAGATTTAAAATATTAAATATTATTTTACTAAATTTTAAAAATAATATTAAATATATATAATGTTATATAAATTAAAAATTGAAATTATATAAAACTTTTTATATAATATATATTAATAATGTAATTATTTTTTTTAAATAATTAAAAAATATTTAAGATATTTAAAATTAAATTTAATTATTGAATTAAAAATATTTTGTATTAAATATTTAATTATTAAATTATTAGGTTATCTTATAAATTATCTTAGGTGACTTCAAACCACACGTTTGAAAAATTTGAGTTTGGGGGGTTGTACCCCCCCCAGCCACCCCACTCTCCAGCCAATCATAATACCGTACAACCCCTTTAAATTTTTTTTAAACTGTGGTTTAAGGCAATTGTGAGATGTTTTTTAATAAAAATCTATTCATTAGCGAAAATAATTATTAAAAATATTATTAATAATAATATCATTAATAACATTAAAAATAACAATATTATAAGTAATTAATTGATTATATAATAGTTATTAACTTTATTATTAGATTTATCGATTAAATATATTTTTAAAGTAGGTTAAGATTAATTGTAAAACGCGTCGCAATACGCGTTGCAATACACGTTGCGATATGCGTTATAATATACGATATAATAGATGAGGCTTAATATAACCGCGCAACGCTTTATAGGTATATAAAAAGTCGGGAAAGTTTAAATAATAGTTTTATTATTAAACCAGAAATAAAATAAAAAATATTTTTATACATGGTTAATTAATTATGTTAATTAATTATGATGTTAATTATAACGTTAATTATAACGTTAATTATAATTTTAGATATTTTTATTAATAAATACTTTTAACGTTTTAATTTAAAATATAAAAATATAAAGCCGTATAAATATATAAAAAGGTTAAAAAGATAGATTAAATAAATTAGTAACCTTAAGTCATTTTAATTAAAGTTATTTTATATATTATTATAATATATTAATTAATTTTAAATTTAATGTTTAATTTAAGGTTATATAAATTTAATATGTAAAAGCTTTTTAGCGTAATGGTGCTTTAGATTAAATCTCGAAAAAACTTTTAATAAAGCCTTATAAATATAAACATATAAACCAAGCGTTAAGTGGCGCCTATGGCGCTAACGGAAACGGGGGAAGTGGCGGGCGTAGCCCGCCGTTTTTTAAAAACTAGTTTAAGCTTATTGAGATAAATTATAAATAGTTTAAACGTTTTCTTATTTATAAACCGAATTAAACTTTTTAAAAAGATTTGTATTTTAATGTTAATAAAAATTAATATGTTTATAGAAATAAAAACCCGATTTTATAATTTAAAAATAAATAATTAAGGATATATTTAAAATAATAATTAAAAAGAAAAAATAAATAAAATTAATAAAATTTATGTTTATTTAAAATAGAAAATAGAAAATTAATATTATTGAAGAAAATTTAATTTTATTTATATATTTAATTTATTAAAATAAAATTAATTTTAATCTTTTAAAATTTAACGTAATTTAAAAAAGAAAATTTAAAATTATATTCTTTTATAATAATAGCAAATAAGATAGAATATAATTAATTATTAATTTTATTAAATTAATTTTATTTTTTAATAAAAATTAAAAAAAAATTAAATAATAATATTAAATAATTAAATTAAAAATAATAAAATTAATTTCAATATGTAAAAGTTTATAAATATATATATAATTTTAAGTTTATAAAATTATTATTTTAATAAATGATAAAATTATAAAAGAAATAATTAAATAGTTTATATTATATTTAGCAAATTTAATTAAATTGAATTTCCGTTTAATAATAATTTTAATATCTTTATTTTAATTTTATTTAAATAAATTAATTTAATATTTCATATTTTATTTAATTTATTTATAATAAATAGTTTAAATCATTGGAATAAAAAGAATTAAAAAAATAAAAATAAATTAAATAATATAATAAATAATTTTAAATATATTATTAAAATAATAATATATTTAGAAAAAGAACTTTGCGATTAAATTTAAAACAAATATGTTAAGAATTACGGTTTATTAAAAATTATCGAAAAATTAAAAAAAGAAGAAAATAAAAAAATAATATTATATATTTTTAATAAAGACGGTTAATAAAATTATAGATCTTAAAATTCTATATATAATATTTTTGTTAAATAGTATGTAATATTAAATATTGTTTTAAATTAAAAAAATAATATGTAACTTAAATAAATTTAATATAAAATATTTTATAATTAAATTAATATAATATTTAATATATTATATAAAATGTTAAATAATATAAATTAATTAACAAATTTTTTAAAATAAATTAATATTATTATTTTATATAATTATAATAAATTTTATAATAATTTTATTAAAAATATTTATAAAAAATATATTTTAATAATAAAATAAATTTTAAAATTTTAATATAATAATAATAATAATATGTAAATTTAATAAAAAATATTTATTAATATTAATATATAGTAAAATATAATAAATAATTAAATAAAAATGTTATATATATTATTATTTTTAATAAATTAAGGTTTATTAATGAAGATTATTTTAGATAAAAACTTAAAATTTATATTTAAATTATAATAAATATTATAGAAAAATTATAAAATAATATTAGCGGTTTTTAGAAATTATTATTTATAAATAAATAATTAAAATAAATATTAAAATTAAAGCGTAAAAATAATTATATAATTTTATTTAATTATAAAATTAAATATAATATAAATGAAAATGACATTGACGTTATAATATAAATTAAATAATTCACAATTATTAATTTTAAATTAATTATTAAATAAAATTATTTTTAGATTTAAAATATAATTATTTTTATTAATTTTAAAAATCTTTAAAAAATTTCTTAATTTTAAAATTTAACGCAATTTATATTAATAAAAGATAAAAGTAATAATTAATTATGCTATTATTAACGTAAAAATATAATATAATTAAAAACAGAATTTTAAATTTTTCGAAATAAAAACATTCTTTATTTACGTTTATATAAAAAATATTATTTATTAAAAGAATTCAAAAAAAAAAGTTTTAATAAAAAGTTAAATTATTTACCATTTTAAAAAGAATTACCAATTTAATATATAAATTAAATTTCGTTTATTATTAGTAAATATATTATATAATTTCTATTATTTATTTAATATTAATTGTTATAAGTATTAATTTATTTAATAAAAAAGAATTAAAATTTGAAAAAAATATTTATTAAAAAGAATATTAAAAATTTATTTTTTTTAAAATATAAATATTTTTAAACCAATAAATAAATAAAATAAATAAAGAATTAATTTTAAAATACTTAATTTAAAAAAAATATAAATTAAAAAACAATTAATAATATTTTTAAAAATTATTAATATAAAATATTATAAAATTGGCAAAAGCTTTTAATAAAAACTATTTATAAATAAATATTTAAATATATAAAAATAATAAAACTGTTAAATTATAAAAAAAGTTAAAAATATAATTTAATTTAAAAATAATATATATATTAATAAAATATACCGCGTCTTATTAATAAATAAAATTAAAAGAAAATTAAATTGAAATTTTAAAAAAATATTTTGAAAATAAAAATAATTTTAATAAGGTAAAAAATTTAGATAAAATAGAAAATTTTAAGGATATAAACAATTTTATAAAAAATTTTAATAAAATTTTTAATAATGTTAAAAACGTTAATAATACTAAATATCTTAATAATTTTAATAATTTTAAAAAATAAGATAATAAAATTTTTAAATTTAAAACTAAACTTAAAATTAAAAATTTAAATATAATATAAATTTTAAATATAGCAAATAAAAAAAATAACTTAAATATAAAAAAACCTATTATCTCAAAAAAAAAAGTTACTATTTATTATAAAAAGGAAATTTAATAATTAAAATAATAAAAATTAACTTAATATTTAACATCTTTAAAACGCCTTTTATATAAAAAAAAACTTTTTATGAAGATATTTAATACGTCAAAAGTATCAATTGTAATAAAAATATTTACCGGCTTAAAAATATTTAACAGTTTAAAGGTATTTATTAATTTAAAAATACTTACCGGTTAAAAGATATTTATTAATTAAAAGATATTAATAGGTTTAAAAACACCTACCACCTTAAAAGCTATTAATTTAAAAGTATCGATAATTTTAAAAATATTTATTACCTAAAAAATGTCTATTATTTAAAAAACGCTTATTATTTAAAAGATACTTACTATTTTAAAGGCGTTTACCTTATATAAAATATCAATCCTAAAAATATTTATTTTATAAAAACTATTATTTTAACTACTATTTTTAAAATAAATAATATAAAAATTTGAATAATAAAAAAATAAATGGAAAAAATAAAAGTTTTTTTTAATTTTATAATTAAATTAATAAATAAAAATATATAAAATGTAAAAAATATAATAATTTTTATAAAAATAATAATGAAAATAATAGAAAAGGTTATATCATTATATAAAATAAAATTTTGTTTAAATATATTTATTTTAATAAAACTAAAACCTTAATTTTAAAACTTTTTTAATAAAAGTATTTTGTAAAACGTTTTAAAAAGTTTAATAAAATAATTTAAAAAATAAAAAAGGTTTATTAAAATAATATATATTAAATATTTTTAAAAAAATGGTATTGAAAATAAAACGAAAATGCTTTAAATATTTTTAAAAAAGGGGTAATATAAAATAAAATAATTTAATTTATATAATTGGCGTTAAATTATTAATTATAAAAATTTCTACAATAAATTAATTATTTTAGAAATTTTTTTTAATTTAAGTTTTTATTATTAAGAATATTACCGCGAACTTATTATTATTAATATAGCCTTTTTATTAACTTAATTATTTAAATAACTTAAAAAAGTTTATTATTATTAAATAGCTTAAAAAGTTTATTATTGTTATATAACTTAAAAAAAAGTTAATTTTTACCATTTAACCTAATATTTAAAAGAATTGTTAAAGTTATATATAAACTACCCGGTGGTAATTTAAAAGGTTTAAATATATTTTTTAAAATAAGTAATGTAAATTATCTTTTTACGTTATTATATCTTTAATTATATTTAAAAATATATCTTTATTATTCTTAATATGGTAAGATATTAAAGAAGGTATTATGTAAAAAAAAAAACTTAAAGAGATTAAACGGTCTTTATAAAGTAAAAAAAGGAAAAGGAAAAATATTTAATATTTAAATATTACTTTAATTTTTTTATAAAACTTAAATTAATTAATACGAATGGTTTAAAATCCTTTACAAAAGTAATATTATATAAGAAATAAAGTATAAATTTTAGGTTAAAGTTATAATTAATATAAAGCTTATAATTAAAATAAAAGTTAAAAAATGGTTTTTAATTAAAAGGTTATAAGTAAAATATTAAGAATTAATAAAGGAATATTTAATATAAAGGGAAATAATATTGTTTATAAAATAAATAACGTATATTAAAATTAAAATGGTATAAATCTAGTAAAAGTAATATTAAAAACGAAGGTATATCTTAAATATATTATTAAATATATTAACGTTTATAAATTATAAATTATTAATTATTATTATATTAACGTTATATGTATTAATGCTTTAAAATATACCAATTTCTACTTAATTTTATAAATTAATATCTTTTATATTAATATATTTAATCATCTTTCTTTACTAGTAATTAATTTGTTAATATTTTATATTAATAATTTTCTTATTAATATTAAGTTAATAAGTATTTTTAAATAATTAATATTATATTTAATTATATAAATGTTTTATTATATTAATATAATTTATAATATTAACCGTATTTATTTTGGTAATCTTTTAAAATTTTTAATTATAAATTTTTTAAAACGTTTTTAAAATTTATTTAAAATTTATTTCAATAAACAAGTGTTAAAACGGTTTAAATTAATATTTTTAAAATTTAAAATAGTAAATAATGTTTAAATAGTCTTTTATTAATAAATGGTTATTTTAAAGTTAATAGTTTTTTATTTTATTATTATATAGTTAAATTATTAAATAAAGGTTGAAGTTTAATTAAAAAGGTATTTTAATAATTCATTTAATTTATTTTTATTTTTTAAGGTAATTAAGTTATTGTTTAAATTTTAAGTTTATATTTGGGTTAAATTTTTAACGGGAAATTGTTAAAATATTATAAGGTATATAGCTATTATAAAGGATAATAATGTTAAAAAAAATATATTGAAATTATTATATAAAAATGATAATTTAAAAAGGTAAAATAATAGTAAAAAAGGGTAATTTGTTATAAATGAAGGAAGGTATTTTATAAAAGATTATATATTAATTGTTGCGTATATTATTATAGTAAAGTTTTTTAAATTATTATAGTAATAATTTTATTAATTTTATTAATTTATATTATTAATATTTAATAATATTAATTAATGTTAATAAATATATATGTAAAATAAAATAATAAAATAAGTATAATAATAATAAGTAAAGTAATTGGTATTAAGATTAATATATTAATGTATTTAAAGAAAAAATTATTAATCGGAAAAAAACGAAAAAAATTTATTTTTTATATAATTAAAAGTATTTAAATACGTTTTAATGTTAAGCCTTAACTTTTACAATTATTAATCAACCATTAATAAGTTTTTTAAAATATGTTTAATTATAATTAATTGTAATTTAAATACAAGGTTTTTCATGTTGGTAAATACGTAAATAAAGTAAAAACAATAAAACAAGTGTAATAATAATAAACAAAGTAACTAATGTTAAAACTAATGTATTAATGTGTTTAAAGAAAAAGCTATTAATCGAAAAGGAATAAAAAGAATTTGTTTTTTATATAAATAAAAATATTTAAGTACATTTTAACGTTAAGCCTTAATTTACAAGAGTTAAGCTTTAACTTTTACAATTGTCATTTAACCATCATTTCACTTAAATTTACTTATATTATAAATATTAACATTAAATATTTTATAAATATAATAAACGTTATTTTTAATTATATATATAATAAAAATAAATATTAAAAAATTAAAGTAAATAAATATGTTAAATATTATATTTAATACAATTATTTTAAATTTATTACTTTTTAAATTAAACTTGTTATTATATTAAATAAATTTAAAATAATTATTCGATAAAATTATTATAAAATTTAAATTAATTAAATTAATTACATTTTTTTAATTTACTCCATTATGTTTCGTTAACATTTAAAAAGATAAAAAGTTAATATAAATTTTAAATAAATAAAAAGTTGTAAAAAAGTAAAGTTATTAAAATAATAAGCTTTAATTATTATTTTTAATAATAAAAAGTTAAATAAATTTTTTTTTTAAAAATAATTAATTTATTTTAAAAATTTTTATAATTAAAAGTTAACGTAAATTAATGTTTATTACATAAATTATGTAAAAGTTATTTTATAATTAATAATTAAATATAAAATGAATAATAAAATTAATTTTTTAATTTTTTAATTTTTTTTCATTTTATATAATATTACATTTTTATATATTAAATTATAACATTTATTATCCAAGACGAAGTTTGGTTATTATACTGGAACTTTTTTCGGAAATTACTATGGGAAACTGATAAAGTAATGATAAGGTAATTGATAAATATTACATAAATAATTAATAAACGCACGAACCACTTACAAAAATCCGTGGCGATTAACGCCACTCTTTTGTAAGCCACATCAAATGAATAAGCCACACAAATTACGTAAGCAGCTCCCGGGTAGGTTCGCAAAAACTTGGAATATTTCAATTAAAATTTTTTTTTTTTTTTTTTTTTTATAAATAATATAAATTTATTAATAAAAAATTTCAAAATTTTATACTTTTTGCAGACTTCGGCTTAGCCCTATCGGTTACACGTAACCGATTTCTTATAATAATTTAAAAAATTAAATAAATATAATATATATAATAATAAATTAAAATAATTAAAATAAAAATTAAAACTATTTAAATAATTACTTAAATAATAAAATTATAAAATAATAAAATAATAATATAATAAAATAATGACACAATTAATTAATTAAATAATGTAAAAATATACTAGTTAAATAATAAATATATTTATATATAAATTAAAAAAAAATATAATAAATTAATTAAAATAAATTAATATGTTTAATAAATATTTATTAATTATTCATTAAATTTATTAAGTAAATTAAATTGTTTAAAAAAACAAATAAATTAATTTAATAAATTTAAATAATATATTAAAGTTAAAATCATTTAAACAATATAATTAAATATAAATTTACAATATATTATTTAAAAAATTTATTAATAAAATATTTAAAAAAAACTAGTATTAATAAATTAACAATAATTAATAATAAATATATTATTTAATTATTTAATTAAAGAATTCTATTATCTATATAAAATTTATTAAATTTACATGAAAAGAATTTAACAGAAATTAAATATATTACAATTAATTAATTTTTAAATTTAAAATAATAAACTAATCAAATAATTAAATAATTAAATTAATACCTATATAAAAAAGAAATTTAATAAATTAATTATTACATTTAATTTAAAATTAAATATTGAAAATAATTTAAAATGTTTATGTAATATTTAAAATTTTAAATATATAAATATATAACAAATAATTATTAATTGTTTATTACTTATTACATTTAACATATTTATTAATAAAATTAAATTGTGTAAAAAAACGAAATTATTAATTTAATAAAATTAATTATATTATTAACGTTAAAAGTAATTAAATAATGTAAATAATTAAAGATTCAAAATATTTTATTTATTTAAAACTGTTATTATTACAATAATAAATAAAATAATATATATAAATAAAAATTGATAAATAATTAATAAATTAATAAAGTTATAAATGAAATAAAAAGTATTAAAGTTATGGAATTTATAATAAAAAATTAAAATAAAATTGAAAAATTAATAAATTAAATATAATACATTATTTAATTTATTAAATTTATTTAATTAATTTAAGTGATTTATTTGTTTTGATTGTTTTTTAATAAATGTACGACGATAAATTTTAATTAATGTATTATAATTAATGTATTATAATAAATATTATAATTATATTTTAATTAATTTAAAAATTATATCTTTTTAAATGTTAATAAAATACGATAAAGTAAATTAAAAAAATGTAATTAACTTAATTAATTTAAACTTTATAATAACTTTATTTAACAATTTTTTTTAAATTTATTTAATATAAAAAATAATAAATTTAAATTAATTGCATTAAATACATTATTTAACGTTTTTATTTATTTTAATTTTTTAAAATATTTTTTTATCGTATATATAATTAAAAATAACGTTTATTATATTTATAAAATGTTAAATATTAATACTTATAACACAAGTAAATTTAAGTAAAAAACTTTATATTTAAATTTAAATTAATTATGATTAAACACATTTAATTTACTTATTCCACCGTGTTTAACTAACATTTAAAAAAATAATTAAAAATTTTTTTTTTTAATAATTTTAAATATTTAATTTAAAGTTACTTAAAATAAATAATAATATTTATTTTAACGAGTTTAAACTAATCTTCGAAAAACGGCGGGCTAAGCCCGCTAACCCCCGTTAGCGCTACAAGCGCCACCCAACGCTTAGTTTATATATTTATATCTATAAAACTTTATTAAAAGTTTTTTCGAGATTTAATTTAAGGCATTATTACGTTAAAAAGCCTTTATATATTAAATTTATATAACTTTAAATTAAACATTAAATTTAAAATTAATTAATATATTATAATAACATATAAAATAACTTTAATTAAAATGATTTAAAATTAATAATTTATTTAATTTATTTTTTTAATTTTTTTATATATTTATATAGTTTTATATTTTTATATTTTAAATTAAAACGTTAAAAATGTTTATTAATAAAAATATTTAAAATTATAATTAACGTTATAATTAACATTATAATTAATTAATATTATAATTAATTAACTATATATAAAAATATTTTTTATTTTATTTTTAACTTAATAATAAAACTATTATTTAAACTTTTTTAATTTTTTATACATTTATATAATATTATGCGTTTATATTAAACTTTATTTATTATAACGTATATTATAATATATATTACGGTTAATTTTAACCCCGTTTAATATTATAAAAGTAAAAACGTATAAATTTAATTAATAAATTTAATAATAAAATTAATAATTATTATATTAATCAATTAATTATTTACTATAATATATAAATTGCGTTAATACTATTATTTTAATAATGTTATTAATAATATTTTTAATAATTATTTTCGCCAATAAAGAGATTTTTATTAAGCAATATTTTACAATTGCCTTAAACCATAGTTTAAAAAAAATTTGGGGGGATTATACGGTGTTATAATTGGCTGGGGAGTAGGGTGGCTAAGGGGGGTACAACCCCCCAAACTCAAATTTTTCAAACGTGTGGTTTGAGGTCACCTGAGATAAAATAATATACTTATATAATAAATATTTAAATACTTACCTTGAGCAATTTTAACCACCAGGAAAAGCTTTATTCCGGAAACTACTCAGATTAGTAATTCTGTTAGACCGGTCACTTTAGTGCGGTTGACCAATAGAAGGCCCTTGATTGGTCCGGTCAAAGCCGGGTCGCAAACCTTATCGACCGATGTCATCAAACGTCCGGCTGTAAAGCTGCTTTCAAAGCAATTTACAATTTATTACAAGCCACGCTGTTGAATTTGCGATTGGTTGCAATAGTTAACCACTTATCGAACCTACAATCTAATTCACTACTTTCGTCTCATTAGGTATCTATGGGCGCAATCTTTCCTTTTCTTACCTTATACATTACACTACCGTTGTCTGCTGTAGCATAATGAATTCCCCTCGCATAGTGTTATCACGAACTTGGACAACCTTGTCCGGTCGTCGCATTGCCACATCGGCCCCGAAGTTACTCCCCTGCGAAAGCCTCTTGCGACAGTTCTCCAATTATCAGCCATGGTATGCGCCTTCGGAAAAACTCCAAGAAACACCAACATACCAGCCCTACCCCTTAAATACAAACCCAAATAGATCATCGCAACCGCGCAACGAACCTATACCAGAAACCTCCATCGCCAGTCCCTTACCAAACGTTCACGAGACACGACCGCCACCTCAGCCAGAAGCAGTTACGCATCTCGATGTTGCCTTCACAGAACAGGAGGCACAGAAGCCGAAGCCAACCCCTCCGAAGCGCAAGCTCAGACCACGCAAAGCCGCGTTAAAGCTCACTCCTTCGGCGGTAGAACATCTTCGCGGCTTACTGGACCAACCAGAACCAAAGTTAATCAAGGTGGGCGTACGCAATAGGGGATGCAGCGGTCTATCCTATCATTTAGACTATGTAGACAAGCCCGGCGCCTTTGACGAGGAGGTCGAGCAAGATGGAGTAAAGGTCTTGATCGATAGCAAGGCGCTATTCAGCATAATAGGGAGCGAAATGGACTGGATCGAGGATAAGCTAAGCCAGCGGTTCATATTCCGGAATCCAAACATAAGTGAGTATTTCTCAAATATACCTTTCCTTCTTACTTGGTGGATGCGCTAGATGCTAACCTATGCGTAGAGGAGGAATGCGGCTGCGGGGAATCGTTTATGGTGTAGTAGTGAGCAGCAAGCAATAATGAGTCAAGATACCATTCATCTGCATTGGGCGGCGTTACCCCTATTATTATTATTAGATTATACAACCATCGCCACTTGGTTGGAGCATATCAACTCGATCCATTCAGCAACAACTCCAACAGTCAGTTGTATCAAGGAGGACTCCTATATGGTACGTTGAGGAATTCAGGTTGCCATGTTAGGATGTGTCATAACTAAGGGGGGTTACCTAGAGACAGAACCAAACTTTGGCACCATCGCAGGCCAACCAGTAGCATACGAATTCATTATGCGGATTGGCGGGCTTAGCCCCAGGTACATAATAAATATATTCAATCACAGAGCCATGATGAATATCAAGGATAAATTATCCACATAGAAAATCTGACTTAGCGCCCAACAAACTTGTGCCTTACCTGAGTACATACCTACCTACCTAACCTAGGTAAGTGATGTTAACTAACAATTTACCCTACATTTAATAGCAGATAATGTGGTGCGCAAGAAAGTTCATTCATGATTACCTAGCCCCTTACCAGCCGATAAGGAGTCCGTCAAGGAGTCCGTATGCTTACAATCCTTTACGCCTTTTCACACAGCCAACTTTAATAGTAATCTACAGATAAAACCATGCGGTTTTACAGACGGCCTTACAAGTCACCCGCATTCTTATGGGCGCTTATTTAGTGGCACTTCCTATACTTAGGTACCTAGGTAAGCCTACATGTAAAGCGAAGCTCCCGAGCGCTACTCTACACGTTCCCCTTAGGTTAAAAAGGTTGGCATTACTCTGATATCGAACAGCATATTTACCAGAAGTTCTGCATATAGAATCTTTACAATTAGCTACCCATATGAAATTCATATTATACCCACGGCAAATATGACCGTGGAATTCTTTCTAGCTCAAGGTCAATACTATCGTCAACCCCCCTACGGCCAAATTGGGCATGGACCTCCTCTATCTTGAAAATCTGGCCATCGTAATTATTCCTACAAAAAGCAGCTCTGTCCTCGCACATAACACCATCAGGCGACTTTACCATTTTAGAGCGTCTTGATGCGGATAACGAGACGTGGTTGCTTCGTACCCTACTTACCACCTTTCGGGAACGGTCTCTAATAAACGTGATGGGATAACCTAGATGAATGGAGCCCGCTGCCTCGCGCATTAGTGCACAACGAAGTACAGGTATCGACGCCGCTATTATTGTAGTAGCGATTTCCGCTACGGACCATATCGCAAGTTCAAAGACGTTATCTACACGAATAATATATGTTAGAACCATTCCGCTCACTAGAATCGAGCGTTTTTACTTACCGCCAAAGTCGTCACTCCGTAGGACGCTGAATTTAGTGCATTTGACGATTGAAGTTATACCCGCGCTGCACTGCCATGTAAGAGAATGAACGAGTGAAAGAGTTGTTTTTACCGGAAGCACTCAGCTTACCAAAGACCCATGCTCATAGCAATAGAAACACCGACTTTCTCACTGGTCCGTATTTGCAATTTTATTATAATGGGCCATGGAAGAGCGGCCAGAACGAAGTCCATGAATGCGGAGTATGCTAGTACTGGTCAGTGACCATTTGTTACTATATTCGTGCCATGTATATACCAGCAGCAAAAATGGTGAACGCAAGGATAAGGCTTCTATTCCAACAAACTCCAGTGGCATGGGAGTCCCATATCATCCTCGCTGGCCGGCACTGTACCCATCGGAGTATCAAACTGACACAGGTAACCGTGTTCATAGATACCATAATCATGCGAAGTGCGATCTTTAACCGAGGACCCGCGATCCTAATGAGTGTTATAGCAAAGGAAGTCTTGCTCCATATTGCTGAAACAAAGAACAAGGTCCCCGCCTATTGTCATTTTGGTCAATACTTGGTTATATATGAAAATGGAAGCATTGGAGGGCAGGTTTGCGGCCAACTATACAAGACAAAAGCAAATGGTAGGGGTGAGGTAAAAGCCTAAGATCGCTTACGATCGTACTTAGCAACCCGACATCGTGAGCGCCCATTCCGTCATCTTGGTCACGTTCAATGAAGACTGCCGATACACAGAGGCTTATAAGTGCCCCCGAGGCAATAAGGACGACCTAGAGTGATCATAACGATTAGTGAGTCGAGATATACCTCAAGTATGAACAAGGTCAACTACTAACCCATGACGCTATCAAAACCCAATCGTCCCACCAGAGTCCTCGGCTTCGCTTGGATTTGTAGAATACTCGAAGTCCGAGAAAGACAGTAGAGAGACTAATAAGTGCCCATATGACGGCATCTACCCAGTGACCGGCACCAGGTGTGAATGTGTCGCCCGGGAAGGCGAGTTTGGTCTCTGCCATCTAGTGCAAAGGTCTGACCTGATTCTGTTTTCCGACCGTATGGGGGAGGGGGGTTCTGAAGGATACTACGATTAATTTGGGGGGGGGGCGTCGTTGTTAATATCCACACAGGCGAACAATCAGATTTGGGAACCATGCTTCAGGTCAGAATACCATGAACACAGTTGCGTTGTAGTGTATGAGGAGAGCGTTGTACCAACATGGGTGATGATCCTGAGCTCCTGCAATGGCAATGTACGAAATCCTCTAGTCTGTATTCACATCTAACAAGGGATCGCATATCTGGATAAGGCCTAGAGTTCAAAAGTTACTGTTCTCTGGCCCGTCTGAAATAGGCCGACTTGTTGGCTACGCGCGAAAATACCTGTACACTATATAACTACCTAGGCATACCTACACCTACATGTAAGTATATAAGTAGTTAATAAGAGGACCCTATTGTAAACCCGGCTTATGCCAAATCTAAATATATAACGCATGCTAAGACGATTAAGATATATATACCTTAGATGTAGGTACGGCCATTTTATATGATGGACTACTGTGCTAAAGGAGGTTCCTATAATCTATACCTAGATGCTGGTGTGTCTTTGAAAATTTGACAGTATGACATTTTCGGCTTCGACGTGTGCATACGCGTATAACTTACAGATGATGGTAGCCACGTGCAGCTACTTCCACAGTTGCGTCGGCTGAACGGGGCTTGAAAAGACAGGCAAAGTTCGGACAAGTACCGAAGCGGGTTGGCGGTGCAACCCCAACAGCAACCCTTACCTCCCTTCCGTGCAACAAGGGTACTCGGGATGTCCCCCTAATCAAATAATCGAAGTCTATTTCAGCTTGGTCGGCCGCAACTGCCGATTAGCCAATCAGACAAGTACGGTTTCAACCTTGAGCTTATTTCAATGCAGTGGACTTAGGCGATTAGACAAGAAACTAAATAGTGAAGAATAATACAGACTAGCTAGAACGAAACGTAGAGCCGCTGATCTTGCTACCAAGTTCGTTTTAGAAGATAATTATAAGTATGTAATGCTCATCAGGTAGTTAGCGGAAACGCGGAACATCAAACCTAGTCCTGCATCAAGGATATATTTTGCTACCTTCTTACAAAGGCTATGCCATACATGTATGCTCGACATGATGTGATCAACATAGGTAATCATGATCCAAAACAGATATTGCATTGCTCTCATAAGACAGGGCAGCCCCAACTGACCTATAGCGATATCCGTAATGCACTACTAACCTACATATTTCACAAATTCCTCAATTTCATACGACGAGATCACCCAAGTTGCATCACCATCCCCTTTTTGATAGCGTCTATCTCTCGCTTACCCAACGGGTCCTTGTGGTCAAAATTTGCCTCCTTTCGTTGAGAGCTAGTCCACTTTGATGAGAGTTAGCAGTTACTTTGGGCATTAGGTAGAAAAGTTTCACCCTTGACCCGGAAACCATTAATTCTCAACCCATTAGAATTGAAAACATCTAGTTCCGGACGTAGGCCAGAGGAGTGTGGGGGAGAACAATGACTCCGAGATGTTACATACAGTCGTAATATCCAGATCATCACCACCGATGGCGTGGGGCTTCCCTTTGCCGTAATGCTTCACATACATCTTCAATGCGGCTTTAAACCCCCATGGATCTTTTGCGTTCTTCTTAGGTAACACTACTTCTCCCTCGAGATTTGCAGTGATCTCGTCGATGTCTTCAGGGCCCTGTAATGTAACACCGCGTCGATTGGCATAGGAAAGAATGGCATCATCAAAATGGTTGGCCTGAAATTTCGTTATGCGATCTCCCTCACCGTCGTCTTCCTCAAGGACACCGCCAATCGAGTGCACATCTGAAGCAATTTTCAAGTATATAGCCATGATGGTACCTAAGCTTTTGACGTCGGTGGCGTCGCCAACCAGATTCAGACCATCGAGTTGCGCCAGCATATCTAGGAACATACGACCGATGAGACGCATAGTTTGATCGACACATTCGGCATCATCAATCCTGACGGCATGAAAAATTATGTTAGCAGATAATCGACGAAACGGCGATACAAGTTGGCGGGCTTTTACATCATCATCCTACCACTGTCTGAGCTCAGTAACCAAAGTCCGAGCCCTTCACAAACAGCCCATTGCTCTCTCCAGCCGCGCTCTACCGCCTCGACATAATCCAACATCAAGTTCTGCACAATCTGAACACAACCGTAGCCAACGTGGTCGTTGTAAGTGTACATATCAAAGTAATCAGGGTTGCGCAATGAAAAATGTATGTCCTGAGTGCAATATTTCCGGTAGCCAGCCCGGCTCACAAGCCACGGGTAATCTGGATTCTCCCCAGCCGGTTTGGAGCATATACAACCTTTTCGGGTGCATTTGGGCCCATCCCTGCTTTCATCTTTGGTGTCGTCCTCGGTGTCGTCCTCGGTGTCGTTCTCATCGTCGTCCTCCCCTTCTTCCTCGTCATCCTCGTCATCCTCTGGTATTGGTGGGCAGATAGTTACAAACGAATACCATTTGTCGGGTTTCTCCCAGATCGTTTTGTAATCGGCATCAGCATTAGCCGAGCCAGACACGGCAGACCATCGCTTATTTTTCGGTGGTTCATCACTCGACGTCTTAACTTTCTTCCTAGAAGTGGTAGTGCTAGGTGCACGGCGTTTGGGTGGCATCGTATCGGGAATAATATAGGACTTTAACAGAACTGAATGACTTTTGACATTGAGTACTAGGTATGAAATGATATATAAAGTCCAGTTCTACACCGCATAGTTACCTTAGGTAGGTACCTAGTCTAAAATTTAAAACACTGAAATACCTGTGTAGGTAGCTAATAAAACGCGACGCGCTCCGTGCTCCGTGCTCCGTGCGTCCCTAAATGACCAATGCTTGAATTTAACGTCATAGCTTTCTACCTAACTATGTAGGTAGGTATGTGTGTAGGTTAGGTACATACATACATAGGTACGTATATCAACGTCCTTGGATAGCACAGTGCATATACGGATTACAGTTAACTACCTAGGTACCTAACGTATGTAGTACAATTAATTAGGTACCTATGAAATATTGCAGCCACAATATGGCTTAAGACTCAATGTATTTATTCTAGATCCAAATCTTATTGATCCTTGGGTATGAGACGTCATATTACTACGTAAATTCTTAGAGCTTCGAAGAGGGAAAGTTAACACAGCTTTCCCCGCAGCCCGCCTCTCAGATTTTGATCCTTTATTCGGCTCTCTGACCTCCTATGAAAGTTCCTGTATGCTCAGATTGACAGGCTGGCATGACGGATTATGTGGCGGCTGCGTAGATACCCAGGCAATTGACTGGTAGTAGTAACCGCCAGTGAATTGGTAGCAGAGGTGGAAATTAGTGAGATTGCCTAGGGACTGAGGCGGGTTAGGATACGTAGCGTTGAAGTTTGAGTCGTCGTAGCCACCGTTCATGTACAATGTGCCGTTGTTCGGATGGAAGTAAACAGAGGTGCCATCCTCAACGCCAGGATAGATAAGAGCTGTGTAAACGTTGCTTCCAAAGCTTGGTCCGAAACGCAATGAGGAGGGCACGGTAATGGTACCGTTATTACCACCCGCCTTCAACAAGTATGTGACCCAGCCGGGTTGAGAAGGGACTCCCGTATCTGGATTGTAGGAAGTGTAATTGAAATAAAATTCAGTGGCGCTCCCACCAGTATTAGGTGAGTAACAAAGGCCTTCTATGGCCGCCCCAGCATGGCAAGCTCCAGCATATCCTAGGAGCTAATTTAGTAATCAAGTTGATAATATAACGAGATTCAAAGAGTAAGGGATGAGAATAATACCATTGATCGATGAGTTCGACTTGCTTGTAATGCGAAGTGCAAAAGGTCCAGTGGAGTTAAAAGACGCTGCTTGCGTAACAACTGCTAAAAATGTAATAAGACGAAACAACATGGTGGAAATGGTGAGGAACTAAAGTATTACAGTTTTGAAAAGTGCGAAAATAGCGTTTAAATTATCTCGAGTTATTTCAAGTAACTTGTGACCAGAATTTTGAAAATGGGTTGTAAAAATGTAGTTTTTTTAATATGTTAATAAGTTTAAACTATCTTTTTAAATGTTAGCAAAACACGGTAAAATAAGCTTAATAAAAAATATTTAATTTTAATTAATATTAATTTAACTATAATGTTTTTTATTTAAATTTACTTATGTAATAAACGGAATTTTACTTATATATCTTTTTAAATGTTAGCGAAACACGGTAAAATAAGTTTATTAAAATATATTTAATCATAATTATTTTCAATTTAAGTATAAGGCTTTCCACCTAAATTTACTTATGTAATAAACGTTATTTTAGCTATATATACGATAAAAATATTTAAAAAAAAATTCAAATAAGTAAAAATATTAAATAATATATTTAACGCAATTAATTTAAAATTATTACCTTTTAAATTAAATTTATTATTATGTTAAATAGATTTAAAGCAATTGTTAAATAAGGTTATTATAGATATGTTAAACCAATTAAATTAATTACATTTTTAACCTATTTTACCGTGTTTTGTTAACACTTAAAAAAATACGATAAAAATGTTTTTAAAAAAAAATTAAAAAAGATAAAAACGTTAAATAATATTATAAAATAGTTAACTTTTATATAATTTATATAATAAACGTTAATTTATAATTAAAAATATTTTTAAATAAATTAATAATTTTAAAGTTTTTCTTTTTAAATTAAATTTTTATTATTAAAAATTATAATTAAAGTTTATTATTTTTGTAAATTCATTTTTTATAACTTTTTATTTATTTAAAAATTATATTAATCGTTTATAATAAAAACTTTTATTATTATTTATTTAATTAAATTATTTTATTAAGCTTATAATATAAATTATTTTATGAAATAAATATATATATTTAATTATAAAAATTATTATAAATCGATGTTTTTTAAATTTACTTTAATATTTTTATAAAACGTTAATATTTTTTAATATCTTTTAATTATTTATAATTTAATTAATTATAAATTTAAAATAATGCGATTATATTATATAATGTAATTAAAAAAGTAATTTATAAATAAAAAGTATTAATTTATAAATAAAGTTATATTAATTTGCGAATAGTGGTAAATAATTTATACATAATAATATTTACATTTAATTTTCTTATTAACAATAACGTTTTTATTATAAATATTTATAGTAAAATAATTAATTTAAACAAGTAAATTTATTAATATAACTTTATACGTTACTTTTTTTTAATATAATAAAATGAAGCCGTTATAAGCGTTTTAATAAACGTAATTTAATATAAAAAAACGTTAATAGTTTAATTTAACCAAATATAACCGTTATATTTGTACTTTAATTTATACGTTAATAAATATTGCGTTTATTTTTAATCTTTAATATTTATTAAAAAGATTTAAAATGCGATTTACATATATTTTAAAGTTATTTAACAATAAAAAAAACTTGTAACGATTTAAGGATTAATTAATTAAAAAGATTGTAATATTTTATTATTATTATTGTTTACTTTTTAAAAGATCGTGAGATTTTTTACAAAAATGAAAAAACTTTTAAAACGGTTATAAATTTAAATAACGCCAAGTTATTTTATTAATAATTTTAATTGTTAATTATTTGCATTTATTTTAAAAGGTAATTTACTTGGAAAAACTATTATAATAATTTAAAAATAACATCATTTAATATAATTTTATAAAAAAAATAAAAAAATATATTAACTTTTAATATTTATTATATTTATTATATAAAATATCTTTTTATAAAAAAACTTAATTTATAAAAAGTTTTAATTTATAAATTTCTTTTAAATAATAAAAATATAACCAATTATTTCAAAATAATTACTTTTTCAATAAATATAATAAATTACTTTAATTATTAAAAACTTTTTAATATAAAAATTATATAATCGTTTTTCTTATTTTTTTATTTTTTAAAATTAAAATTTAATATTAATGATAATAATAATGATGTATTTTACGTTTAAATGAGGTTATTAATCTCGACTTTATATAAAAATATAAAACGGCAAAAGTGAAGCTATTTACATATGCTCGTATTAATATATTAAATAATTTTATAAAAAATCTTTTTTTACTATTAATATAGCTTTTATTAACTTAATTGTTTAAATAGCTTAAAAAAGCTTATTATTATTGTATAACTTAACGAGGTTTATTATTATTAAATAGTTTAAAAAGTTTATTATTATTGTATAACTTTAAAAAAACTTGTAATTATTATATAATTTAACAAAGCTTATTATTATCAAATAACTTAAAAAATTTATTATTGTTAAATAGTTTAAAAAAACTTATTATTATTAAAATAACTTAAAAACAGCTTATTATTATTGTTTATAAATAAAAACTCGTTTCCGATTTAATTATCGGTTTTTTACAAGGTAATTTATATAAGATTTAATAGTTTAACCATTTATTTAAATGGTAAATTTAATATTAAATATAATGGTTAAATAATAATTGTAAAGGTTAAAGCTTAACGTTTATAGGTTAAAACTTAACGTTAAAACATATTTATATATTTTTATTTATATAAAAAACGAATTCTTTTCGTTTCTTTTCGATTAAAAATTTCCTTTTTTAATATGTTAATATATTAATTTTATTTAATTATTATTATTTATTATTATTATATTTATTTTATTATTTTTATTTTTATATATTTATCTCAAGTGACTTCAAACCACACGTTTAAAAAATTTAAGTTCGGGGGGTTGTACCCCCCCAGCCACGCCACTCCCCAGCCAATCACAACACCGTACAACCCCCCCAAATTTTTTTTAAACTGTGGTCTAAGGCAACTGTGGGATGTCCCCTAGTAAAAATCTCTTTACTGGCGAAAATAATCATCAAAAACATTATCATCAAAAACATCATTAACAATAACATCAAAAACAACAATATTGTAAGTAATCAATTGATCATATAATAGTTACTAACCTTATTATTAAATCTATCGATTAAATCTACGCGTTTTACTCTCAAGGGGTTGAAAAGGGCTAGGACTAGCCGTAAGACGCGTCGCAATAAACGATATAATACGTATTAAATGAGGTTTAATATAAGCGCGCAACGCTATACGGATGTATAAAAAGTCAAGAAGGCTTAAATAATAGTTTTATTATTAAGCTAAAGATAAAATAAAAGATGTTTTTATACGTAATTAATTAATTGTATTAATTGATTATAATGTTAATTATAACGTTAATTATAACATTAGCTGTGATTTTAAATGCTTTTACTAGTAAACACTTTTAACGTTTTAACTTAAAATATAAAAATATAAAACCGTATAAATATATAAAAAGGTTAAAAGGATAAATTAAACAAATTGCTAGCCCCGAGTTATTTTAATTAAGGCTATTTTATATGTTATTATAATATATTAATTAATTTTAAATTTAATATTTAATTTAAAACCATATAAATCTAACACGTAAAAGCCTCTTAACGCAATGGTGCTTTAAATTAAATCTCGAGAAAACTTTTAATAAGGCCCCACAGATACAAACACACGGACCAAGCGTTGAGTGGCGCCTATAGCGCCAACGGGGGGGGGTGGCAAGCATAACCCGCCGTTTCTCAAGCACTAATCTAAACTCGCTAAAATAATTATATATATATTTATTAATATTAATTAATATTATGAAATATTAATAATATAAATTAATAAATTAAAAAAAGATTATCATTATATTAATTCGAAAGATTTTATTATAATAATATATATAATAATAAACATTTAATTTTTTATAAAATATTCTTTTAAGCAAAGTTAATTCGGCAATATAAAATGGGTTATTTTAATAATAACTATACAATTTTATATAAAACGTTACAATTACATAAATATTACATATATTTTTATATAAATTTATTAATATATATATATATTTTAAATGTTAATTTTATAACCTTTTTAAAATTAACATATTTACAACTTTCAATTAGTTATTTTTAATTAACTTTATTTTTAACTTTATATATATTCAAAATTATTTAATTAAACTTTTTTTTTAATCTTTTTATATTAAAATGCGCGTATATAACCGTATAATTTATATATATTTAAATTATTTAAATTAAATAAATAAATAAATTAATTAATTAAATAAATAAATTAAAAAATATACGTTTAAGTAAAAAGTTTAAAAAGTTAATAAAAAGCTTTAAAGTATAATTACATATAAATAAATTTATATACAAGGTAAAATATTTATAAATACATACGAATTATAACTATAACTAAAATAACCCACTTTATATTATTGAATTAATTTTGCTCATTCTTTTTCAATTTATAATAAATTTCTTTTTTTAATTTTTTTTAAATTATTCTTTTTTCGCGGTAATTTAAATATATCTTTTTTAATATTATTATTTTTTATAATAATTATATATTTTATAATGTTTTAATAAATCTTTTTATTAAAAGTTTAATTTAATCGTAAATTTATAATTTAAATAATTTAAAAAAAAGTTTAATTATTATATTAAAACTTTTTTAAAAATTACTATAAAAAACTAATAAAGTAATTAATAAATATTACATAAATAATTAATAAGAAATTAATAAACGCACGGACCACTTAAAAATATGCGATAATTAACGCCACTTTTTTTAAGCCACACTTAATCAGTCAACCACATGGATTACGTAAGCAACTCCCGGGTAAGTTGGCAAAATTTTAAAATATTTTAATAAAGTTCTTTTTTATTTTTTTAAAAAGATTAATTAATAAAACTTTAAAAATTCATACATTTTTCCAAACTTTAGCTTAACTTTATTAGTTACACATAACCGATTTATTATTGTAAAATAGCTTAACTTAACTTATGTAATTAACGTTAATCGTTAGCTATAAAAATCTTTAAAATAAATTAACTATTTTAAAAATTCTTTTTAATTTAAACTTTTATTATTAAAAACGTTACTTTAAGCTTATCATTTTGGTAGCTCCACCTTTTTACAATCCTTTATTTATTTAAAATTATATTAGCTTTTTTTAATAAATACATTTTTTCATTATTTATCCAATCGTATTAACCCATTAATAAATACAATCTTATAAATAAAACAATTTTATAAATAACGCAATATTTCTACAAATTTTAATCAGGAAAATAAATATAATAAATAAATATATTAACTTTTTACATTTATTACATTTAAGAAAAATTCTTTTAAAAAAACAATCGTTTATAAATAATTCATTTATAAAATTCGTAATTTTTCTACCCTTTTTTACAAAAGAATTTTACCTTTTTTTACAAAAAAGTTTAATTCGAAATTTTAAATATTAAACAATAAAAATATAATTAATTATTATAAAATAACCGCTTTTTTTAACAAATATAATAAATTACCTTAATTATAAAAATTCTTTTAATAAAAATTTTATATAATTACTTTTATTATTTTTTTACCCTTTAAAATTAAAATTTAATATTAAATACCCTTATTATTTTTAAAATTATATTTTAATAAATAAATTATTAATTTATTTTAAATAAAAGAATATATTAAAAACGTAAACGTTTATATTTTTTTTATTTAAAACAAAAGCTTTAATATAAAAATACCAAACTTAATTATACTTTAAAAATTTAAAAATCTTTTAAATTTTTAAACTTTAAAAATTAAATAAATTATTTATTATTATATAAAAATCATATTAATTAATTAAAATAAATAATTATTAAATTAAATTAACTATTTTAATTTTTTTAAAAATTATATTTATATTTTATTTTTAAAATAAATTTTAAACTAATTAATAAATAAAAAAAAGGTTACAAAATATTTTTTTTTAAATAAATCCTTTAATTTATTTCTTGTTTAATTAATTTTAATAAAATTTTAATTAATTAGAAAATTTTATTATGTAATTAATTTGAAAGTTTTTTTATTAAAATCGTATATTAAAAGGGAGTTTAATTTAAATATACGGGTTATTATATAATAAAATTAATAAAATAAGTAATAAAATAAAAGTTTATTAATTAAATTTTTTTAATTAAAGCTTGTTTATATATATTATAAGTATGGATTGTTTAATTTAAGCGTACGGGTTATTAAATAATAAAATTGATTAAATAAAAAATAAGATAAATATTTATTAATTAAATTTTTTTAATTAAAGATTATTCTTTAACGTTATGATATATTTAACGTATAAGTTATTATATAATAAAATTAATTAGATAAAAGATTAAATAAAGGATAAAATAAAAGATAAAATGAAGATTTATTAATTAAATTTTTTTAATTGAAAATAACTTATTTAATAATTAATAAAAATACATGTATGTAAAAAAGAGTGGGTTACGGTAACGTTGGTTATTTTAAAAGTAAAAAAGGATTAATTAAATTATAACGATTTAAATACATATTAAAAAACGTATGGAAGTTTTGGTGAGTTATAATTGTTAATAACGATAAGTTACTTAATTAAATATAAGTGTAAAAGGTACGTATTAAAAATAAGTGTGGGTAATCTTGATTAATTAATAAAAGTGTTTAAAGATATTAAAATGTAAAAATTGTAAGCGATTTAAGTTAAGAAAATTTAATTAATAATTTAAAAATTAACATTACGGATAATTTTATTTAAGATTGGTTTGTATTAATTATGTAAAAATTTAATGTTTTAATATATTATAATTGTAATATATAATATTTTATAAATAGTAAAATAAAAGTAATTATATTATTATAGTAATAATATTAAAAATATAATTGTAATAATGATTATTGTTTATATTATATTTAATATACGATAAAAAGAATTATTATATAATTTTAATAATTATAAGTAAGTTTAAATTAAGATAATGTTAACGTTAATTAATTGTTTAATAAAGTATGTATAAAGTAAAAAAGGTGATATAGCGCTGAAATTTTAACGTTGTATTTAATGCGTTTATTAATTATTTATTTGTAATTAACGTATTTTGGGTTAAGTATTAAAATATAAGTTATTTTAGCTTTAATATTAATTTTAATATTGCTAAATAATCGATTACGTAATTAGCGTAAATAAAAACGTAAAATATCCGATTAAATTTTACTATTTTAACCGAATAATCCCGGTTAATTAACACGGTAAAAGATGTATTATATGTAAAGATAATTTCGTTTTTTCGAAACGGCTTAATTATTAATACTATTAAATATATATAAGATAATAACCGAGGTAAAAGTATAATTAATAATGGTTAAAATATAAAAGATATGGTTAAAATATAAGGGATATAGTTAAAATATAGGGGATATAATTAAAATATAAAAGATATAGTTAAAATATAAAAAATGTAGTTAAAATATAAAGGATATAATTAAAACATAAAAGATATAGTTAAAATATAAAAAATGTAGTTAAAATATAAAGGATATGGTTAAAATATAAAGGATGTGATTAAGTTACGTAATATAGTTTAATAAAGGTAAGGTTAAAAGTATAATACGTAACGTGGTTAAAGAAAAAGCTGGTAAATTATGTAATATAATTAAGTAAAAGTTATAAGTAAAGTTAAAAATGTAACATGTAACGTAGTTAAAAGTTACGGATAAAGCTAAAGAGTTACGTAACGTTAATTATTAAAACGATAGGTGTAATTAATGTGTAGCGTTAAAAAATAAGTAAAAAGGTAAAAAAATAAAAAATAATTAAATTAAAGAAAACTTATATATATATTTAATTAAAATATATAAATTAGTGGCAATTTTATTATTTAATTAACTTTTATAATAGTTAAAATCTTATAACGTATTTTAAAACTTTCAATTGGTTAAATATTATAATATATATAAATATAACTTTATTATATATTAAAGTAATATTATATATAATTTATTTAATTGGTTAATTAATAGTATATATACTTTTTTATAATACGTATTTATTACTTTTATTATTTAATTAAATAATTTATAATAATAATAACGTTATTATAAATTATTATAATAATGTTTTTAAACGTTTTTATTAATTAATTAAGGTTATTTATACTTATTTTTAATATATATTTTTTATATTTATATTTAATTAAATGGTTTATTATTATTAATAATTGTAACTTATTAAAGTTTTTATATGTTTTTTGGTACGTACTTAAATTATTGTAATTTAATTAGTTTTTTTTTACTTTTAAAATGGCCAACGTTGCCGTAACTTATTCTTTTTTACATGTATGTATTTTTATTAATTATTAAGTTTGTTTTTATAGTGTGTATAAACTATGTTTAATTAAAAAAATTTAATTAGTAGATTTTTATTTTATTTTTTATTTTATCTTTTATTTAATCTTTATTTAATTAATTTTGTTATGTAATAATTTATATATTTAAATTAAATAGTTTATCTTTATAATGTATATAAATAAATTTTAATTAAAAAAATTTAATTAATGGATCTTTATTTTATTATTTATTTTATTAGTTTTATTATGTAATGGTTTATGCGTTAATTATATTAAAACGTTAAAAGATAATTTTTAATTAAAACAATTTAATTAATAGATTTTTATTTTATCTTTTATTTTATTAGTTTTATTATGTAATAACTTATGCGTTTAAATTAAACTTTCTTTAAAGTATTATCTTATCTTTTATTTTATTAATTTTATTATATAATGGTTTATACGTTTAAATTAAACTCTTTTTACTAATATAATTTTAATAAAAAAAATTTTAAATTAATTATATAACAAAGTTTTTTAATAATTTTTAATTAAAAAGATTTAATTGGTAAATCTTTATTTTATCCTTTATTTTATCAATTTTATTGTGTAATGGCCCGTGCGTTTGAATTAAGCTCCCCTTAAAGTATTATTTTATTTTTTATTTTATTAATTTTATTATACAATGGTTTATACGTTTATATTAAACTCCCCCCATTAATACGATTTTAGTAAGAAAACTTTTAAATTGATTACATAATAAAGTTTTTTAATAATTAATAAAAGTGTTTAAAAATATTATTGTGGTGATTTATTATAACGTTATTATGATTATGGATTATTTAATTAAATAGTAAAAGTAATAAATATATATTGTAAAAAAGTATATACGGTATTAATTAATTAATAAAAATGTTTAAAGATATTATTATAATAACGTAAAAAGTATCGATTAACCAATTAAATAAATTATATACGATATTATTTAAATATATAATAAAGTTATATTCACGTGTGCCATGGTATTTAATTAATTAAAAGCTTTAAAATGCGTTATAAGATTTTAATTATTATAAGAGTTAATTAAATAATGGGGCTGCCGTTGGTTTGTACATTTTAATTAAATATATATATAAGCTTTTCCCGATTTAATTATTTTTTATTTTTTCATTTCTTTACTTATTTTTTAACGTTATACATTAATTATATTTATTATTTTAGCAATTAATGTTACGTGGTTTTTTAGCCTTATCTTTAGCCTTATTTATAACTTTTAATTACGTTACATGTTATATTTTTAATTTTATTTATAATTTTTACTTAATTATATTACGTGGTTTACCAACCTTTTTTTTAACCACGTCACGTGTTATACCTTTAGCTTTACCTTTATTAGGCTATATTACGTAATTTAGCTATATTTTTTATATTTTAATTATATTTTTTATGTTTTAACTATATCTTTTATATTTTAACTACATTTTTTATATTTTAACTACATTTTTTATATTTTAACTATATTCTTTATATTTTAACTATTATTAGTTATATTTTTATTTCGATTATTATTTTATATATATCCGGTGGTATTAATAATTAAACCGTTTCGAAAAAATAAAGTTATTTTTATATAATAATATGTTTATTGTTATATTAATTAACTAAAGTTATTATTTAAGCTAAAGTGGTAAGATTTGATTGGATATTTTACGTTTTTACGTTAATTACGCAGTTGATTTTTTAATAATATTAAAATTAACGTTAAAACCGAAATAGTTTATATTTCAATATTTAACGTAAAGTATATTAATTATAAATAATTAATTAATAAACGTATTAAATATAATGTTAAGATTTTAGCGTTGTGTTACCTTTTTTACTTTTTATATATTTTATTAAACAATTAATTAATGTTAACGTTATTTTAGTTTAAATTTATTTATAATTATTAAAATTATATAATAATTTTTTTTATTATATATTAAATATAATATAAACGGTAATTATTATTGCGATTATATTTTTAATATTATTATTATAATAATGTAATTATTTTTATTTTACTATTTATAAAATATTATATATTACAATTATAATATATTAAAACATTAAATTTTTACGTAATTAATATAACCTAATTTTAAATAAAATCGTTTATAGCGTTAATTTTTAAATTATTAATTAAATTTTTTTAATTTAAATTGTTTGCAATTTTTATATTTTAGTAAATTATAAAACTTTAATAAATTTTTATTGTTTAATAAATTTAATAAACCTTTAAACTTTAATAAACCTTTAAATTTTAATAAACCTTTATATTTTAATATAAAATCTATTTAAATATTTAAACTTTAAATTTTTACAAATATTTTATAATTTAAAAATTAATCGCTAAAATAAAATAAATAAAACTATAAAATAATAAATTTAAAATATTATTATAATAATATAAATTATCTTTAATAATAAATTAATATAAAAATTATTATAAAATATTAATAATATAATTAAATCTATAATATAACAAAATATAAATAATAATAAATTAAACAAATAAAAATTATATTATATTAATTACTTTTATTTAAACATTTTATAATTTTATAATATAAAAGATTACGTAATAATCTCCAATAATATTTATTAAAAAAACGTTTATTTATTTATAAATTCTATATAAATAACTACTTAAAACAACATTAAAAAAATAATTATCTAAAATAACTTTTTATAATTACTTTATAAAAATACTCAAATATAATAAATAATTTATTTTATAAAAAAATTTAAAACTAATCTTATAAACATCTAAATTATAATATAAATAATAATTTACAATTAAACTTATTTAATTAAAAATATATCTATTATAATTTAAATAATAAAATTATTATAAAACATTAAAATTTATAAATTTACCACATATATATAATAAATATTATAATTATATGATTTTATTTATTCCAAATTATAAACTTTAATTTATAAATTTAACAAAAATATAATTTTAAATAATTATTTTACCCATTTTAAAAAAAAATAAAAAAATTATTATAATTATATTATTATAAAAAGATTATATATTAATAAACCTATTATTATAATATTTAATATACTAATCTTATTTACCATCTTTATTAATTTAACTTTATTAATAATATTAAAAAACGTATAAAAAACTATTACTAATATAACTTATACTAAATAATATAAAAACATTAATTAAAATAAATATTTAAAATATTTAAATAAATTATTTATTTAAAGAAATTATAAAAAACGTAATTAAAATTTTGGTTAAAGATATAGAAAAATATTTTAAAAATTATAAAAACTTAATTAATTTAATTAATTTAATTAAAACTAAAGCCAAAAATATAATCGTAGTTAAAATTAAAGATTTAGTTTAAACCGTTATTATTAAAAATAACGCCTTTATAAACGTTTTTATTAATAATAAATTTAATTTAGCCAATTTATTAACAGATATTTTAATATTTAAAATAAAATATTTTGAAATATAAATAATCTTTTAAAAAAAAGATATAAACAAAAAATAACTTTATAAAGATATATTATAATAAAAGAAATAATTAAAAAGAATTATAAAAGAATATATATAAAAATTAATAATTAAAAAGAAAAAAGTTAGAAAAAAATTAATAATATTAATATTTATTTTATATATTTATTTTATAAATAATTAATAATATTTTTTAATAAAAATATAATTAAAAATATTATTAATAAAGCCGTTAAAAATATAACATATTATATTTATTATAATAAATTTTAAAATAAAATAACCTTTTTTATATATAATTTATTTAAAGCGTACGAAAAGATAAAAAAATTTAAAACCTTAAAAAATTACTAAATATATAATTATATAAAAGAAATATTTATAATAAATAATATTTTCAACATTATTATTATATAATTAAAATTAAATATAATATAAAAATATAATTTTATAATATATATATATTTTTAAATGGAGGCTATATTAAAAAATGATATTAAAATAATAACCATTTACGTAAATATAAGATATTTTAATATCTTAATTAATTAATTATAATTAAAAAAATATACCTTTAAGATATAAATTATAAATATAAACGCCGTAATAATAAAAAGTATTATAAAACATATATCACTTATATAATAAATAATATTTATTTTAAAAATTAAAAAAATATAATTTAATAATTACATAATAAAAATTTTTATAATTTAAACTTTAATCATAAATAACAATTTATAACCTAATTTCTTATTTAAACCCCTTTTTTATACAAATATATAATTAATATATATTACAATAATTAAACCATAATATTCAAATCCTATAATAAAATAATCGCTTTTATATTAATTATAAAGAAATAAAACGTTATTTATTAACAGGTTTTAATTTTAACCAATATTATTATCCTATTAAAAATTATATTTTTATTATTAAAATAAACAAACCTTTAAAAACATTTATATTACTTAAAATATTTAAAACCGTACCTTTTTTAAATTTTATAAATAAACCTATCTATATTAAATAAAAATAAAAATTAAATTATATAAAAGATTATTAATACAAAAAATATATAATTACTATTTAAAAAAAAATATTATTTATATAAATAACGGTAATAATAATTAAAAATATAATAAAATTTTTTCAATTATTTGCAAAATTTAATTTAATAAATGGAATAGTAAAAATATTAAATTTATTTAAAAAAATATTAAAAAACGTCTAATTTATCGTATAAAAAATAAAAATAAAATGGAAACAATTTTTTTATTAAACGTTTAATAATTAAAAAATATACTATTTATTAAAATAAAAAAAAACGTATACGTATATTTCCAAAATTTCTATAATAGTTTTTTAAAATGAATTAATTAATTTATAAATAAATATAAAATTTAAAATTCATTTAAATTTATTAATATAATAAATAATAAAAAAATAAAAATTTATTTAATAAAAAAATAGCAAAACTAAATCTAATTATTAACCAAAATATATAAATTAAATATTAAAAAATAATAAATAATAAATAAAATATTTAACAATATATATAAAAACAATAAAATAAAATATATAAAATAGCCATTACCTTTTAAATACCTTATTTTCATTATATACCATATATTTAATAATATATATAAAAAATAAATAATTATCAATCTTTATTCTTTAAATAAATTTATTATATTAAATATATATCCCTTATTTATATAAAAAAATATAATTAATAAAATAAAAAAATATTTATATATTATAATTATAAACAGTTTTAAATTTTTCTACTAATTATTAATCTAACAAAACCACCATAATCAAATAATAATTATATTACCTAAAAAGTATAAAATATTAAACGTTATTTTAATAAATTTTAAAAATAACGCCAAATATATATAACGTTATATAAACCAAAAATTAAAATTATATAAAAATTTTTATATAATATATGTTAATAATATAATTATCTTTTTTAAAATAATTAAAAAATATTTAAAACATTTAAAATTAATTTTTAAATTATTTTAAAAATTAAATTTAACTATTAAATTAAAGAAATCTTTTATCAAATATTTAATTATTAAATTATTAAATTATATTATAAACAATTTAAACGTTTCCTTATTTATAAATCAAATTAAAGCCTTTTAAAAAATTAAAATACCTATAATTTTAACAATATTAAAAATATATATTAATTTATTAAATTTTTTAAAAAAATTTATATCTTAATATTAATAAAAATTAATATCTTTATAAAAATAAAAAACTAATTTTATAACTTAAAAATGAATAATTAAAAATATATTTAAAATAATAACCGAAAAATAAATAAAATTAATAAAATTTATACCTATTTAAAATAAAAAATAAAGTTTTAATATTATTTAAAAAAACTTAATTTTACCTATATATTTAATTTATTCAAATAAAATTAAACCCAATTTTTTAAAACTAAACGCAACTTAAAAAAAAGATTTTAAAATTATATTTTTTTATAATAATAGCAGATGAAATAAAATATAATTAACCATTAACTCCATTAAACCAATTTTATTTTTTAATAAAGTTTTAACAAAAATTAAATAATAATATTAAATTATTAAATTAAAAATAATAAAATTAATTTAAACATATAAAAATTTATAAATATATATATAATCTTACGTTTATAAAATTATTATTTTAATAAATTATAAAATTATAAAAAAAATAATTAAATAGTTTATATTATATTTAATAAATTTAATTAAATTAAACCTTCATTTAATAATAATTTTAATATATCTATCTTAATTTTATTTAAACGTTTAATATATACTTAAATAAATTAACCTAATATTTAACGTTTTATTTAAATTATTTATAATAAATAACCTAAACAACTAAAATAAAAAAAGTTAAAAAAATAAAAATAAATTAAATAATATAATAAATAATTTTAAATATATTATTAAAATAATAATAAATTTCGAAAAAAGCTTTTATAATTAAATTTAAAATAAATATATTAAAGATTATAATTTATTAAAAATTATTAAAAAATTGAAAAAAAATTATATATACTAAAATTTTATATATAACATTTTTTTTAAATAATATATAATATTAAATATTATTTTAAATTAAAAACAAAATATACAATTTAAATAAATTTAATATAAAACGTTTTATAATTAAATTAATATAATATTTAATATATTATTTAAAATATTAAATAATATAAATTAATTAATAAAAAATCTTAAATAAATTAAAATTTATAAATAAACTAATAATACCATTTTATATAATTATAATAAATTTTACAATAATTTTATTAAAAATATTTATAAAATATATATTTTAATAATAAAATAAATTTCAAACTTTTAATATAATAATAATAATAATATATAATAAATAATTAAGTAAAAATATTATATACATTACTATTCCTAACAAATTAAAATTTATTAATAAAATTTATTTTAAATAAAGATTTAAAATTTATATCCAAATTATAATAAATATTATAAAAAAATTACGGAATAATATTAGCAATTTTTATAAATTATTATTTATAAATAAACAGTTAAAATAAACGCCAAAATTAAAATATAAAAATAACTATATAATTTTACATAATTAAAAAACTAAATATAATATAAATAAAAATAATATTAATGTTATAATATAATTTCAATAATTTAAAATTATCAATCTTAAATTAATTATTAAATAAAATTATTTTTAAATTTAAAATATAATTATTTTTATTAATTTTAAAAACTTTTAAAAATTTTAAAATTTAGCGTAATTTATATTAATAAAAAATAAGAATAATAATTAATTACGCTACTACTAATATAAAAATATAATATAATTAAAAACGGAACCTTAAATCTTTTAAAATAAAAGAAGAAATATATTTACGTTTATATAAAAGATATTATTTATTAAAAATATTTAAAAAAAAATAGTTTTAATAAAAAATTAAACCATTTATTATTTTAAAGAAAATCAGCAACTTAATATATAAATTAAATTTCTTTTATTATTAATAAATATATTGTATAATTTTTATTATTTATTTAATATTAACTTTCATAAATGCTAATCTATTTAATAAAAGAAAACTAAAATTTAAAAAAACTTTTATCGAAAAAAATATCAAAATTTATTATTTTTTAAAATATAAATATTTTTAAAATAATAAATAAATAAAATAAGTAAAAAATCAATTTTAAAATATTTAATTTAATAAAAAAGATATAGATTAAAAGACAATTAATAATATCCCCGAAAATTATTAATGTAAAATATTACAAAATTAGTGGAAGTTTTTAATAAAAAATACCTATAAATAAATATTTAAATATATAAAAATAATAAGATTATTAAATTATAAAAAAGGTTAGAAATATAATCTAATTTAAAGATAATATATATATTAATAAAATATAATATATTTTATTAATAAATAAATTTTAATAATAAAATATTAATTAAATAATTACTATTTAAATAATTATATTTTAATATTTTAAATAAATAATATTATTTTAACAATAAATAAATAAATAAATTTATTTATAATAATTTTTATTTATTTATATAATATAAATATTTATTTTAAAAAGATAATAATATATTTAATATTTTTATATTCTTATTTTAATAAATATAAATCTTTTATACTTTATTATTTTTATAAAATAATAGTAAATAAAATACCTATTAAATAAAAATTTACGTTAATAAAAATTTTAAAAAAAGATTAAAATTACGGTAAATTTATTAAAATAATATAAAATAAATAAAAATTTTTTTTTTCTAAATTTACAATATTAAATAAATTTACGTTATAATATAATAAATAATATGAAAATTAACCGTAAAAGATTTAAAATTTAATAAAATTTATAACGTTAATTATTTAAGAAATAATAATACGTCTTTAATTAATAAAATAATAATTTTTAAATAATATTAAATAGAAATTTTTACAATATATAAATTATAAAATAATTATAATTTTAATAAAATTATTAAATATTTTATATAAATTAAATTTAATTAATAATTATTTAAAACGTAATTATCTAAAACGAAGTCTAGTTATTATACTGGAACTTTTTTCGGAAATTACTATAGGAAACTGATAAGGTAATTGATAAGAGATTGATAAGCGCACGGACCACTTTTTAAAAAACCTGCAATGATCGACGCCACCCTTTTTGAGCCACACCTAATGAGTCAGCCACGTCGATTACGTAAGCAACTCCCGGGTAGGTTGGCAAAAATTTAAAATATTTCAATAAAGTTTTTTTTTTTTTTGTTTAATAAAATTTCAAAAATTCATACTTTTTTCCAGACTTCGGCTTGGCTTTATCGGTTACACGTAACCGATTTGTTATAATAATTTAAAAAGTTAAATAATTTAAATAAATACCATATATATAATAATAAATTAAAAGAATTAAACAATTTAATATATTTAAAAACTTAATTAAAATAATTAAGTAAATAATAAAATAAAAAAATAATAAAAAAATAAACTAATAAATGATTAAAGCAATAAATAATTAAATAATTAAATAATAAAAATAATAAAAATAGGTAAAAATGTTTAATAAATATTTAAAATTATATATTTAAAATTATATATTTACATAAACATATAATAAACAATTAATAATTATTTATTATTTATTACATTTATTATATTAATTAATTCAATTTAATTATAGGAAAAAACTAATAAATTAATTTCATAAAATTAAAGATATTATTAAAGTTAAAAACATTTAAATAATATAAATATGTTAAATGTATTAAATTTATTTAACATTAAATTTAATTAATTTAAAAAGTTTAATAAGTTTAATATGTTATTATTAATTACGAAAAACGACGCTATAATCGTTTATAAGCAATTACGTTTTATAAATTAAATGTAACAATTATATTTAAATGTAATAATATAAATTAATATTATATAAACTTTTAAAATATTTATTTAATTTATTTAATTTATTTAATTTATTTAATTTATTTAATTTATTTAATTTATTTAATTTATTTAATTTATTTAATTTATTTAATTTATTTAATTTATTTAATTTATTTAATTTATTTAATTTATTTAATTTATTTAATTTATTTAATTTATTTAATTTATTTAATTTATTTAATTTATTTAATTTATTTAATTTATTCAATTTATTTAATCTCTTTACTTTTTTTAATTGATTTTTATTAAATATAAAACGATAAATTTTAAAGATTTTGAAATTATTATAATAGTAATTCTTTTAATTTTATTAATTTATATTATTAATGTTAATAAATATATATATAAAGTAAAAATAATAAAATAAATATAAATAATAATAAATAATAATAAATAATAATAAATAATAATAAATAATAATAAATAATAATAAATAATAATAAATAATAATAAATAATAATAAATAATAATAAATAATAATAAATAATAATAATTAAATAAAATTGGTATATTAATATGTTTAAAAAAGACATTATTATTAAAGAAAAATAAAAAAATTTATTTTTTATATAAATAAAAGTATATAAATATGTTTTAACGTTAAATTTTAATTTATAAACGTTAAACTTTAACTTTTACAATTATCATTTAACCATTAATAATAATATTATATTTATAAAATATATAATGAATAAATGAAAAAATAAAAGTTTTAAATAATATAATTAAAATAAAAAATTATAAATTATAATAATTTATTTAAAAATAATAATTATTAAAATTGAAAAAAAAATATTTAAAATGAAACTTTATTATAATTTAAGTTAAAAAATTTCGTAATATTATTGTATAATATTTTTATATAATATTACATTAATTAATATTATTAAATTATATAATTAAAAAAATAAATTAAATATTTTTAAATTAAATATTTAAATTTTTTTAATAAAATATATTTATAAAATAACTTAACATAGCTTATGTAATTGGCGCTAAGTCGTTAGTTATGAAAATCTTTAAAATAAATTAATTATTTTAAAAAATCTTTTTAATTTAAACTTTTATTATTAAAAACATTATTACAAGCTTATTAATATTAAATTTTAATAAATTACAAAATAACATAATAAAAAAAAATCTTTTTAAACAATTTTAAATACTTAATTTAAAGTTATTTAAGATAAATATTAAATTACATTTAACGTTTTACAAAGTAAGTATATGTTAAAAGGGGGTCCCACCGGTTGGTCTTGTAATACTTAACAGGTTGACAGCCACGTACGGTGCGGGAAACGCTTTGTACTCTACAACTTAACACAGTATAGTACAATATCCAGATAACTGGTGTTCAATGCCATTTCTTCATGATTGCGACGCGGCACCTCGGGTTGGTGATTTATCGATTTAGCTAGCATAGCTGCAATTGGCACTAAGAAGACCCTTTCAAGAACTACTCATACAATACGCGACTCACATCTGCAGTACTCAAAAGGCACAACTTACGGCATATCACCTACTCTGCCACTGCAATGATACCACCTATATCTATGGTATAATATAAACTGCGTTCATGTGGCACACGTTCATGCATCGTCATCGGTCATGGAAGTCTCGCCCTTAACCCAACAGGCCAGACCTGAAACCTTCCAACCGAAAGTAGACCAGCTGTACGAGGCGTTATTCAAGGTTCGAGAGCTTCAGATTTCCCTCTGATCTTAGGATTGGGCAAAAAGCTGACAATGGGAATTTAAGGTATGTCGGCCTGTTCTAGAAACCATCCTGCCTACCTAGCCCCCGCTTACTTGCTGACTCTTCTATCGCTTGAGTAGGACGATATCGATACGGACGGAGAGAAAGCTGAGGGGTTCTGGCGAGAGTTCTTCCTCCTGAAGCCCGACCGGCCCTTCTTACAACACATTCTAGCCGCCCTATCGCCCGACGACCTTATAAACCTTCAGTCGCAAACCCGACAGCTCTTCTTCAGGGCCGTAGAATGCTTGAAGAAAGGAAGTGGTGTGGCCGACCTACATGCTCTTGAGGTAAATAATTAAACCAAACTTCAAAATACCTATGGTTCAAAGATCATATCTCTAATCAGTTACATGAACAGACCTTAACGACCTTCTTCTCTGCCATTCTTCCCAAGAAATATACGAACCCGAGCTCGGATATCATAGCTGTGCTAGCGGGCCTAGATCAGGTTGATGCCGTCTTCACTGATTTTGTAGGGGCACTGGATGGGGTAATTCGCAATGGTAAATCGAGTAGGCTAATATCCTGCTTCATGGTCCAAGTAAGGAATATGCTGATAAGAATGGGATTATAGTGGAAGTTCGGCAAAAAGCTGTGGATGTTGTTTTGTCTATTACCTCGGGTGCATACCAGACAAGTATTCTGACATATTTCATACAGCGGGATCTCTTCCCCGCCATGATGAAGGTTGGTCTTTTCCCTACCGTGAGTCGGGACCAGAGACTGACATAGCCAAGCTTATTCAAGACTCGGAGTCTTCAGAAAAGGTCTTGGAACCATTTACTCTATTGGGCCTATTGGCAAATTACAACAAATTTGAATTCCAGAACCCCTACCAGCTACGGCTCAACGATTTCGTTAATGAGGCTGCTATACGGAAAATCGTTCGGTGTGTCGGACACACTTGTCGAAATTTAAGAAGTCAATACGTCGATATTTTACAGGACTTACCTGAAGGGTGGTCCATCAGTAATACTCTAACCATGATCGGACTTGGTGCTATTACTCCTGGTGCGAAGACACACCAGAAACCAGCATACGACCCGGAGGTAGCTAAGCAGATGTTCGCGAAATTGTAAGATGGCATCTCGTTTACTATAAGACCTCGGCTAACCTATCTAGGCCCGGTGAAGATGCTGCTGTGCTACTAGGGGCATATGACTTCAGCCACGCAAATAAGCTATTTTGCTTCACACTCGTCACATTACCCGCTGAAAAGGGCGAAGAGCAACCAATTTCCGGCTTCCTATCACTGACTTCTTATCTCCTTCAGCACGCCTTCCTCTCTACTAGAGCCACAAACTATGCTCATCTCAGTCTCATGGTTTTCCGGCTTCTTATTGAAGACCAGCTACTATGTAAGCGAATATGTAGCGATGAGAGTAAAGTCGCCATTAGGCTCTGCCGTCAACGGCAACCGTTCCTGCCAGCTGTCCGGGGAGAGCGCATCTTAGCGACGAGCGTTCTGGACACCATGATAGATGGCATCAACCATAATCTGCGCCGCAGACTCGATGTCAGCCTGTATACTTTGTGCGTTGGTATCATGCTGCGTATCATCTCATACCTCTCCCGGTCACGGACAAGATTGCAATACCACTGGTCTGAGCTGTTTCGCTCTCTGCTGTCCCTTATCCGTTTTCTTACTACCTATGCCTCTGATCTTAAGGGGCTTTCGCATTACGAGTCCCTCTTGGACCTAGTCGTAAACCTATTGGCTCTTTCTCTCTCCGCAGGTGAAGCCTTTCTTCCTACGCCTGCTGCCTATGACGACCTATTCTACAAAGTTGTTGAGAGCGGCGAAATCCTAGTAAAATTCCGCGACACCTACCGCCTATCAAGCCGACCATCGAATTCAATAGGTACGCTTATTAGCGTGAGTATGCACTACAAGACCATGTTGGACTCAGATAGTTCCAAAAGGAACCTTACTAGCACAGAGGTGGCGGAGGTAATCAAGCAGGGTTACGAGACGTTGAGTATCCAGGCAAGGGAAGGGCTTGACGGCTGGGAGAGGTATCGTGAAGCCGATGAACGGACACTTCTTAAGAAGATGGCACGGGCAACGGTGGCAGATGTTCAGGTTATCGTCCAAGCCTAAGTTGTATGAGTAGGACGATTACACTAAGATATGAATCAGAATGTGTTTGTGCAAAATTAGAAGCGAGAAATCACATATGCTGGTGCCCAACCTTCTACGGACGGTGAAACCGTGGGGGTGGTAGAATAAGGTAGTATCGCTAAGGTTCCATCACAGCCTGCATAGAGTAACGATGAACTACTAATAGTGCGGGAAGATATGTACACTTCTGGAATTTGACATGATGATGGACCAAAGTCCTCCTACTAGTCGTATAAGAGTTGGGGGTTTTAGTTTCTATTGATTTTCTAACCTCTTTCGTTTTCTGAACTGCCGTTATGGGGCAACTTTGGAACCGCGTGTGCTAGTTTTCTACCAATAGCCTTATCCTATCCTATGGTAGGCGTCTATTAGATAGGTACCTAAGGTAGGTATCTAATGTGGGCAATTAGATAATTTAGCTAAGTGGGCTGTTTTCGTGCTGATGCCCGGGGCAGGGTCGCGTATCGTAGGCCTTCCTCTGGCACGTTGTTTTTATTCGCGGACCCAAGCTTCTAGTTTCGTGGATCGCCATACGTTATTGCTACGTTTATTAGTCATACAGGAATGAATCTCTACAAAGCATGAACCTAGTACCTATGATACCCGTTAGAATCTATAAGCGATGTCTAAGTTCCGCCCTTAGCGACTCTTGGCAACAACTACACTTGACTATAGATCCTCATCATTATCTGCGAGAATGCTACGCTATGTAAATCGGGGGAATAGAGACAGCCGCACGCAACATGTAACCAAAAGTATTCGTGCTTTCTAGTGCCGTCTAAAGCACTAAAGATTCCCCATCCCATCTCCCTATCCTAATCGGCTACTCTCCTATCTCCCATGCCCTCCAGCACATGCCCTATTAGATGTGAGATACGAGTGCCTTCTAATAGCTTGGAGAAATTTCCATGTAACCTCTACACTCGAATCTGACTACCTAAGGTGACGCGATGGCGGTCTAGTGGTTATGAGAACGATATGTGATATCATCTATAAGGAGCAGTTGTTTGTTCGGGTGTATAAAGCCGAAGGGTAGTCTATTATAACAAATCTTGGAGGCTCCCAAACCACTCTTTGGCTGCATCTAAATTATAGTATAAATATCCCCTCAGGTATGTGCGAATACTTACTATTATTTATACTTAAAACCTATGCTAAATCCCTTCGCTAGACATCATCATGTGCGACTGGGAACGGACGCTCTGCTCCAACTGCAACCGCGTAATTCAGGACAAATGCATCGCCCCCTGCCTGGATGATTACCACGCGGTATATACCGACGGAGCAAATGTGCAGATTGTTTATAGGAAATGCGGGCCTTGCAGCAGACCTACACCTCCGCCGTGATATCCTATTGACGAATTCGCACGATAGGGTTGGATGAGCCCTTTGGAGTACGGGGGCGAATGAAGAAGCGTGACTACTAGCATCCAATTCCGGAACACGGCCAGTCCTCTTGCGAGGGTAGTGCTTCATCGTGGTTGGGGTAGATGTATAGGCGGTAGTTAGTGGTCGGCTAGCATGTTAGGCGCTACCTTTGGTGCGGTTGCTGCTAAATAGTGTGTTATTTCCAATGGCTAACATGCCCATCGTGTCAGCTTTACTTTGTAATCATTCACTAGTCGGTTTGGAGTCTATGGTGTTGCTATTCTACCCTCGGTGCATATAGGTATGTTCGACTAGCTGCTTTAACGTAGGTATAACAGCAGGGCTACATACCTACCTATATAGGTACTATAATATGGGTATAGCCTTAAGGCCAGTCTCGATTACTTCTATTAAGGATTACTTTAATTCTTTTCAATGACCCGCTTTCACATGCCAAGCTAGGAGGTGCCTACGTTATTTGTTCTTCTCGGATACGTGATCTTGAAGCCATCATAATAGTCTTCGATTTGAGGATGAGGGTATGATGGGATCTACCATTTCTAGCCCTTGAATTCCTAACACACCGCCTGCATTTTACAGTATCATATGATATATACCTGCCTACGTCACCCCTTAATGACCAGTAGATATAATATCTAAGTAGGTAGTTAACGTTGCGGGGGCGAATACTACCTCTCAAGCTGCGTAACGTACCCACCACGTAAGCTGTTGTCGATCGTAAGCAACCGGTTAGGCATAGCTGACGACCTAACCACTACACTTTGAAAACGGTCACTGTTAAAAAATTGCTTTGAGGATTTATCATGTACAGATGAAGGAGTGTAGGTATGAGTACCTCATAAAGAAGACGACCAGACTACGATATCTACTCCATAATTGTTGCCTACTATCTTCCAAAGTTGATCAGTATCAACTACTTCTGCAAAGATAACCTCCGAGAAATTTCCTGACGTTGTGGGAGAACGTTGGAGAGGAACAGTATTTCCACACCTTTGACGTCTTGTATCAAAATATCCAGTGAGGTAGTATTACGGATTATCCAGGAAATATCCAAACCGCTGCTACTTATAGTACAAAACCGATCATACCATCAACAATACCAGCTCAAGACTCACGCATAAAATTTCCTAGGCCAGATATTCATTGCGGTCTTCAAGCCCTCTACCACTGGGAGGCCTGCGTGGACGGTTCGCTCATCTCCTGTGCCATTTTGAAGCAAATTAACCCAGAACAATGCGTTCCCAGCTACCGGTTTGAAGGCTAAACCACCATCCTCATGGTTCCTCCATAGCCTCTGGCCCTTCTCATCTGCCTTTGATAATGCTGTCGTATTCACAAAGGGAAACCACGTCTCACCACCCGTGCATTGATCCTCTAGGATAGCAAAGAAACTGGCGATGCGATTCCAGCTCTTTCCCCGCCCTAGCATACCCCGCCGTGTTGGCTGCGGCCGATCGTACCAGTCGTGGTGTCTGTTGAAGCGCTGTCCTGCAGTGTAGCGTACGAGTTGTGGCGGGCCAATGTCATCTCGCGAAGGGTCTAGCATCGTGCCGAGAAAACCTTCGGCACGGGATAGCACACATTGTACTGCAGGATTGTCACGTGGTAGACCAGCAGACAATGAGGTCCGATCTTGTGTATCTTGATTATGCCCGCTTTTATAGACCCGAGAGGGAGCGAACACGGAGTGCCCGGCTTCGAGCAGAGCCTTTGTCTCAGTAGGAGCGAGGAAAGAATCAATATAGATAATAAGGGGATCAAGAGAGATGATCTCGGTCGTGTAATGATGGGGAGGACAACTGAAGGATGATGCAACTGGTTTAATGTTTTGGCTAAACATCTTAGGAACTAATGCGGAGAGTGAGGCTAGATATGGATATATCGAAATGGTAGATAGGGATGTTATTTGATAGATGGCCGGTGCTAATAGGGCGACTGTGGCGACAGCTAATGCCGCAATACTCGAAGGTCGAGATAACGGGGACATGGTGGTTTGTAGCTAACGCAATATATTTTCAAAGTTATCGACGCTGCAATAGTGCAACTTACAGTGGTGCAGTTTTCAGGTCTACTCTAGTTCGGTCGATGAGAATTATAAGTCAAACACGAGCTAGGAGAAGCTGACGACTCTCCGAGGCACCCTAAGTAAGCTCCTACAACATATGATCCTCTTGACGTACTCGGAGTGCCTTGTTCCGACCAAATCCTCTACGCAGCTATTGAAGCTGGCCATTGCCGGTGGCATGAGTGGTGACACCGCATGCAGGCTGAAAAGCCTGGATTCTCCGAAATGGAGGAGAGCGACCCATTGGAGAACTAAGCACGAAATTGGTTACCCAATGCGACATATCAACCCATGTCCATGCCCGGATGGAACATTTATGAAGGTCAACCTACCTATGAGAATTAATCATTGACACTGACTATCAAGGGGGTGTGCCAACCATGAGAACCAAATCCATACTACTAGCGAGATATGTGACTAACTATAAAAGATAAATAATAACTGATGTTAATGTTATCTCGTACTCAACGCGATAAAGATTTTCTAGGAATGGACTTATATAAAGTTCTCTATCTTGTTATTAGAGGTTATAGAAAGAGAAATTCCATATCGTAGGATAAGTACGAACTTATAGACTAGCTAAGTACCCCTTAAAATATTATCTACACCCTGTTTAAAGCTTCATCTGGGGCGTAATATATCTATACAGAGGGCAATATGGCTGTCGGTACCAAATGATGCGACTTAAGAAACAAAGACGAAAAAAAGGGGAGCTAAGCAAAATATTAATCATGTCTCGATCGGGGAATTGAACCCCGGCCACCTGCGTATTTTATCATAACAGACTATTAACAGAATGACAAGCAGGTATCTTAACCACTAGACGAATCAAAATTGTTAACATCGGCAATGTCGAAGGAGCTAGCCATAGTTAAGTGGGAATAATGAAAGATTTTCTTTATTTAATTGAATAAACGTTTGGAATTAGGATCTGGGTGGTATTAGAGAAGTGTATCGTGAGTGTCTTATATCTTGGTCTATGCAGGCGTATAGGAAAGATAATGCTGTGTTAAGTCACGCTCATACATCTAATATGCTTTTACATGCATACTCTTTTAGATATCAGAACCAACTTCATTTCTGACATTTATAGATTCTTCACAAGTGAGTAGAATTTTCATACGCCATGAAGCCTTTCTGGGCGGAGTAGCTTGATATATTATTTTCTATCAATTCTGCCTTCTTACAAATATCTGCGTACAATTACTATCAAAAGCCTTGTGATTACGTTTCGCTATCATCAAGCAATACTTGATTTATGCATCTACACGCAAGTATCAAAGAAAAGGGGCACAACTTTCGATATGCGCCAAGGACTGCGATTAAAATAAGACTTGTTATACCAAACATAGCTCCACATTGGTTTCGATATTACATTGATCCTGAGCATCCTGGGCATCCAATTAAGACTTAGGCGCATGCGGGTTGCTAACTTCGTAAATAGACCATACCACCACCAACAGTTACAAAACTCTTAGAATGTCGGGGTGCGAGGCGGACCCTCAGCTACTTTTGCTGCGTCGGCAGTATATGCAACTGTTTGAGCCCGACTTTCTCGCTTGGCCGCCAGCCAAGTTCCTTAAGAACGAAGATGTACAAAAATGGCTGTACAAACACCTATTCGACCAAAGCAGAAATTCGAGGCTGCCACCTGAGAACTACCGAATGCGGGTCTTGAAGCAACTTATCACAACGGTTGAGAAAGCAATCGTGGATTTAGAGCAAAGTGTAAGTTTCTTGTCCTAATTATTTAGTTTCCCCGAAATCCATTGCACACGGGCTTAACTTTACACTAGGAAGTCTCTGAAGAGCTTACGGCGTGTTTCGAGTCCCTTGTGACTAAAGGAGTATCGTCGGAATTCCAGAAAGCTCAGGAAGAGGCATACGTAACATTCACCTGCCTACCGGAGAAATATAAACCGGACGATAATCTTGACAACCGACCAGAACCTACAATTACACTACTCGAACGGCGGCACTTGGTGTCAGGTTCACAAATAACCGGTTTCCGGACTTGGGAAGGATCTCTTCATCTGGGCTCGTACTTCTTGACTGATACTGGGTCGCGTATTGTCCGTGGGAAGAATATCTTAGAGCTGGGTGCTGGCACCGGGTTCCTCAGTATCCTCTTAGCCAAGCATTTATATGCAAACCACGTCACTACTACAGATGGCGATGAAGCAGTCGTTGAAGCTATGAAGGGAAATTTCGCATTGAATGGCCTTGATGATCAAGAGAAAGTCCGAACAGGAATTTTGACATGGGGCCGTAGCCCTTGGGAGGCGTGGATCGAAGACGACTGTGACACCAGACCATATGACATCGTAATCGGTGCCGATATTGTAAGAATCACATTTGATTTCCATCCAATACAGACGTAGAATACTAATATATCGTACAGACATATGACAAGATAGCAATATCGGCGCTAGTATCGACATTGCATCAGCTCATTGATAAGAACCCGAAGCTTAGAGTTGTTATAGCTGGTGTCGTCCGGAATGCTGAAACCTTTCAAAGGTTTAGAGACGAATGTGGTATGTTCGTATATTCTTCTGTGCAAACCTACCTGATTTGGTGACGCTAACGGAGCATCGTACCACCCATAGCCCGGCATCATTTCGCCGTGGAAGGGATCAAATTCGAACCTAAGCCAATGCGACGACAAAAGTCACTCTTCTATGCGGCTGCTTTGCCCATTAAAATATTATCCATTACTGGGCCTGGCTAAGCTGCTCGGATTTATATAAGTCGGGGTTTGCAGGGCTTGATTTTGCACAGTTAAGGGGTCTGATTTAGCAGCCATTTCTCGGGGTAGTATATGCAGGGCAAAGCAATAGATGCTACGGTTGACCGGATAGAGTACTGTGCCAAAATGAAATAAAAGATCGCGCGCTAAACGAAAGTGGGTAGAAAGTCATATACCACAATTCAATATATACTTTCAAGCTTTATATAGGTTAGGTAGTTATTCTTTTATCTTAGCGAGCTTAAACTAGTCCTCGAGAAACGGCGGGCTACGCCCGCTAACCCCCGTTGGCGCCACAAGCGCCATTTAACACTTGGTCCGTATGTTTATATTTATAAAACAGTATTAAAAGATTTTTTAAGATTTAATTTAAAGTATTATTATATTAAAAAGCTTTTATATGTTAAATTTATATAATATTAAATTAATGGTATATTATAAAAGTATTATAAAATAATATTACGTAATTTTTTTTAATATAAATTTTTATAAAGTTTTATTTTAAATATTCCTTTTAATTAATTTATAAAAAACATTTAATAATATTTTTTTTAATTATATAATTAAATTTAAATTTTAATTATTACTGTTTTTAAATAAATTATTATTATTTATAGTTTTTTATTTTAATCGTGTTATTTAAAATTTTTATTTTTAAATTAATCGATTATAAGTTTTATAAAAAAATAATATTATTATTAATTATTTTAAATCTATTTTTAAATTTAAATAATTAAACTAATAAATTATACTTTTTAAAAAACATAACTTTTGTTTAATATTATAATAATATATAAAATAACTTAAATTAAAATAATTTAAAATTAATAATTTATTTAATTTATGTTTTTAACTTTTTTATATATTTATACGGTTTTATATTTTTATATTTTAAATTAAAACGTTAAATGTAATTATTAATAAAAGTATTTAATATTATAAATAATTAAAAATATATATAAATATTTTTTATTTTATTTTTAATTTAATAATAAAATTATTATTTAAGTTTTTTTTTATTTTTTATATATTTATATAACGTTATATAGTTATATTAAATTTTATTTATTATATTATATCGTTTATTATAATATATATTATAACGCGTATTATAACGCGAATTACGGTTAATTTTTATTTATTTTAAAAATAAAAACGTGTAAATTTAATCGATAAATTTAATAATAAAATTAATAATTATTATATAATTAATTGATTATTTATAATATTATTAAAAAACTTTGTTATATAATTAACTTAAAAGTTTTTTTATTAAAATTGTATTTTAAAAAAGAGTTTAATTTAAACATATAAGTCATTATATAATAAAATTAATAAAATAAATGATAAAATAAAGATCCATTAATTAAATCTTTTTAATTAAAGCTTGTTTATATATATTATAAATACAAATTATTTAATTTAAACATATAGGTTATTAAATAATAAAATTAATTAAATAAAAAATAAAATAAACATTTATTAATTAAATTTTTTTAATTAAAAATTACTTTTTAACGTTGTAATATATTTAACGCATAAGTTATTATATAATAAAATTAATTAAATAAAGGATTAGATAAAAGATTAAATAAAAGATAAAATAAAAGAAAATATGTGTATGTAAAAAAAAATGGGTTACAGTAATGTCGGCCATTTTAAAAATAAAAAGGAATTAATTAAATTGTAACGATTTAAGTACGTATTAAAAAACGTATGAAAGTTTTGATAAATTACGGTTGTCGATAACAATAAACCATTTAATTAAATATAAGTATAAAAGGTATATATTAAAAATAAGTGTAAGCGATTTTAATTAATTAATAAAAACGTTTAAAGATATTATTATAATGATTTATCGTAGCGTTACTATTATTATAAATTATTTAATTAAATAATAAAAGTAATAAATATATATTATAAAAAAGTATATATAATATCGATTAATTAATAAAAGCGTTTAAAAATATTACCGTAATGACGTAAAAAGTATTAATTAATTAATTAAATGAGTTACGTATAATATCGTTTTAACGTATAATAAAGTTATATTTACGTGTATTATAATATTTAATTAATTAAAAATTTTAAAGTTTATTATAAAATTTTAACTATTATAAAAGCTAATTAAATAATAAAACTACCGTTAATTTATACATTTTAATTAAATATATATATAAGCTTTTCCCGATTTAATTATTTCTTATCTTTTTACCTTTTTACTTATTTTTCAACGTTATGCATTAACCACACCTATTGTTTTAACAATTGATGTTACGTGGCTTCCCAGCCCTATCTTTAACCTCATTCCTAGCCTCCTCCCTAACCTCCTCCCTAGCCTCTTGGCTACGTCACGTGCCACATCACTAGCCTTGCCTGTAGCACTTACTTGGTTATGTTACGTGACCCAGCCACATCCCTTACTTAGCCACATCCCCTGCTTAACCACATCCTTTGCTTAGCCACATCCCTTGCTTAACCACATCCCCTGCTTAGCCACATCCCCTATTTAACCACATCCCCTGCTTAGCCACATCCCTTGCTTAGCCACATCCCTTACTTAGCTACATCTTTTATTTAATTACATCTTTTGCTTAACCACATCTTTTATTTAATTACATTTTTTGTTTAATTATATCTTTTATTTAACTACCGTCGGTTACTTTTTCCCGTATATATCCGGCGGAGTTATTTATTAAACCGTTTTAAAAAAACGGGATTATTTATACTTAATTATATATTTGTTATTTTATTAACTAAATAAAGTCGTTTACTAAAAATGGTAAAATTTAATTAAATGTTTCACGTTTTTACTATAATTGCGTAACTGGTTTTTTAATAATATCGAAATTTATATTAAAGCCGAAATAACTTATATTCCAATATTTAACGTAAAGTACGTTAATTGTAAATGGTTAATTAATAAACGTATTAAATATAACGTTAAAATCTCAACGTTATTTTACCTTTTTATTCTTTATATATTTTATTAAACAATTAATTAATATTAATATTATCTTAATTTAAACAATTAATTGTTAAAATTGTAAAGTAATTTTTTTTGTTATAAATTAAATATAATGTAAACGGTAATAATTGTTGCAATTATATTTTTAATATTATTATTATAATAATATAATTACTTTTATAAAATGTTATACATTATAATAATAATATGTTAAAATATATTAAGTTTTACGTAATTAATACAAATTAATTTTAAATAAAATCGTTTATAACGTTAATTTTCAAATTATTAATTAAGTTTTTTTAACTTAAATCGCTTGCGATTTTCACATTTTAATTATTAATAATGTTTTTAATGATTTTTTTTATTATATAAAAAGATTTTATTAAAATATATTTTATAATTATTTTAAATTATAATTTAAAAAAGATTTTAAAAAGTTATATAATGTTATAATTAATTAAAAAGTAAAGTAATTAAAAAAGGTATAACTTTTTAAATTTAAAATTTTTAAAATTATAATTTAAAATCATTTAAAATAAATTATTTTTAATATTAATATATATTTAATTAATTAAAACTTATTTTAAATGACTTTAAATTATAGTTTTTAAAAATTTAAATTTAAAAGGTTGTATTTTTTAACCATTTTATACCTTAATTAATTATAATATTATATAACTTTTTTTTTTTTTTTAAATTATAATTTATAATAATTGTAAAATATTTTTTAATAAAAATCTTATGTATAATAAAAAGAATTATTAAAAGAATTATTAATAATATTGAAAATAATAATATTATAAATAAATAAATAATTATATAATAATTATTAACTTTATTATTAAATTAATTAATTAAATTTACTTCTAAAATAAATTAAAATTAACCGTAATATACGTTATAATAAACGTGTCACGGTTAAAAGTCACGAAGTTGTTTAACTTTATTAAACATTTACGTAATTTACTCATGAGTTAAGCTTTAGTTTTATTTATTTATATAAAAGCTTTACAATTTGTTGTAAAACTTTTAATGTTTTAAAATTTTTAAAACATTATTATCTTTTTTTATAACTTTTTAATCTCGTGATAAAACGTTATAATACGTGTTATAATATGCGTTATAATAAATGATATAATAAATAAAACTTAATATAATTGCGTAACATTTTACGGATATATAAACAGTTAAAAAAGTTTAAATAATAGTTTTATTATTAAATTAAAAATAAAATAAAAAATATTTTTATACGTTATTAATTAATTATATTAATTAATTGTAATATTAATTATAACCGTTAATTATAATTTTAAATATTTTTACCAGTAAATATTTTTGACGTTTTAATTTAAAATATAAAAATGTAAAATTATATAAATATATAAAAAGGTTAAAAAAATAAATTAAATAAATTATTAATTTTAAATTATTTTAATTAAAGTTATTTTATACGTTATTATAATATATTAATTAATCTTAAATTTAATATTTAATTTAATATTATATAAATTTAACATATAAAAGTTTTTTAACGCAATAATACTTTAAATTAAATTTCGAGAAAACTTTTAATACGTTTTATAAATATAAACATATAAATTAAGCGTTAAGTAACGCTTGTGGCGTTAACAAAAGCTAACGGGCGTAACCCGTCGTTTCTTAAAAATTAGTTTAAGCTCGCTAAAATAAAAAAATATTATATTATACTTTTTAATATAACAATGTTAAATTTATTATTTATATTATATTTCATTCCTTTTATAAAACGTTATAATTAAAATTATTATTTTTACATTATTTAAAATTATAAAACAATTTTATATATAATATTTTAATATTAATTTTTATAAAATCATTATTAAATTTATATATTTATATATTAAAAATAAAATTACATAATAATTATTATATAATTAAACGTAAAATTTCATTTTATTTTACATTTTAAATATTTTTAAATAATTAAATTTTATCAATTTAACATTATATATATATTTACTTATATATATATAAATAAATATTAAAATTAAATATATATATATAATTATAAAATCATTAAATTTAATTATTAATAAATAAATGATAATTATAAAAGTTAAAGCTTAACGCTTGTAAATTAAGATTTAACGTTAAAACGTATTTATATACTTTTATTTATATAAAAACCGAATTTTTTTTACTTTTTTTCGATAATAATTCTTTTTTAAATATATTAATATATTAATTTTATTTAATTACTATTATTAATTATTATTATATTTATTTTATTATTTTTTTATACGTATGTATTTATTAATATAAATTAATAAACTTAAAAAACTTATTATTATAATAACATTTGTAATAATTAATATATAATTTTTTATAAAATATTTCTTTAAATTTATAATAAATTATTCATTTTTATCGTTATTCAATTCGTTTAAATTATTATTTATATACGATAATTTAAAATCCTTTTTTTTAATATTATTATTTTTAATAATAATTATATATTTTATTATATTTTAAAAGTTTTTTATTAAAAGTTTAGCTTAAATGTAAATTTATATTTTAAATAATTAAAATGTGAAAATTGTATGCGATTTAAGTTAAGAAAATTTAATTAATAATTTAAAAATTAACGTTATAAACGATTTTATTTAAGATTAATTTATATTAATTACGTAAAACTTAACGTTTTAACGTATTATAATTATAATATATAATATTTTATAAATAATAAAAAATAATTATAAGTTTAATTAAAAATAATGTTAATGTTAATTAATTGTTTAATAAATATATAAAAAGTAAAAAAGGTAAAATAACGCCGAGATTTTAACGTTATATTTAATACGTTTATTAATTAATTATTTATAATTAACGTATTTTACGTTAAATATTAAAATATAAATTATTTTAATTTTAATATTATTAAAAAACAAATTGCGTAATTGGCGTAAAAACGTAAAACATTTAATTAAATTTTACCACTTTAACCGAAATAACCCCGGTTAATTAATACGGTAACGAGTGTATTATTATATAAAAATAATTTCGTTTCTTTAAAACAACTCGATCATTAATATCATATCATTAAATATATATAAAATAATAATTAAAATCAAAAGATAATTAATGGTAGTTAAAATATAAAAGATATAATTAAAACATAAAAGATATGGTTAAAATACAAAAGATATAATTAAAATATAAAAAATATAACTGGGTTATGTGATATAATTAAATAAAGGTAAAATTAAAAGTGTAATATGTGACGTAGTTAAATAAAAAGTTAATGAGTTATGTAATATAATTAAGTAAAAGTTATAAGTAAAGTTAAAGATGTAACATGTAACGTAATTAAAAGTTACAGATAAAGTTAAAAATAAAGTTAAAAGATAAAATTAAAAAGTTATATAACGTTAATTGTTAAAACAATAAGTGTAGTTAATACGTAACGTTAAAAAATAAGTAAAAAAATGAAAAAATAAAAAATAATTCAGTTGAGAAAAATTTATATATATATTTAATTAAAATGTATAAATTAACAGTAAATTTATTATTTAATTAACTTTTGTAATAGTTAAAATTTTATAATGTATTTTAAAATTTCCGATTAATTAAATATTATGGTATATGTAAATATAGCTTTATTATACGTTAAAGCGGTATTATATATAATTTATTTAATTAATTAATTAGTGGCGTATATACTTTTTCGCGATATATATTTACTATTTTTATTATTTAATTAAATAATTTATAATAATAATAACGTCATTATAAATTATTACGGTAATGTTTTTAAGCGTTTTTATTAATTAATTAAAATTATTTATTTTTATTTTTAATATATACTTTTTATATTTATATTTAATTAAGTAGTTTATTATTATTAACGATTGTGATTTATTAAAGCTTTTATACGTTTTTTAATACATATTTAAATTGTTGCAATTTAATTGGTTTTTTTTTTACTTTTAAAATAGTTAACATTATTATAATTTATTCTTTTTTATATATACATATTTTTATTAATTATTAAATTTATTTTTATAATGTATATAAATCATTTTTAATTAAAAAGATTTAATTAATGGGTTTTTATTTTATTTTTTATTTTATCTTTTATTTAATCTTTATTTAATCTTTTATTTAATCAATTTTATTATATAATAACTTATGTATTTAAATTAAGTTCTTTTTTAAAATACGATTTTAATAAAAAAACTTTTAAATTAATTATATAATAAAGTTTTCTAATAACTTAATTGTTTCAAAAAAATATAAATAAATGATATAAATTATTTATTTTAACAAGTTTAAACTAATGTTTGAAAAACGCGGGTTACGCTTACCACCTTTTTTGTTAACGTTATAAGCGTTATTTAACGCTTGGTCCGTGTGTTTATATTTATAAAGTCGTATTAAAAGTTTTTTTAAATTTTAATTTAAGGCATTATTACGTTAAAAAGCTTTTATATATTAAATTTTATATAATATTAAAATTAATATCAGGTTTAAAATTAATTAATATATTATAATAATATATAAAATAGCTTTAATTAAAATGATTTAAAATTAATAATTTATTTAATTTATCCTTTTAACCTTTTTATATATTTATACAGCTTTATATTTTTATATTTTAAATTAAAACATTAAAAATGTTTATTAATGAAAGTATTTAATATTATAATTAACGTTATAATTAATATTACAATTAATTAATATAATCAATTAATAATATATAAAAATATCTTTTATTTTATCTTTAATTTAATAATAAAACTATTATTTAAATCTTTTTAACTTTTTATATATTTGTAAAGCGTTACGTAATTATATTAAGTTTTATTTATTATATCGTATATTATAACACATTTTACAACGTATATTACAACATATATTACAGTTAATTTTAACTTACTTTAAATATATATTTAATTGATAAATTTAATAATAAAGTTAATAATTATTATATAATTAATTTATTATTTATAATATTATTATTTTTAATATTATTAATAATATTATTCTTAATAATGTTTTTAATAATTATTTTTGTTAATGAAAAGATTTTTTTTAAAGGACATTTTATAATTACTTTAAACCATAGTTTAAAAAGATTTTTGGGGAGGTTGTACGGTATTATGATTGGTTGGGGAGTGGGGTGGCTAAAAGGGGTATAACCCTTTAAATTTAAATTTTTTAAACGTGTAGTTTAAAATTACCTAAAATAAATAAATTATTAAAATATTTTTTTAATTAAATTTTAACTTTTATTTAATAATCAAATTATATAATAATAAATTAAGAAATTATTAAAATAAATATAATTAATATTATAAATATAATTAATATAATAAAATATATATATAATTAAATATAATATTAATTATTTTAGAATATCTGTTAATTTAATAATATATTTAAAATAAACCTTTATTTTTAATATTATTTTATTAATATACGTTATTTATTTTATAAATAATATTATTTTCTTTTCTTTTATTATATATATTTTTTATTTATTTTTAATATTTTATTAATAATTCTTTAATTAAAATTTACTCTTTAATTTTTATTTTAATTATAACTTTTGGTTTAAAACCTATACTTTACTTTTTATATAATATAATTAAATTAAACTTTTTAAAAAATTTGAAATTATTTATATCAATTACTTTAAATTTTATAAATTAATTTAAATAATATTTAAATATTATTTAATTCTTCCCTTTTTCTTTTAATTTTATAAAAATTGTTTAACCTTTTTAAATCGTTTTTTTTATATAATACTTTTCTTAATATTTTACCATATTAATTATAATTAAAAGTATAATAATATATAAAATTAACTTATTTTTTTTATTTTAAAACATGTATTTAAATTCTTTAAACTACTATTAAATATTTTATATATAACTTCGGCAATTCCTTTAAACATTAAATTAAATAATAAAAATTAGTTTATAAAAAACTACGGTTTTTTTTCCTAAATAATTTGATTACTTTTATTAATAAATAATTTATTAAAATAAATTTTTATATTTATTAATAATTAGTAAAATCAAAATTATTATAATATTTTTTTAATATAAATTTTTAATAAAATATATTCTTTAATTATTATAAATTATTTTAGAAAAGTTTAAAATAATAAAGATAATTATATAAATAAAATATATAATATATTTAAAAATCAATTTTAGTTTTTATAAATATATATTACACGATAAATATTTAATAAATATAATTTTATGCTTTATTTTCCACCATTTATATAAAGAAAATAATAATTGAATTTTTTTATAATATATTATAATATTAGAATTTTATAAATATATATTTAATTTATTTTAATAAACTTAAACTAATGTTTAAAAACGGCAAGTTACGTTTATTACTTCTTTTGTTTCCATTAATGCTACAAAAGCCATTTAATGTTTAATTTATATATTTATATTTATAAAGTTTTATTAAAAGATTTTTTAAGATTTAATTTAAAACATTATTAAATTTATATAATTTTAAAATTAATATTAAATATAAAATTAATTAATATATTATAATGATATATTAAATAATTTTAATTAAAATAATTTAAAATTAATAATTTATTTATTTTATCTTTTTAACCTGTTTATATTTTAAATTAAAACGTTAAAAATATTTGTTAATAAAAATATTTAATATTATAAATAATATTATAATTAATTAATATAATTAATTAATAATGTATAAAAATATCTTTTATTTTATTTTTAACTTAATAATAAAATTATTATTTAAACTTTTCCAATTTTTTATATATTTATAAAACATTACGCGGTTATATTAAACTTTATTTATTATATTATATATTATAACGCGTATTATAGTTAATTGTAATTTACTTTAAAAATATATTTAATCGATAAATTTAATAATAAAATTAATAATTATTATTTAATTAATTAAGTAATTATAATATTATTATTTTTAATAATTCTTTTTACGATATAAAAGATTTTTATTAAAAAATATTTTATAATTATTTTAAATTATAATTTAACAAAATTTAAACGGGTTATACGGTGTTGTAATTGGTTGGGAAATGGCGTGGTTAAAAATTATTTTAAGTGACTTTAAACCATACGTTTGAAAAATTTAAGTTCGGGGGGTTATACCCCCTTTAGCCACGCCACTCCCCAGTTAATTACAATATTATACAACTTTTTCAAATTTTTTTTAAATTATAGTTTAAGGTAATTATAAAATATTTTTTAATAAAAATTTCTTTATTAACAAAAATAATTATTAAAAATATTATTAATAATAATATTATTAATAATATTAAAAATAATAATATTATAAATAATTAATTAATTACATAATAATTATTAACTTTATTATTAAATTTATTAATTAAATATATTTTTAAAGTAAGTTAAAATTAACCGCAATATATATTATAATATATGTTATAATATACGTTGTAATAAATAATATAATATAATAAATAAGGTTTAATATAAATGTATAACGTTATATAAATATATAAAGAATTGGGAAAACTTAAATAATAATTTTATTATTAAATTAAAGATAAAATAGAAAATATTTTTATACGTTATTAATTATATTAATTAATTATAATATAATTAATTTTAAATACTTTTATTAATGAACATTTTTAACGTTTTAATTTAAAATATAAAAATATAAAACTATACGGATATATAAAAAGGTTAAAAAGATAAATTAAATAAATTGTTAACCTTAAATCATTTTAATTAAAGTTATTTTATATATTATTATAATATATTAATTAATTTTAAATTTAATATTTAATTTAAAATTATATAAATTTAATATATAAAAGCCTTTTAGCGTAATAATACTTTAAATTAAATTTTAAAAAATCTTTAATAAAGCTTTATAAATATAAACATATAAACCAAACGTTAAGTGGCGCTTGTAGCGTTAATAAAGGCTGGTAAACATAACCCGCCGTTTTTCGAAAATTAGTTTAAACTCGCTAAAATAAATTAAAAAAAGGTATAATTTTTTAAACTTTTATTTTAACAAGTTTAAATTAATCTTTAAGAAATAACGGATTACGTTTATTATTTCCCCCGTTTCCGTTAACATTATAAACGCCATTTAATATTTAATTTATATATTTATATTTATAAAACTATATTAAAAGTTTTCTCAAGATTTAATTTAAAACATTATTATATTAAAAAGCTTTTATAAATTAAATTTAAAATTAATTAATATATTATAATAATATATAAAATAACTTTAATTAAAATAATTTAAAATTAATAATTTATTTAATTTATCTTTTTAATCTTTTTATATATTTATATAATTTTATATTTTTATATTTTAAACTAAAATATTAAAAATATTTATTAATAAAAATATTTAATATTATATTTAACGTTATAATTAAGATTATAATTAATTAATATAATTAATTAATAACGTATAAAAATATCTTTTATTTTATTTTTAATTTAATAATAAAATTATTATTTAAACTTTTTTAACTTTTTATACATTTATATAACGTTATTATTAAAGGATAAAATTTTTTAAAACATGTATAAGATTTTAATTATAAAAAGTTGTTTAATTGTTTTAAGTAAATATGCGCGAAACGTACATTTTATATAATTAATTAATTACATAATAATTGTGGTTAAAGCTATAATTTCTTTTAATTATAATAACGGCGTAACCGTTATAACGGTTATAATTAATCCCGTGCGACAATTACACAATTATATTAAACCTCATTTATTATATTATATATTATAACGTATATTACGGTTAATTTTAACCTCGTTTAATGTTATAAAAATAAAAACGTATAAATTTAATCGATAAATTTAATAATAAAATGAAAAATTATTATATTAATTAATAAATTATTTATAAAACCCGTTAATATTATTATTTTTAATAATATTATTAATAATAATATTTTTAATGATATTTTTACCATATTAAATATTTTTATTAAAAAATATTTTACAATTACTTTAAACTATAATTTAAAAAAGATTTAAAAAAGTTATACGATATTATAATTAACTAGGAAATGGTGTAATTAAAAAAAGTATAACTTTTTAAACTTAAATTTCTTTTTAAAACTATAGTTTAAAGTCACTTAAAATAACTAAACTTAAATTCTTTAAAATTATAATTTAAAATTACTTAAAATAATATTTTAATATAAAATAAAATAAAATATAATATTATTACGATTAAATAATTATTGTTTTTTTAACATTAAAAAAGAATAAGTTTAATTTAAAAATATTTTAAATTATATTTAATAAATTGTTATTATATTAATAAAATTTTAAAAAAAATAATAATTTATTATTATAATATTTTATATATATTACATAATTCTTTATTTATAATATACTTTATTTATTTTGTTAAATTAATTTAGAAATTTAATAATTTATCATTAATAAAAATCATAATAATAAATATAACCAATATTATATTAATTAAAAATATTATTATAATAATAAAAACGGAAAATATTAATTATTTTAACGAGTTTAAATTAATGCTTAAAAAATAACAAGTTACGCCCGTTACTTAACGTTTAATCCGTATATTTTTATTTATTAAGTTTTATTAAAGATTTCTCAAAATTTAATTTAAAACATTATTACGTTAAAAAACCTTTACGTATTAAATTTATATAACTTTAAATTAAACATTAAATTTAAAATTAATTAATATATTATAATAATATATAAAATAATTTTAATTAAAATAACTTATAACTAACAATTTATTTAATTTATCTTTTTAACTTTTTTATATATTTATATAATTTTACATTTTTATATTTTAAATTAAAACGTTAAAAATATTCATTAATAAAAACATATAAAAACAAATTTTTTTTTTAATTTAATAATAAAACTATTATTTAAACCATTTTAACTTTTTATACATTTATATAATATTACGCATTTATATTAAACTTTATTTATTATAACGTATATTATAACATATATTATAATTAATTTTAACTGTATTTAACGTTATAAAAATAAAAACGCGTAAATTTAATTAATAAATTTAATAATAAAATTAATAACTATTGTATTAATTAATTATTTATTTATTATAATATATAAAGTATGTTAATATTATTATTTTTAATAATGTTTTTATTATATACGATATTTTTATTAAAAAATATTTTATAATTACTTTAAATTATAATTTAAAAAAGATTTAAAAGGGTTATATAATGTTGTGATTAATTAAAGAATGGTGTGGCTAAAAAAGGTATAACTTTATAAACTTAAATTTTTTTTAAAATTATGGTTTAAAATTATTTAAAATAAATTATTACATTAATTAATTATTTATTATAATATATAAAACGCGTTAATATTATTATTTTAATAATATTATTAATAATAATAATTTTTATTATATAAGATATTTTTATTAAGGGATATTTCACAGTTGCTTTAAACTATAATTTAAAAAAAATTTAAGGGAATTATACAGTATTATGATTGGCTGGGGAGTAGCGTGGCTGGGGGGGGGGTGCAACCCCCCGAACTCAAATTTTTCAAACGTGTGGTTTAAGGTCACTTGAGATAACCGTATCCCACAATTTAGGAATTTAAATGGAAATCTCATGATGTCGATCACGTTTAGGCGAATTTACGCCATAATGTTATTGAAATGAATAAATGATTTTAGACACCGCCTACTCTCTCGGTTCCGGAATATACGTGGACACAATGTTATGCCTTAAAGTATGACAAAATCTTCTTTGATACGCGAAAGTTTTCACTCTCGTTTATTAGCCATTCGTTCAAATTAAGCTAGAATAGCATATACTAGTACCGAAGCTACGGCCCATAACCCAAAGCTCCGTATATCAGTGCTGCTTCTAGTGGTACTAGCTGCGGTACTACTTCCAGTTTCCGCAGCATCCCCTCCGGTGTTTGTCGCAGATGGGGAGGGCGTAGCCGGTGAATGAGAATTGCCTTGGCTATTCCCACCATCGTTTTCGCTGCCGAAGAACTCGGGAAATAGCTGAGTCGAGTTTTTATCTTTGACGATGCCGTTTATGATGACAGCTGTGCCGTTTAGCACACTCTCGATCTGTTCCTCGGTACATGTAGACGTGTCGTATATGAAACAGAAGTGTAAATGGTCCGGGGGGTCATCATTCTTAATTGCCCAAGTGTCATCCGGTCCCTCGGTGGCGTATTCAGCAGTTTCGACGAGATCCACGGCACCGGTCGCGATGTCCTTGTTAAATAGGGCGCGATGGAACATTTTGTATGCCGTTTCGGGCTGGTACGCTGGAACTTCATGGCCTGCCTCGTACACGCGCGAGAAGGAGAAGTTGCCGTATTGTCGGACTTGCCCCCCAACATATGTATCGTTGATGATGATATCTGTGTATCCCGCATCATGGAACTTCTCAGTGTTCGTATAGTTCACGGCTAGACTGACGGCCTCGCCGCCGATCCAATTACACGCGAAGTCTCGGTCACCATACATCAGATGCACTTTGATCCCATTTTCGAGTAGGAAAGCAAGGTCTTCAACCCATCCCGGCCGGGGATAGTCACCGATTGCCCTGAAAGCGTAAGCGACGGCGCTTGAGGACTGGGTAAAGTTGAGAGGAATTCCGAGTGCTTTTTGAACATGAGGTTGGTTGAGGTAGAGATTATAGAACGGAGCCGGGAACGGGTTAGGATCAATTGAGGCGTAATCGTAGTAGTTACGTCCCGAGTAGTCCAAGTAAGGATCGCGGACGTATCTGGAGCAAAATGTTTCGGCGTCTGAACACACGTCGTTGACGGTAGTGTTAATCCCGATATTGTTGGGGTCGTACTCAAGCGCCAGGGCTCTGCAGTCGTTGATCTGGTCGCGGCAACCGCCGGGTATCTCGAGAGCGTCTATCATCTGTAGATAAATAGTCTCATTGACGGTCTCAAGGCCGTAGGTATTGTTGAACGCGATGTGCGGATATGCAGGCCATTGGATCTGGCGATCGATGCACGAGTTGATGAGGATGAGTGTGTCGAGGTTAATGATGTAGTTCTCGCCATCATCATCATTCCACGTGCCGTTCTCAATCTTCTGATTTTGCTCCTCGAAGAAGGCAGCGAACTCTGGACCATACCGACCACCGTAGGACTCGGTGGCAATGCTCACCCTTGAGTTGTTCGGGTGATATCCTGGAAACTCTTGAAACCAGGTCTGAGCGAAGTGCCAGAAAGCAATGGCGGCATTACGAGTGCCCTTGGCAGTTTGATTCCTGCTTAGACTTGGATATGTGCCGACTAAGAGAGTAGTATTCTGTTCGGGAATGGTATCGGTCTCATCAATCTTAAGAAGCTGTCCAGTGGCCAGGTTCTCAGTGATATTCTGCAATGTGTCGTATGACAAGCCTACTTGAGTCGGCTGGTCGATGAACAGCATGTTAACTTCAACAGATTAGCCTTTATTTTCACACGGTTAACTAGTATGAGGAGAAGGTTGGCCTATTAGGCTCACCGTCAGTATTCCATGCCCACTCGCTCAAAGTAGTCGAGTTAGAGTCAGAATTGACGTGGCAGGGGCCATTCTCGGTAAAGAGCCCGTATAATGAGCTGGACCCAGGGCCGCCGTTAAGCCATATGGACAGCGGTGCATTCTCGGGATCGTTTCGCGCTTCGAAGAACCAGAAAAATGTATTGATGGGGTATTCCTGTTCCTCTCCAAGGTCTGCCAGCGTACCTGGCGGAAGGTAAATGTATCCAGCATAGGATTTTACACCGGGTGTCGTTTCGCAAATACCGGGCTTTTAAAGGAGGTTAGGTTCAAAATTCAAAATTTCAATGACATCTAGATCCAGGTACATCTACTCGCCTCCTTGTAACTTATCGTAACGCCATCACCGAATTTAGATTTGAGGATAGTAACATCTTCGGGAGTTGGTGGAAACTGGGCACGAGTAAACGGAATCAGCGATAAGAGGCCAATGGCCGTACGAAGGCCTACTGCCAACATGGTGGGCGAGGTTGGGAAACGTACACCCTTACGGGGGAATCTTAGGGCAACCAAGTGTTATACATTATCTCTTATATATTTACATTCTCGTTTGTGACTTGGCGTGTCCCCCGCATCCCTTTACTGATAAATGATTGCATAGACGATTGCATCGCCTGCAACCCTGTTAGCTGGCTGCATAACTAAGGCTACTTATACGGCAAGGTAACGATTTCCGGGGTGGACAGAACCGAACGCGGTAGACCCAGCCGTACAGAACTGCATGTAAGAGACCCAATAAGACTGGAGGCTCGCCCCAGTGGACGTACATATTGCACGATTCGACAGTAGCACAATTGGGGAAGGTTACAGTAGAGCTGGATATCAACTTGGGATTTTTCACAAAGAGCTACCCCGCTAATGGATGTAATCTAGAAGGCTGGTATTTTGGAGAACCTGGCCTGGCACTGACTCTTCGAACTCAGCAGATACTAATGTGAATAATATGAGTCTTGACGTGAGGCCAAGGAGAGCGAAGTGAGATTCACGTAGGGACTTTGACCTCGATATATTTTATATATATGGCGAGGTATGACGTTACGTATATACAAGATGGTGAAATAGATATATATAGGATTTAAAAGGATCTCTTTGGTATGCTCTTATACCAAACTACGTCCATCGAGCGGGCGTACTACGCCGTGGCATTTACATAAACAACGAAATATTGGAAATGATTCAATAAAATACTGTCTAATTTGGGCAAACCCTCAAGATGATACTACAATACTATGTAAACTTCTATGATAATTATAATTATTAATTGGTCTACCCGCCTGTACACGGTGCAGCTATCCAACCATCTCGTGATAGACCTTGAAACACAATGCCTTGAAATGAAAGGATGACTTCTTTTGTCATCGTTTACTTTCATATTTGGCCGGGCTCTTCAATAACATCGCCCTGATCTAGTACTTTGCTTCTTCTCTAACCCGTATCGAGTCCGCTGCTCGTCTCGTCCGCCTAATAAATAGTATGGCTATCCAAAAAACGCCAACCCAATGATACGAGAAACCCGAATAACCCCGCTCCTTTTGGATTTCCATGGCCGCTATACCGTGAGCGAATCATATACACATCCGAGATCCTCCTAAATAGGTGATGTTTTTCTATGGCTAACCCAAACCCATCATACTACCTTCCTAAGGTACCCAAACAAGTAACCTTCATGCTTCCCGATACCCCCCTGGCTAACAAAACACGACAAATACTCCGCGCTACGCAAGAATGAAAATTATGCATCACTGTTCTCCCTCTAGATGGCCCAACTTCCTCTCCTAGCCCTAACACCCCATGCCATCTCGCCAGTCCCGGAGTCATTAAGACCGGGGTGCTGGCGTGCCCACTCACGTATGTAAAGCTTCAGAGCGATCCACCGAGGTGGCTTCGCTCTCCTGCGAGTTCTTCTCTCGTCCTCTTCAGGCGTACGCAGTGGCGTCTCCTCGCCGCTGTCGGAGTCGGTCATCGAACTATCCTTTGGGACGCTCATTTCCATCTGCAGCATGAAGCCCTTCTCGATTTTTATGTGGTCATCCTTACGCAATTCCACGATGTCGATACCGCTGATCTTACTCAGTTCACCATCAAAGGCACGTGCGGTAGCGGGATATCCAAGACTGAGATAGTTGTAAACCTGCGTAACGAAGGCATCATCAAACTCGGCCGCGATGCGCTCCTCGAATTCCTTGCGTGCCTTCGCCTTTTTTAGCCGTTCGTCCAATCCCGAGAGCACATGAAAGCCCCTGCCTGTCGGGGACGTAGTCCCAGGCGACTGTGCGCCGCTTATGACACCGCTTATACTCATGGATGCAGTAAAGGCGGCGGAGAAAGGGTCATGCGGAGAATTTGGCTCCTGCGGTGTCATGAGGAGATGGGGTCCTGGGTGTGTCACGTCTACGGCGTCGTTGCCTTTGGCAGAACAGTACCCACGCCATAGCCCTGTAGCCCCTGTGGCATCTCGCCGCTTCTCAGGCTTCTCAAGGTTGCAATACTGATGACTGGGCTCCATACGTGTCGACTTCGGGCTAGGGCACATGCGGAACTGTAAAGCGCCACCGAGCATAGGCGGCGAGGCAGCTATGCGCATCTTTCGCATTTGGGGGTCTTCGGGCTCATTGTTACGAAAGGCAAAAGGGACGCCGAAAGGGCTTGCGCGGAAGCCAGTTTCCTGTGGGAGGACCAGGGGCGAGGACGCGCGGGGATGCGAATCGACCCTGGCTAGCAACGCCGGCGAATGCGCGTTTATTATTGGGCTTGGAGCATCTCTCATACTTTCATCAAGAGATGTCCGGAACGCGGACGTCGTCCATAACGGGTCTGCCGGAGGAGGAGGTATATCAACGTGATCCAACTCTTCGTCAATGTTCATCCTCTCTTGGTTGGTCTGAGCTAGCTGTTCGGCATGGGCTCGCATTTCCTTAACGGCCCAGCCTGGGTCCGACTCCTTTCGTCGTAGAAGCTGCGAGGTTCCATGCCTTAGTCGCTCATCTAGAGCTAGAGGATCCTCATCTTCGGAATTATCTCTAACGAGGAAATGTTCCACACCCTCGGGTCGTACCCCGTTGGGGAATGCAGCCATAGCCGCTTCGACTTCGCGCTGTCTGTGCGCCTCCCTAGCGGCTACCGCTAATAGATAACCCGAGAACTCCTCGTCGCACGACTCCCTTCTCTCACGGACATGGTAGTGTCCACTACTCCACGAATCACCAATATCGTCATCATCTTGTTCCGGGTTTCCGTTAGAAAGAGCGGGAACCCCGATGTTGAGAACTAGTGCATCCTCATCATCATCGTTTTCCTCAGAAGACTTATCTGACTCGGATGATAGTATAGTGTCGAGATCGGGAGTATATGATTGTCGCGTGCTTCTTCGGGTATTTGGATGTGGCTTCATGGACTGCTGCCGACGTGGTGTTAAATAGCCATCACCATCGCCGGAAGCATTTGATACGCCTGAAACGGCAGGCCGAGCTGCAGCCTTTCGCTTCGGCTTCGGTGCATAAATATGATTTGTACCGGGTGTGATATCCGTCTTATCTATTGGTTTGGTAGCGGGGCCAGGTTGATCTGCCTTTTTGGACCTTCTTGTCGTCTCAATTAATTGCGGGGCAAACTTTCTCTTGGGTTTCTTTTGCGATCGTTCGGATTGCCTTTGATCTTCTTTGTTTTCCCCCTCTAGAAACGCCGGTGCGTATGGGGATGTTGGCGAAGGGTCTGGTGTCAATTCCGCAGTAGGGCCGACGGGATTCTTCCTATTATTACTACTGCTCACCCTGTACGAGTCGAATGTCGTCTCAATTGGAACTGGAGCAAAGCGCCGAATGGGTTTGACTGGTGGCGCATCCGGCATTTCGATGTCGCTCACCTGAACTGAAGCGTCCCTCGTAGGTCGCCTAGTCGAGTTAACCGTCGAATCCGGGGGCGTCAATGTTAAGGGCTTTAGAGGAAGGACCAGTCTTTTGTTTGACGACGACATTACGGATTCCTCAACGAGCTGGGGAGCAAACCGACGGCGGGGTTTTGCCGCGGGTGCGGACTGACTTGCTATAGGAGGGACCTCGGAAATTGAAGCATCGCGCATCGGTTCGTCTTCGCCGGGCGCCATTTCCAAGCTATCTTCCCGGTTGTCCGTGATCACACGATGCAAATAAAGAAACGGAATAAGCAACAATGTAAAGGTACCTGAGTCACTGGAATCATGTGTAGCCAGCAGCGGGTAATAGTCGCAAGGTAATAGCGAGAGGAATAAAGGAAATGCGGCAAAAATGAATTACATATAATTTCTAACGTCAACGTTGTCGACCGAATAAGGAGAAGAATGAAAAGAGAGAAATAATACTAGGAATAATAGTTGGATTCGACCCAGAACCTAGAATCTGGTGAATCAGGTATTATTAACCCCAGCTCGTTTCTAACCCCGTGACAAAAAGATGCCATGGACCCAAAGTCGACGCAAGGCCACAAACGACGCACCGCTAGTTTGCATTGAAGACTCCGCGGCCTCCTCCGGGCAGTGGGGGAAGTGGATCGTGGGTGGAGCTATGGAGTTACCAAAAAAATAAAATAAAAAATAGAAAGGAGAGGCCGGGAGTGGGTGGGAGAGCAATGGGGAGTGGTAGGAATGGTAGGAATACCTGGAATGGTAATCATCTTAGTGGCTTTCGTGTTTGGAAACATGCATTTCATGGTCAATGAAAGATAGCGGTTTTTTTTTAGTGGTGGTCTTTTTAGTGGTGGGTAGTGTCGGCATCGACCTAGAACGTTCTGAATTGGTTATTGGGGCTGAGTGGCTAAGGGAAAGGCACATGTATACGGTACTTATATGGTGCAGTTACAAATGTCATATCGTAATGTGAGCACCACCTACATACGTACATAGGTACCAACCTAGGTTATATATATACACGTACCTACCTTGGGTATGTTTGGATGGTCCGGCTTCGCAAATTGGCAAATTGGCAAGCTGGGACGAGATTTGGGTAAAAGCAAAGAACCTTGGAACCTTCCATTGCCTCTAAAAGGTAGTATTACTGCATAATAACTTTAGGTTAGAAGCTTCATCCATACATACAGCTAATTATGTAGAGCTTCTCATGTCTCATATTTCTATATCCCCATGTTCATGCACGCAAGGGACCGGGGGTAATCGAGTCATTTCAGGCTCCGACTCAACAGAGTCAATTATTACACAGAGTAAGGGCAATCACACTAACACACGTACCTTATCAGCCATGTATGTATATACCGGAGGAATTAGCCATCGTACATACGTCTGCAGCTATCGCCATGGCTTCGTGTAGCCCCTCCTCAAACGTGCATGGCGGCATACTACATTAGGTACATAAGGCACCAGGCCATACGTGTGCACCATCCCCTTTACTGACCGACAGTCCGAAGGTCAGTTGGGAATGCTGTCTCTCTCTAAAAAGGAGCGGAGGAGTTGTTCAGTATCTCCTGAATGGTCTTATCTCTTAACCCCGGGAGTATGAAGTCTTGCTTTACTCTGATACGTTTTCCCCAGGTTTCACTTTCCGCGCGACGGGATATATATGGGATAGATACCTATGCAGTATACACTAGGTAATTTAGGTTAGTACATACTAATGTAACGAGTGGAATAGGATACCGCATCAATACGTACACTAGTAGGCGGGGGTGAATAAATCAACATTAAAAGTCTTGACATCATATAATACGTATGCGCAAGGTTATACATACATAGGTAGGTACCTAGGTAGCCTCTAGCCGCTGCCCGAATCTTTGGATTGGGACCGGATTGGATGGGTTAACCGAATTCAACCCTTTGCTCCGGACGAACGATGTAGCAAGTAAATCGATAAGAGCTTGAGAGAAATCGGGTGTCTCACTCAATAATCCAACTGGTCCGTGTCCGGCTTTGCATGAACAGCAACTCACGATACCGGCATCCGCTCAACGTGTTTTTACTTACGCATGACCGTCCTTGTGCGGGTCCGGTATACATATATCAAAATTCGTCTCAACTTCCCTTTTCCATTACTAACCATACGAACAGGCTACCGGTTACAGCTACCTTGTTGGGACCGATGCCTACACTCCCCCATACATGCCTCATACGTATATAGTAAGAGGTAGGATCAAAGTATGTGTGCGCGTGTTTCGCTGCTTGAAGATCTTTACTATTCCGATTTCCACGGATCTTTTGATAGTCTAGGGTTGGCTATTCCTCCGCCTCTGGCATTTCAACCCAAGAAAGAGTTTTACGCACTATATGGCCTGGGCTCTTATTCGATTGCCAGACTGGCCTTCCATCGCAGACAAATGAAGCTTGTTATACAATCTAGCCCTAATAATAAATAGGAGAGGTGCCAAGAATCGCATCTTCATTATTGGCTCTTTTAACAGTCACATTACAGGCTACAGGACGGCCAAGTCTTCGATACTTTCACCGACTGTTCGGGACCGCCTCGTGCAGCTCCGGGGTAACATAACTCGGCAACCGCATTGGCTAGGGCCGGCGCGCTATCGTGCTCCGTATTATGGTTACGCAAGGGAGATCTGTGGAGAGAAATGTGCAACGCTAACTCCGCGATTGTTCTTATCTTTTTCTCTCCCCCCCTTCTCTGTCTTCCATTCTTTTATTTTTGATAATCGAGGATTTGCTAGGGTTGTCGCACTTCGGCAGCCAGAGTCTGAGCGTGGGATCCCCAACTATCTGTTAATGGTAATCTCTTTTTATAGCTAACTCCGAATACTACTACACCGATATATTTAGGTAATTAGGGTATGTTACTATTGCCAAATGTATGTGAACGGGCAAGGTATTTTTAGCCGTTCTGTTGATTAGCGAACGAGATTGAATAGTTGGGCACCTACAACTAGACTAGGTACCTAACCTAATAGGTGCGGCATTCGGAGTTCCTACTTACTACTCTGCGTTCTGCGGAAGTACACGGTTCGAAAGCTGGAACCTGGGGTTTCCTCTGGATGCACGCACGTGTTGTTCAATGTCGCAGGAACAGATGCGACGGTCATAGCTTACCGTCTTACCTTGTTAACGGGATGTAGGCTTGCGCGAGATGCGGTGCCTAAGATGATAGCTCGTTTGGGGAGATGAGAGTGGAGGAATACGATCTCATAATAGGGGCTGCTGGATACTTCTAAGTTGCACGATTGGGGCTCTAACTGTTGGGAGCCGAAACGAGTCCCCCCGTGCGACTTGCTAATTTCGCACGCGTACGACTGGTCTTCATCGACACGGTGTCTCAATGCTGATCTCGATGGTCAAGAGCAACGGGTTTTCGCGAGCTGATCGTCTCGGTCCGAAGCTGTTTTCATTATTATAAAAGTCTATGATGGCTATGCGTTGAAGGCGCTTATTCTTGCAGGATACCTGGGTAGGTAATCTGACTGATAATCTGGCCAACCTGCATGAGAAGTATTACGTACCTAGCTATCACATAAGGCTGGTTAGATGTAGCGGCTAGGTACTTACATGTATAGATATGTACGCTAAGCCATATTTTACTTGTTAGTACTGATGGCCTGCGTTGATAAGGCTATAATGAAGTGATTAGGTATATATTATTATCTGGCCTGGGCAGCCTGGCTAACGCGGACGAGGCGGCTTTAAAATATCATACGGAAATGAAAGGCGAGGCTCAGTATATAAATTTACCGTGATGCTTTTGGGCTTACGAGCCGCTTCCCCATTCGTACTGTTGCGTTTCCTGCCGCCATATTCTGCTGCAACAAAAGGCAACAAAAGCTCTGGAACACGGTCTATTCAGCGGCGTCTCAATATTGGAATATCGCACGTAATTGTATACCTAGAAGGCCATAATTTTTAAGTTACCTAGTGCCCAAAACGGCATCCCGTTGCTATCACATGCTGCATGCATGTCTTAGATTATGCCGCAGTTCTGATAAGAGGTGACAAGGCATCGTGATATTAGGCTGCGATGCCGGTAGTTGCGCTGTTTCTGTTGGATGTTCAACATAATTATCAGGATGATAAGCTATTGACTACCTTACAATTCATCATTAGATGCTATCGTGGAGATCGCCCATATCAAAGGAAGAAGGACATACTTTGGTCGGTCCTAGAGGCGATTAGAAAATCTACTTCCTAAGAACTTTAAGACGTCAGTAAATATACACAACAGGATCGGCGCTCTATGTGTTTTACATAGATCCTGCAACAATCTAGGGATAAAAATCGAGAGGCTCCACATTGGGCTGGGTTTATAATGACGTATCTTATTTTATAGCTTGAAGATCTGTGTTGGCATGTTATTAGCATGTAGATGGATCGTGAGGCTTGGATGGATCGGGCTAAGCAGCCCCTCTTCTATGGTTTTAATAGGGAGGATAGCTTGTGAAGCTGTTTCGGGGCTCTTGAAAAGGTGAGATCAGGAGAACGAGGCTCATATAATGTACCTAACTAGGTACTTAATAAAAGATGACTACATATGTAGGTACCTACCTACCTACATACTGGACGAGACAAATTGGAACCGTGGGTTAAATAAGCCACTAAAATATCCTGTAGAAGAAGTAAAAATTTGCCCCGCTCCCTTTCGTATTCGATAGAGACCGTTATTAAATATTTGACTAGGTAGTCGATACGGGAATTTGTGCTACTCATATCACGTACCTAATAATAACTGGTTATAGGTGTAAGATATGTTCGATTATTAAGGGGAAAGGGAACACTTTACTGTTTCGGCAACTAGAAATATCTTGAAAAGCCTTTTTATTTTCTCACTCCGATCCGTTGGCTATCTGCAGGTCCAAGTAAGCCGTGTAGATACATTACCTAATATAGTATAGACCGTGCTCGCTGGCTGGGTACGGTATCCAGGCCGCTAAACTCGTTACGTAGGAACATGCCTGACAAGCTGTATGCAGCGAAAATTGATTGCCCAGTCTTGGCACTGGTTATTTTCAATCTATTCAATTTAAAAAATTGTAAAAATTAGTAAAATAAATAAATAAAATAGGAAATAGTCATTTAATAATTCCTTTTATAACTGTTAAACTATTATAATTTTTTACAATTTTTTACAACTTTATATAACAACTTGAAAGTAATATATGGTGTTATGTTCAAAAGAAAATGCCAAGACTGCGTAATTAATTTTCGCTTCTTACAGACAAGTAACAACGACGCAGGTGCAAATCAAGGTTTTGGGGTAGGTAACTACCTACCTACAAGATGCCACTGGATGGAAGCCACATTGTTTCTGAATTGGCGTAATCATTTATCTAACTCAAGATAAGGTACGATAGGTAGAAATATATAGGTACCTGATAAATGAGGTAGGTATACAGAAAAGTATCCTGTCCATTCAGGCACAATAAGCATTCTCTATCTTCCATGATCCATGCTACCTACTTTCTGTGCGGCATGCAGCTTTTACACATACATCCATTACTACGGTACCACCGTCTGCCGTTCTCTGCCCCATATTCCCATGCGACCCGCCGAGCCGTTTTTCTTTCTGTCGTCCAGTTCAGTTCCTTTACGTCGCAGCGTCAGCGCCAAAGAGAACACAGAGTACACCACCCAACCAGACAAGGATGATGACCCGGTCTTAACCCCAGTGATCATGGAAAATTAATTGATTGATTGATTGATTAAAAAAAACTATCGATCACTACATCGGCGGGCTAGGATTGGATTGGTGATTTTTTCTTAATTCCAATACTTCTTTTCATTGCTTCTATTCGTCTGGGCATTGTTCTCTCTAGGGATAGCTTATCGCCTTCATCTGCTCTGCCTCGTCTGCTTACTTTCTTGGATTGCTTCTACTTGGTATCTATCTATGTAGGTAGCATTGCAACTATTTCGTCAGATCTGCGTCAGTCGGCCGAAACCTCTTCCTTTTACCGCTTACTTCTACACTTATCTTCTTTCCTTATATTCTACATTCAAATCAATGCTATTCACTGCTCACTGCTTGAGCTATCTAGTATCGGGCAACGAAACTTGCGACATATTTCGGTTAAGTACCCGCTACTAACTTATATGATTCGTCTTCTCTAATTATAGACCCTTCTAAGCCCTATCGCACGTCTCCCGGGATAATCTAAGGACGGGAATACTAGGCGAAGAATATGGGTGTGATGTATGGAGAGGTTTCCCAGAGCGATAATGACGATGACGATCGAAATAGTGGCGCATCACCTTCAACACGATTATCGCTAGCGCGTTCCTCGGCACCCATGCCTTTCCTCCCAATTGTCGAGTCGACTTTTACTCCTCTTTCAATGGATAGCGACACTTATTCGAGAATTGAGGCAGGTGCTGAAAGTGAGGGCCGTGATATGTCCGGAAATAATTCTCAAGGGAGGAATAGCCACAATAAGTTAGCTGCTACCACAGCCACAACCAGGATCAGGGCCAGCATGAGCATCGGCGACATGGTCCAATCGTTATCACCGGCACGAGCCACACGTAACAATCGTAACGAATACGGTCTTTTATCTCCTAACACTGCCTTCTCATCTCCTTCGTCTAGCCCACGTCCAGGCGACATCGGTTCTAACTTAGATACCAATAATATTCCTTCCGAGAGAAAGTCCGCGTCAAATTATGTCGAAACTACCCACTCAAGTTCGAAATGGACTAATGATGACTCGACTAGAGAGTCACTAGTAAATAAAAAGTCGCCTCAACACCAACACCAAGAACTACCACAGCCTATAATACTCCAACCGAAACCTATTGTTCGCACTGCCTCTACAAAAAGTATTTCCTTACGCCATCCTACTCCCGATTTAAATACACGGACCATCTCTTATGCAAATAATATCGCCCAGTTGGAAGCTACAGCTGAAAAGCTGTCGATGACTTCGTCAATAGAGGATGCAATCCGAGACTTGCATGACGAGCAGAAACGCAACGAAAGCCGGCGGTCATCAATCCTAGCCGTAAGCATAGGCTCGATTCCTGAAAATAACGAACCGGTGTCGTTCCCTACTATTAAGCCGCTCTCAATCACCAGCTCCATACTAGATACTAATAGCGCGGCACGCTATGGTGGTTACTCCCCTGCTGGGTTTATAATGCCGTCAGATCCTTCCCTGGTTTCTAATCAAACGCGGATGCGATCGGGTTCTGGTCCTCTATCGCGACCCGAATCTGAGGTTGGTAACATCATGTCGAGGCACGGACCTGGGAAGACTTCTACACGGAGCGTTAAGTCGGTATCCAAGCCAACCTTAACAGATATTGCTGAGATGGAGCCTACTACACTTACACCAGCGGCTATGGACGAAGCTGATAAATTGGTCGAAGAACCGGCGGATGTGACATTACGAACACCCAATATGGAGGACATCGATCTTACGCCTAATGCAAAACAGTTCGGGATGCCGAGCGGCCATGATTATTGGAGCCATGGTGTTACTGAGACACAAGAAGGATACGGTCATAATGGTGATGAGATCAGACCTCCAACTGCTGAATCCACTGGCACGTATGAACAGGCGGAGAGAGCATTCGCAGATTTTGATGGAGCACACTGCCCATCCGAGGTTGACCTCGAGGAGTCGCTATTCATACCTTCGTTCCCCGGCGGACCATCAATGGATGCTCCCTTCCTACGATCTTTCGACCCTGCTCTATCAAGGATGCAAGAGGAGCTAGGTTATTCGAAACCTACCATATCAAGACCAATCGCTCCACCAACCGTTAGGCCAAAGTCGTACATGGATCCCGAAACAGGCCAAACTATGCTCTATTACCCAGCGCGTGTTCCTTTAATGCTCAACTTGCCACAAAAGCTCTCCAAGAGACCGAAAGCTGAAGCACGGGACGCTCGCAGATCGCAAGTCCTGAGCAAAATGTCAGAACCGGACCGCAAATCTGGCACCCTTTGGCTACCAGAGTATCAACCCGAACCTCCGCTTGAACCTATGGAATCTACCACCGAATCTTTCGTCCCCGTGCCACTGACTGGTTCGGATGCAGACCCGCAAATCCAACCGGCCACGAATGGCCAACGTGACTCCCAATTTCTCTCTCAGTTCGGCTACGGACAAGGGTATGATGAAGTGCATGGGCCTCATACATCAGCTCCTGATCCAGACAAGCGGAAGTCGAAGATGCCTGGTCTCGACGGTTTACCACCACAACTACGTGCTAGTGCTTTTTTTGACCTACCTTCCGAGCCGCCACCCAGTATCCAGCTTAAAGATGGCTCTGCAATGGCCACCCTGGACAGTATTCTAGATGCTTCTGCTAAGGCGCCTGTTTCTGCTTTTACGGATCACGCGTTCGCAGGAACGTTAGGATCGGAGGTATACGGGACAGAAAAGAAACGCAAGTCACATATAAAACGTGCTAGCGCTACCGATTTGTTAGAGCCTAAGAAGCGAAGCTCTTTCCTACACCTCCGAAAGCTGAGTGCTCTTGGCCGACATTCAGAATCTCAAGAGGAGCGCCGAAATACTATTGCAGGAGGTACGAAGATCAATGAGGGTCTGGACGCTAAAGCAGAAGATGGGGGAAGAGAACACTCAGCTGGTTCTTTTGACGGCGAAGCGGTACCTAATCACACTGTTGCAGATGGTGAAGGTGACGAGGAACTAGTATATAATGGACCCCCAACGACTTTATTGGCCGAGCTCCAGATGCGAAAGCAGCAACAGAAATTACGCACTCGACCGGCTGCTACTGCTTTCCCTAACGGTTTACAATCTACACTACTCGAGATGGATACGGTCGCTCAGATCGAAAGCGACGCACGCAAAGGCAAGAAAGTAAATCTTGCCTGGGAAGATCCAAGCGCGGACCCAACTGCCAATTCGGACGACGAAGATACCCCGTTAGGAGTGCTTATGGCTACGAAGGGACAGGGCAATGATATAACGGCCGCGATCGCTGAGATCAATCGGCCCCTCGGTTTGATGGAACAGCGTGAGTTGGAAGATAATGAACCCTTAAGTCAACGTCGTGACCGACTCCAAGGAAGAGATATTAGCTCAATGAAACGGCAAAGCATGATGACTCTGGGTCAGGGCCCCCACAATGCGAGTAATAGTCTAGGGGCTGCAAGTCCACAATTCCGTTTGCACACTCCCGAGGAAGAGGAGGTTGAAGGCGAAACTCTCGGTGAGCGTATGCGGCGTCTAAGATCGCGTGAGCAAACGGATAATCCTCTTCCTCAAGCCAGACCCGTTAGTTCCTCATTTTCAATGGAACTTTTGAGCCAGCTAGGTGAGGCGTTTAAGGAGGATGAAAGTGACAACAAGAGCCAGGATAAGCGAAAATCTCAGCTCAAAGAGGAAGAAGAGACGCTGGGGCAGCGCCGCCGCCGCTTGCAAGCAGAACGAGAAGCTGGTGAACAAGGGACAGCTGGCAATCTTCCTAGTGGTAGGGTTGGTGACGTAGGAAAACTTAAGAACCGACATTCGCTTGCCGATGTGCTTGGCACGCGCGGGTCAAAGACTCTTCTGTGTGATCCTAGGGCAGAGGCAGAGAAAGTAAAGCAACAGGAAGCTGCCCGATATAGGCAAGATCAGGATCAGAAGATGGCTATACTCCGTGGTCAGATGCCTTCCAGTCTTAGCACACCAAACTTGAATCAACCGGGTGGGTATATGTCTGGTCGATTCAACGATGGTACAGGTGGCGGAACTGGCCATGCACGAACGAGCACAGCTTTAGGTGGATATCCTAATCAAAGCATGGGTGCAAGCGGCGGTATGATGGGCAATACTTACCTTGCGGGTGGAACTATGGGTGGCGCGATACCCCCCTATGATATTACCAACGGGCTTGGTGCCCAAGTGAGCACCCCTTACGGGATGCAAATACAGCCACCCGCTCAAATGGATAGAGTAGAGCGATGGAGACAGAGCGTTTTGCCTTAGGGATCCTTCTCGCCCTAGGACCTGGGATACTCTACAACATTTAACAGTAAAGTGAAACTGGATTATATTCACTTGATTCTCCTAAGCATCGTGCCGGCGTTTCATGGCTAGTCTTAATGGGATATATTGTATTATGCATGGGAGGCAGCATTGGTGTTCGAAGGCATTCGAAAGGGGTACAGGTATATATATAGTTATAGCATATTATAACCAGTGTAATTTTTAGGTTGTGGTAAATAGTGGTAAATACAGAAGGGGTCGAGTCTAGGGTGGCGATAGAGCGATGCATACGCATGATATATATTTATATACCGAGTTGATCATTATTTGTTAAGATTACAAACGATTATAGACCGATGAAATTAATTTGAACATCAAAAGTTAAATAGTACCTATGTGACCTATGTTCTTCAAGTAGCACACTAGATAGTGATGTTTTCGTGGTTTTTTTACCTCTCCTTTTCTTTCGTTTTCCATTTTTATTTTTATAGAACGGCTGAAATGGCTAGGTGCCAATTACGCCAACGTCGATCCAATGACCTTTATGACTAGTAGAATAGGAGCGCTAGATTGTGCGTTCTATAATGTTGAGTTCACAGGTACTTACCTAGGTAGGTACCTAGGTAGTATATGTAGGCTATTTCTACTCCTCTCTGAGTAAGTACTGCTAGACGGGATTTCGTCTAAACAGTGACGTGAAGAATTGGTATGGTCATCTCGTGGAAAATGTTCGAGAGGTTCCCGCAAAGTGAAGCGTGTTAGCTGACGGGCCTTTCTACGACGTGACGGGTGAAAGGGACGACTCGCGCGCTTCAAGTCCAAATCGGCGAGTCGTAGTGTAAAGGTATCTCCTTCGCATCTTCATACCATGTAACTAGATTTTTTATACGTGTTGATATAATAGTGGAGTTGGACGCGTTGCCTTAACAAATATTTTGAAGCGCGACCTTCGTACGTCAAGAGTGTCGCTGAGGGTTCTAGAACTTACCTCTAGTTCATATGTATCTAGCCTCATGGCCTATCGAGGCGAGTCGAAACCGGAAGCATGACTTACAAAAATTAGTGATATTACTAATAAGTCATCCTATGAGCACTAAGGCGTACATATGGACATGCTTCTCCCAACTACAAGGTCCCTTGACCAAAGCGAGTCATGCCTATTCCTACTTTGCTCTTCGGATTATCTGCCTCCATACTAGAGCCTGGATGTGGAGCGTTAGTACCTCGTCATTAAACCAACCAACCCGGGCCCAAGGTGAGCTGAGAAGGTCCAGCTAATCATATGTACCTATAAAAACGCATACAATATGCGCGCCTCTATATGTGGCCGGCAAGCGGGTTTATATGCCGCTTAACTGATAGTATCGTTGCTAGTTTTAAGATTCCAGTCTCCTGTTCTACTCACTCTAAATCCAAAAAGGGGCTAAAAAGGGGGTACAGACAACCTTAGAACGCATGGGTTAATTACACTCTAGAAGGACTTGAGACTAGTGTCATAGTTGGGTCTGTCATGAATCCTGGCAATCACGTGGAATGATGAGCCTGACTGGGCCCGAGTTGTTGCATAGAGTTCGAGTCTGTTAGCACGGCCCGTTAACTCTAAGTGCTTTTTCGGCGCCGTGCCCTGAACCATTTAGGAATTGTCGCTCCACACTAATTACTCTCTGTCATCCTAAGTGACAGATATGGCGCCGGTCAAACCCGGTGGATAGTAGTACCCTCGACGTCCTTACCATCGTACCTACGCTATAGAAACCTGGTTGTCTTAAGTGTCTTAGTTTCCACGTGCGACTGAATCGTAACCAAGCCTTGACATATTTTCAAGCCACACGGCTTGTACGCTCTAGCATTCTTAAAATATTATCCGTACAGAGTTTTATATCGCAATTCTTTGCGACCGAACCTAACCTAGTAGCTTCGATAATCTCTAAAGTAAGTCTACGCCACAGGAGACTTACTAAATGGTGCTCGGGACATGTCGTATGCTAGCAGTGTATTTAATATTCAGCGAGAGGGTTGCTTACACCCACCTGCACATTATGGAGTGAGGTATGTATCTTGACTATCCGGCTAGTCGAACGCAGCATCCTCGTACCTGATACTGGGTTGCGCTAGGACGAGGTTTCACGAGTTCAAGCATAAGCGTATACGACTAATGTTGGCCCCATAATCTTGATGGAAACGGGTTTGATGTACCATTTGTGCCCTCAACAAGATGAGACCTTATTCATTTCACGAAGGGGCACTTGAGTATTTACAAGGGGGACGGCTATGCCGACGACTTGCTAAGCAGGGAATAATCTGCCGCCGTCTGGAATGCTTCCCGCACCCTTGACGGGATCCCAACCTCTAGTGTCATCATCAAGTAGATACTTTTCTACAGTGGTTTATACTTCTATTCTTCTCTAAGCTTGACGCCTCCTTAAAAATGTATATAAGTGCTTGGGCTTCTCCCAATTGTTGGACCTAATCACCTCTGCAACCCCCAGCATTCATAACAAAGCTTACTTGCTTCTACCTAGCTCATCATCTCCTAAAGAAGCACATATCTTCCACTTCGCTGTCTCTCATTTAGGAAATTCTATAGCAGTTGGCTGTTCTTCAACCATTAATACTATAATTTTTATCACCTTAATCACTGTAAAGGCCACAATGATTCCACATTTGGTCCTCGCTGCTTCCCTCCTATGGGCCTCTAAGGCCCTCGCTGCCTACCAAGCTGGTACATCAGACAACATCGCCATCTACTGGGGGCAGAACTCAGCTGGTGCCGCCGACGCTGGCAAATCCCAGAAATCGCTCTCCGAATATTGCACGAGGGCCGAGATTGACATCATTCCCGTAGCCTTCGTGGCCAAATTCAACCCCGTACAGCTGGACTTGACAAATATGGCCGATGATAAGAACATGGCTGAGGAGATCACCACATGCCAGAACGCTGGCAAGACCATATTACTATCCATCGGAGGAGCTACGTTTACTTCGGGGCCTTCGAGCCCGCAAGATGCTCAATCTCTGGCCGACCAAATCTGGGCAATGTTCGGTCCTCCTGGTAATGGCGACGGCGGTAACCGCCCTTTCGGTAACGCAGTTGTTGATGGCTTCGATCTCGACATCGAAGCCCCGCTCCTAAACATGGCACCCTTCGCTGCGCGATTACGCGAGAACATCGACAAGGCCAACGCCGGCGGCAACCGAAAGTTCTACCTCTCCGCGGCGCCTCAGTGCCCGTTCCCGGACTATAACAACCAAGCCATGCTGCAGGGCGACGGGGCCGTAGCCTTCGACTTCGTCATGGTGCAGTTTTACAACAACCGCAAATGCGATATCCGGGTCTTCACCGGCCCCGGTTCCGATTCCGTCTCAACACGGGATACAAACGACCCCATGAAGACAGGCTTCAACATGGCCCAGTGGGACGAGTGGGCGCGCACAAGCAAGAACCCCAACGCTAAGGTATTCCTCGGCATCCCAGGTGGTCCCACGGCCGTAACACCGTCCGAGAAGGCATCGTACAAGGCGCCAAGTGCTCTAGGTCCCATCATAGCCTACAGCAAGCAGTTCTCGAGCTTTGGCGGGGTCATGATTTGGGACATGTCTCAGGTCTGGGCCAACCCCAGCTTCCTAGATACCATCTCCAAGGATGTCAAGTGCCCACCTAAGGGGAATGCTGCGCGACGATCTACTAGTGTGGCTGCCCAGGCAACACGACGAATGCATCAGCGAGAGTGGGAGTCATGACTGGCTACTGTTAGATCGGTTTCTCTTTACCTATTTTAATTTTGATTTTTACTGGGTATAGGCGTTGGGGTTTCTTGTTTAGGGACTCCCGTGATGCATTCGGTAGGTGTCCAAAAGGCGAGGATTCCACTGAAGATAACCTAAGGGGTCCCAAGACTTCCCTGCCGTGCATATATTTATATTATACCTATAGATTGGGTTAAGGGGGGAGTTTCATTTTGGCTAGGTTTTGAGAGAGTTGGAATAGTCCCCCATAGATACCCCCAAATCCTGCCTTCGAGAAGCGGATGAGATTTTATGATATAGTTTAATTAATTTTCTTGGTTAAATACGTTAAATCTAAATTCACGTGGCTAGTTTTTGTTCCGAGTTACATGGAGAGTCTTCTCTTTCTCTTCTTTTTTTCATTTTCTTCGCGGGTAGAAATGGACAATCTAGCAAGCTGTCGGCCCATCGTCAAATTTGTACGCACGGCCGTGTCTTAGACATCCTCTACGCCATCCCCCCTATGAGCAAGCGTCCATAGCTCCCTAAATTTGGACCCATGAATTTCAACTAAAACCTCCAGGCGGCCTGTCTCAACTATGTTTCCCTTATCCATTACTACAACTGTGCCCAATCAAAGCGCCATATCCAAGCGGTGGCTGGCCATGATCGCTGTATACCCTTCGAATTCCTCCCTTATGATGTTCTGCATTGCCCTGTCCGTGTCCCGGTCCATATTCGAACCGACCCCTTCCGGAAGCAGGATACTGCTAATCATTACACTTTTCTCCCCTAATAATAATTAAAGTTGTCTCATCATAACCCGCCTCAGAATGGCACGTGCAAGACTGAATAGTTGCCGCTGACCCCCTGAGAGGGTCTCCGCAAACATTCCAGCCGCGGGGCCGCCGCGCTCGTCACAAAGTCCAAGAGCTTCACAGTCCTAGCTCGGCATGGCACTCGCTTGCACTAGAAATACTAAAAACGATACAGGTTAGTCTGGGAAAACGTGCTGTTAAGTAAGAACACCGGGTCTTGAGGTACGGCAATTATACTTTGGCGAAGAGTGGCGGTCGATTTTGTGGAGGGAATCTCGTCAATAGTAATTCTCTCGACGCATGATGAAGTTATAGTGAGCAGACGGAGTAGAAGAAGAATTATGGAAGATTTCCCACTCCCAGTTCGGCCGCATAGCGCTACCATCTTGCCATAGACTATAGTCATGTACAAGTTTCTCAGAACAAGATGATCAGGTCCTTCAGTAGGGCCATCAATGCCACCACTTGGTTCCTTTGGAGTCTCCAAGCCAACGTCTCTCCTATATGGCCAGAATTATTCCTGGAACCGGGGGGGTTAGTCTTACGTGTAAGATACCGAAACACCACTTATCTGCATAATATAGTTCCTCGGACCATGTACATGGCACATTCTTACAGGTACCAGTAAATAGCACTAAATGCTGTGATTCCCGTGTATACTAGGGGTGTCGTACTAATGAGACCGTACCCAACGTTTGGTGATGAATCTCCTAATTTTAAAGGGTAGTTTCAGAGACCGTCGATAAGAAACGGCTGGCAGAATTGGAAAGCAGCCATAGAAACACGCAGCATTGCTGGAAGTAAGGGTAGAACTACCAAGGCTGCCACCAGAGCTTTGGCAATGCCACGCTTATCACCAGGACGTTGCAAGGCGTTGACACGCTCGGCGAATTTAGTCTTCAGGTGGCTTGAAGCCATGCTTTGGTCAAGGGGAAACAAGACATCTAAGGTTAGAATCTTTTTATACCCAGTCAAAAATAAGCGGTTAAACCATAAAAAGGCACCAAGACCAAATAAGCCACTGGTCTCCTCGGGACTATGCTCTTTCGCATTCCACAGAACCCACTTCAACTTGTATTGAGATTCGAGGACAAGAATGAGCACTTTCATGGATAGCGTAGCGGTGAATAGACGAGAGAATGATAACTCCTCATGACTAGCCGACGCTAACCAGAGAGTGCACGTTTGCGCGACGTCTAGAAGTATAGTAATACGAAGATAGGCGTTGAGTAAATTTAACGGCCGCAGCGATGGCGAGTGTTCGAAGTATGAAACTACAAGTGTGCAGAGGGCCGACGTAAGCGCCGGCGCCGATGAGGAAATAAAGAAGGCCTTAAGGTTTGCGATTTCAGGATAGTCAATATAAGATGTGATAACTGGAGTGAAATGTATACGTAAATAATCGCCTATGAAACTTATTAGCTGTTATTTAAAGCAGCCACAAGATGTTTTCCCCATACAGATCTAATATCTCTCAAAACTATACCGCCCAAATTACGGGATAGCGGGCGAAATATACGACCTGCGGAAGGTATATGGCGGTAAAGATGGCGGCCGGGACGAGGGAAAAGAAGGTCTTCTCAAACACAATGGTGAAGTCAAAATCGCCTCGACATCCCCGGACCGTGGGCCCAAATTGTCAGGATTCTAGATGATACATCTAGAACAAAGGATACATGTGTATATACGAGCCGAAGGCTCCTCAGATAGTATAGAGTTCCTTGCGGAACAACGAAGTTGTTACCATACTGTTTGGTCCCGCCTTGTGACATAAATGATTTGTCGTTAGCACATCCCGAGAAGTCCATCATTGTATGATATGAATGGCTTAGGAGTTATCCAGCCATAATAAATCAAGCCAAAAGCCAGGTTATATATTCGATGATGAAGTTTTAGATGTGAAGATTATACCGTTGTGATGCAATGCGACCTGAACTAAATACATACTAATGCGTCTTGTAGATAAAGTCATAGATAAAGTTGCCACCTATAGATTAAGTAGGCTTGATTCTGTAATTGGTCTCCTTTTAAGTTATATACTATGATCTATAGAACAGCCAGTAGTAAAGGACAAATAGGGGATGTATATCCTACTGTCCTAGCTCTCCCAGACTTTTCAGCTATTGGCCTGCTATAGCCCTTTGCCACGTTTCCATAACAATCCTCCAGTACCGTTCGCTCTCCGATCTCATATGCGATACGTGTGGACTACCTTCGAACGCTTCTGTTCGTACCTCTAGTCCCTTTGCCGTAGCTTGCTTTGCATGCATTTCGACATGCCTCCAGTCGACCATGATATCAGCTTTGCCATATATATACGAACGATTCGTCTGTTTGACTAGGTCTAGGTTGTTGAAACCCCTCCAATTTACCGAAAGGAAATTATCGCCGATTATGAATCTTAGAGCGTGTAAGATACAGAGGTAGGTAACAAATACAATGACGAATGGGGTCGCGATCAACCGGGGGAGGCCCTTTGGAAAGTTGATTATCATTACATTATAAGTAGGGGAAAAGCCAAATAAACCGGGGCATGAATCGTACACTGCGGTATGAAGCGGAAAGGGGCGCCCTGTCTGAGATTGGAATAGTTCATATAACGTTCGTATAGTAGTTGAGCCACCATTCGAAAATACATGCTAAACACACGTTAGTATCTTTGCTATATATCAAGCACAACTTCCCATCTTGTATTATGAACACGTCCTTTAAAGGTTTAAGGAAAGAAATTAAAGAACGCAAAAGAAAAAGACATGTCATTTCAATGCACTAGGTTAGAGTTTTCATACATACCGTTAGGATCTCAGGTTCAGTCGGGGATGTCGACAGAAAGCCCGAATCGAGCTGGGACCGAAGGTATGTGAAAGCAGGCCCAACAGTTTTCTGTGCAAGGGATCGAGATATGGATTCCTTGAAGATAAACTTGGCCAGTATGATCTCGGAGGTAGGGTAAATGGCCTGGTAACGCGTGATATACTTGGCAATGTGTAAGTCTTGTGCGTCCATCCACGATGCAACGAAGATGAGCTTCGGGACTTGCAATCGGGTAGTTTGCCGCGTAACGATGGACTCGGGTTCATAGATGTATACGAAGGGAGTCAGTTCCTTCATCATCGATAGTGGTTTGACCACAGCCGTGGCCGGTTGGTTTGATGCCATCCCGTAGTTAAGTTATTAAGTTAGGTAGGTACTTAATTAGATATTCGCCTATTAATTATTAACTCTTCATGTTGTACATGTTATGATTACGCTTTGGTCTAGTATTTACATAGGTAATTACCTAACCTAGGTAGGTAGGTAACTATATCAGAGGTGCCAAGATACCCGTAGATCTGGGTAATTTCGGCGTAACCCTTGCTCCGTTTGATCACTATTAATCGGCCATTAATCGGCCATGACGGCAGTTCGGGTTGCCGACCCGCGTTTTACCGCCCTCACGTAGATATACCCTACGTATCTCTTCAACAATTAAGGAGAGTATCAACTTACGAGTAGTAATGCCAAACATAGCACAAGCGCGACATACTCTTGAAGAACGACGGCTACGTGTATCCTAAAGCATACTACAAGATACTACATAGAGACAGATAAGCGAGCGTTCTGTATTTGTGCTACTTATATATCGGTTCTCTGAATTTAGTCGATGTGTGTGACTCGGTTAAGCAAACCTTCCAAGTATTATCTAGTTATGATTTAGTATTTCTATATACCGCATCTATACAGATTTATATGCGGTGCGGATAGCTTAGAATCGAGGGCTACATGCAAACAAGTTTACATAATTATAGCGCACCTACATTATCACCGCAGTGTATGACCTTATATGTCTGCCGTGACCCGCGTCCAGATCGCTCCTGATTCCATTGCGGCTTTCTACGTAGGTTACTTCTTACGTCGGTAAGGCGATGTCAAATCACACCCTGGTTGAAACGAACGACTACCTAAGGTATAATGTATAGGTACCCAACATGTGCATGGTCTAAGTACATATATGCAGGGTCAACTCTGAAGCCCTCGAATTTCCATAAGTCCAAGACGAACTCACACTTAGATGATAGTCCTGGCCACAACTTTAGCTTCTTCCGTTAAACCCATTTCCCGCTTACACGTCTAGCACGAACCTACAAGCGATATTCAATATGATCACTCTGAGGATACTCGCCCTGCTCGGGCTCCTGGCCCCATCTCTAGCTGCCCCTACTCTTGCTCAACTGCCTTCGCTCAATTATACCCAAAGCCCTACGCCTAGTGATTTTATCCACTCGCTCTCTCTTCCTGGGTTCAGATTCCGCCGCGCTAAGGCACTTACTCCAATCCCTGTTGATAGGACGGTTCAAAACTACATAGGCTTAAGGCGCGTTCCTCACGACGTGCGTAAACCACGTCGCTCCGCAGCGACATTGTTTGGCCACGTACAGCGCAGTAGTGGCGGGAAAGGATATGAAAACGTCACAGCTATTAATCACTACGCCGCCGAGTATGCGGTACAAGCTTCATTCAACGGGCGGCAAATGGACCTTGTTATAGATTCAGGGTCTGCAGATACTTGTTAGTCAACATTAAGAACCCTCATCCACGTATTAGGTTTTGGACTACAGCTCACATTCAAAGGGGTCATAGGATCTAACTTCAGCTGCAAAGGGAGTCTGAATGAGACCGTGTCAGATGATATATGTGCTCTCGGCCCTGCCTTCGCGGGCAACTTCACTGAGGGGGCTCTACCTAACATGCACTTTGCTATTAAGTATGGGGACGGCGAAAGCGTACAGGGCTGTGAGTAGAGCCCTATAAAGAATTGCAACTGGGAACTTTCATCGAAAGAAGATAATGCTGACTCTTTAAGATAGTATTGGGGAAAATGGTGAGTAGCCTATGATAGGTATCGTAAAAGTACTAGCGGAGGATGTCCTATGCGGATCCAGGCCACGCACATACAGATACGAACGGGTACCCTATGTTATCCACATGAGTGACCATTATCTAACTAATCTCTCATCTAGGACGTCAAATTCGCAGGAGTAACGGCGTTCGGCCAGGAAATTGCAATTGCTAGTCAAGGCACATGGCGCGGTCAGTATATGCCTCATTCCTCGATATCATTTTTTCTAGTAGTATTCTAATTTAAGCTTCTAGGTAATAATGTCACTTCTGGCATCCTTGGGCTCGCCTACCCGTCCCTCACTAACGCATACTGGGGAGATGATATTTACGACAATAGCCAATTTCTCTCAGTTCCATATTCGCCCCTTTTTACATCGATGGTTACCAGTGGGTTGACCGCGCCGTATTGGGCTATTGCTAGTATGCGAAATCCTCTTTTCTACTCTCCAAAAATCGGTTAACATAGAATTAGTTGCTAGGAGCTCGTCCCTTGGTTCCGTGAGCGTTGGCGGAATGCCGCCAGTAGATATTAGTAAGAGCGATCATGACCAGACCCCTATCATTATTGTAAGTAAACTTATTTCCTACCAAAGTCTTCCATGAGTTGGCATGTACATTAAACAATTAGGCGGATATGATCGATCGAGACAGTACTTCTTGGAAGCCATCTTTCTATACTATCGTACCGACAGGCTTTCGATTCGGGGGTATCACGACGGGCGGACATTATCCGTTCATCTTAGACACTGCTACATCGTTGATCTACCTCCCACCAGGTGAATACATTTTATCTAAACAGTCGAAAGTGTAGCTAATATTGTGGTTAAGACCTAGCTGAAATGGTGAATGGGATGTTTGACCCGCCTGCATCATATCTCTGGAATTACGGTGCATATTTTACAAGCTGCGATGCTACTCCCCCAAGTTTCGGGGTCCAGATTGGAGGGACTACCTTCTGGGTTAATCCTAAGGATCTACTGAATAAGGAGGAGAGGGACCCTCTGACTAACCTATGCCAAACTGGAATCGGCGATGGAGGCACTGGACCTTACATCTTGGGAATTACATTTTTGACCAACGTTGTTGCAATGATGAATATCGGATCCGGCAACATCGAGTTCTGGAGTCACCAGTTTTACTGAGATTAAAAGGAGACAATTCCTATATGCTTGCAAAATACAATAACTGCCAACAAGTATAAGGCAGACATGTTGACTAGGTTCTAACCTAGATTGTTAATCATAAATTAGGCTCATCCGCCATTTAACAATTCCGCTTGGCCAATAAAGTGGAAAGAAACCTTATGTAGAGTCTTAGGTACCTAGTCAAGTAGTTAACCTAGGAAGTTGTGATAAATATTGCAATGTCATATACTGTTCTTCCCGAGGACTATGTACCTATGTGATAAATAGGTTAGGTACCTAGTTATATGTAATAAGTGTAAACCAAGGGAATAATCATTCTAGAGGGGGCTTGTTATAACCGAAATAGGGGTCCCATAAGCCTTAAGGATCTCCCGGCATCCCTGTCGGCTCCTCTAGATCTGCTTGGCTGGGAATCCCCGTTCAGGCATTGCACGTGGTGTCGTGAATTCTGCGCGCTACCCTCACCGACAGAAACTGTCCCCGTTGTCTCGAAATAGCCTCTTCATATTTCCTGGTTAGTTTTAGACGGTGAAAGTAATCTAGCAGATCCGGTAAATTTCATTAGACGGATCATGATTTCGAGCCAACCCAATCCTTCTTCCTAGTTGCTCCAAGCACTACAGCACTACATGTTTCTCCGGAATACTTTACGTAAATACCGCATAGTGAGTAGACGTCGCAACGGCATCGGTATCAGCGGTCAAGATAAATACTAAGGAGGCCTCAAGCGAATAATCCCAAGGACTATCAGGAAAGGAAGGATAAATTTACCATAGGTCGGATTTCACGGCGGGAACCCGAACTATACAAGTCGCCACGATGAGGGGCGTCATTGCAGGGGGCCGAAGAGGTCACGCGTCGAGTTTTTCCAAGGTGAGACGATGTGTTTTACTTGACACGAATTTGTTCGCTTCTTTCTACTAGGGCCGCCTGGGATTTATAATGTAACGGATAATCAGCCCCCGTGACAGGGCGGTGCGGGATCCAATCGCGATTGCGGTTTTGTTACTTGGTATGGTCGTGTGGTCTGTGTGAAGGGCAGAAGTATGGCCGATTTAGTCAAAGTTGACTTATAGACTATTATTTTCTGACGTGGAAGACCTCGGCGGCTGGGGTTAAAAGCAATTGCTGTATCGTGGCACCAACCATATGGTGGGTGATTTACACCGGCAATCTTCCCAAGCGGGAAATGAAGAAGATAACCTTTTTCGGGAGTAGTCGGTTGCGGGTGGACGGATTCTTATATTATTAGGTTAGGGAATAGGCAATTGAGATTCCGGCAAGTTGCCGAGGACTTGATGTGTTTTATTTGATCCCGATACTGAAGTAAGACGGGAAACCCTGGTAGTTCATGGTCCTTTTTACGTGTCTCGAATGGGACCCGAACGGGAACGAAAAGAGAAATGGAAATTAATACCAAAGTTGGTTTAATAGTTGCTTAATTGATGATGGCTACCTAAGCAAGAAGGACTCTTCTTAAGGCTTAAGCAAGTACAGGTTGTAGCTGAAAGTCTATCAGGTATCTTGTGAGCCATCAATCCTTATCCAAAACTCTAAAAGAAAACAGGGTTCCAGCTCGGCTCATATTAATTTCTGATTGGTTCTCTCGGCTCTCTCCATTGGTCCTCTTGCCCCGCATCCCGACACACAGTGGGGTCTCCATTTGAATGCGGGGCCCTATTGCCGACTTTTTTATATTTTCTTGAGCTACCCCAGCCTGCCTTGTCTTGCGCTGTAGCACTGTAGCGCTGTAGCTTCCTGTCTATTGTACTCAGATGTAATGTGGGAGGGTACATGCCCAGATGCCTTGTCAAAACCCTGTCGTTGGTTCCTGAGAATCCCGGTATTGCACCCAATCATATCCTAGTAGTGACGGAATCTCCTGCATCACCGCAACTTTCCTTTCTAACTATGAATCCAGCCCGTCGTCTTCTTTCTTCTGGATGCAACACTACACCACTACTACGCATAGCTTTTTCACTACTTGACTACCAAAAATATTGGAAGAAGAAGGCCAACGTGATAGTATCTTCTTTACCGGGTTATCTTTCTTAGCACCTGACTAGGATCCATAATCTCATCTCATTTCATATCATCTAATTCCTTTTCTCCGATTTTCGATTCCCGACCCGAGTTTTCAAATTCGCCTTTCTTGTCCACCTTGTCTTACTTTTTGTGCTTTCTAATACCGATCTTACCTATTGCCTCACATGCTCCCGTTGCTTACGCCTACAATTACAACCTCGCTACATCGGAAAGTTGGAAAACATGGCACCAGGCACTAACGGCCGCGTTGTCCAGGTCGAGGACACCAAGATCTGCGTTGTCATGGTTGGCTTGCCTGCACGGGGGAAGAGTTACATAGCACAGAAAGGTACTACATTCATCTTAGCCACATGCCAATCCAGCCCCCTCCCCTCCCTCTTCCTCTTCGAACCAGACAGTGTAAAACCTTAAAGGGCTGACTTGTCTTACTCGTTTTGAAGCCCAGCGTTACCTCCAATGGCTCTCTATCGATGCCAAGACATTCAATGTTGGTAACTACCGACGTCATGACGCTCCTCAACCGCCCGCCGATTTCTTTGCTACTAGCAATCTCGATGGAGAACGCAGGCGTCGCGTTGCCGCCGAGGCCGCTATTGCCGACATGCTGAGCTGGTTTCGCCAAGGCGGCGTGATTGGAATCCTCGACGCTACCAATTCTACCAAGGAACGCAGGAAATGGGTCTATGACTTATGTACTAAGGAGGGTATCGAAGTCTTGTTTGTTGAATCCAAGTGTGATAACGAAGACCTCATCATGGCCAACATTCGAGATGTTAAAACTACCAGTCCCGACTACAAGGGTCAGGACCCCGAGAAAGCCGCTTTAGATTTCCGCAATCGAATAAAGAACTACGAGAAGGCATATAAGAGCATTGATGCTGACGGTGACGAAAATGAATACACCTACCTCAAGATTATGGATGTTGGGTCTCAGGTTATTATCAACCGTATACAAGACTACCTACAGAGTCGGGTAGTCTACTACCTAATGAACTTGCACATCCGGCCGAGATCAGTGTGGCTCTCGAGGCATGGGGAATCACTGTACAACCTCTATGGTCGAATCGGTGGTGATGCGGATCTATCTCCGCGAGGACATCAATATGCTAAGAAGCTGCCTGAACTCGTTCGTCAATCCGTCGGTGTAAGTTTATATCTAACCCAAAAGCTTCTGTTTGATAGCAAGTCTTACATGGCCTGATAGGATGACCGCCCCCTCACGGTATGGACCTCAACCCTGAAGCGCACTATACAAACGGCTCGTTTTTTGCCCGAGAATTACAACCAATTGCAGTGGAAAGCATTGGACGAGCTCGATGCGGGTGTCTGCGATGGCATGACGTACCAGGAAATCAAGGACGTTTACCCGGAGGATTTCGTGGCGCGTGATGAAGACAAATATAATTACCGCTACCGCGGTGGCGAGTCTTACCGCGACGTTGTTATCCGTCTCGAACCTATTATAATGGAGCTTGAACGATCTGAGGATATCCTCATTGTTACCCACCAGGCTATATTGCGCTGCATATATGCATACTTCATGAAGAAAGACCAGTCTCACAGTCCCTGGATGAATGTCCCACTCCACTGCCTCATCAAGCTCACCCCACGTGCCTATGGCACTGATGAGGAAAGATATCATGCCGATATCCCTGCTGTTAGCACGTGGCGAGGCAAGGGAAGCACCGCTAAGCACGAAGATCCCGTCCCCGAGTCGAACCTAGGTTACACTCCGACGACGGCAACAGTCCACTAAGAATTCGCCACAATAACTTTCGGTATTATGACGATGACGAAAATAAGATAGGTAGGGTAGAGCGGGACAACTACTACTACTAGATGATCCGGCGGATTGGTTCAGAGGGGCGCATTAACGGATGAATACATTGTTACGGTTCTTGTTTTGGCAACCGGCTCTGTGGATAAAAAGGAACCGCCGCATATTAATATACATAGAGTGGGGTGGGCTGCTTGCATGAAATGCGTGTCCGAGGTTGTAAATATATTTGCATACCTTTTTATATATTCCATGGGCACTAGATCATTGATAACGGTCAATAATTGGGTTCATAACGACTCTACTTTTTCTTTTTCTATAGGTGTCATGATGTTATGTCCTAAGGAGAATACTTACCTATTTGAGGTATATATACGGGATTATCTACTAAAATCACATGCGCTTTATTTCACTGTGGCAGCACCTGCATCGCGCAATGAGAGCTAAAATATTCGAGTTGAAGTAAGTTCCGATTACTCGAGAGGCTAGACGTGAGTGGGTTGGATACCACGTCAACCCCTTTCTTTCCTATCTTAAATTACTTCATCGCTCTTTATACACACCTATGCCTCCAACGCCATCAGATGTGAGAGATGCAAGAAATATACATCTGTACGCGATAACCCCATTAGAACTTGCCAATATTATCCCACTCGATTAATCAAGCACTAATTACTTCCTGGTAACTAGCAGACGTTGTAGGTGGGTAGACTACCGCCCTGATAGATGAAGCCGGCCTCCCACTGTGGCTCGTCCGGGCTAATGAGGGTGCCGGCTTGGCCGCCAGATACACATAGGGCTTCAGCTGAGGCGAGCTGGCTGCCGACGAAGTTGGTGTCGGTCGACAGTTGTTGACATAAGGCACAAAAGAAGCCCCAACACGTCCCGTATTGGAACAATAGGCACGCGTTGGGTGCCACTATGAGGGGCTGGTCTAGCGCGAACACTTCATCGATTACGTTATTGCAGTCGCTATCACCAGGCGGGGGGTTCTATGGACAAAGGACGAAATATTAGTAAAGGAATAGGCATAAGATAAGACAGGTGGACGAGAGACGTACCGAGTTCCTGCATTCATAGAAGTCACCAGCGGTGGATTGACGCGATGATAGGACCGAGCTAGAGGGAACTTGCTTCAAGTTCCCCTTATCGAGGTGTAACGACGGCTGGACAGTCTCAATTTCATATACGGGCTGTGGCCGGCGGGCTTCTTTTTGGACATGGCTAAACCCCTCTACTGCAGAGGCGGCGAAGCCGGCAATCAGAGTGAGGAAGAAGGTTGGCTTCATGGTGGCAGAAGTTTGTTTGAATTGCGTGATGAGGAGTGATCGACAGAGGCTGATATTCTCCGGGAATGGTGCAACACCTTTCCCAACTAGAAGACTATACGCACACTTTTTATACTGCTTCCCCCACGCACATATCATACGCTTGGCTTGCAGGAAGACGGCAAACAGATAGGACTACACTCCGACATGCGGTAGCCTTGAGCCCTAGGACCTGCCGGATGAGGCATTGAACGTTCTCGCCTCGGTGGGCAGATGATAGTTCGCGGTCTCGACCTGATCGCAGCTCAGCTCGTGGTCGATCTGGAGACTGGCCATGATATCCATGACCATCCTTCTGCGCGGTTCTCTCTAGGCAATGGATGTGCCGGCCCTACCAGTCTAAATCCTGCCATGACCTAAGCCTCGCAACCCCCCATCATCGTCCAATAATTTCAACTTTCTCAGCAGCTTGTAAGGCGCCGAGCTCCACCTCAGCCGTGGTCATCACATCCCCATGGCACACCCTTGCGGAGCTCTACCAGAGAATATGCCAAAAGGCCGGACGAGCCCGAGTCTCGGCCGCGTGATACTACATGATCCAAGTAATATCTTGAGCTTACAATCACCTCACAGCTACCATATTGAGATGCCTCCTCGCAACGGTGTCACATCGCATTGCAACGTGGTACCCACGCTCAAGCCCAATAAGACTAGGACACGGGAGACAGATACGGAGGAAGGGGGTAGTAGTTCGGCCGATGATGATGGGCCTAGCGCGCCACGAGTACGAGAGTAATGTTGAGGCGGAGAAGGGTAGTGAATAGGGGTAAGTGAAAGATTTTACTGAGGAGATTAGTCTATCACACCTGCACAAAAGGAATCCATTGAGGACAACATTTCCCGACAGTACGAATGCATATAATACCTGCAGGATAGCCCATTACCGGGACTCCCCACGAGCAGCCTGGGTAGTGGGTACGGTTCCCCATGGGATAATATCTACTAATCTATCTGGCAGAGACAACCAAGTACCTGGGGCACCGAACCCTCAATCTGCCTCACGTGTGTCATGAGATATAGGATTGTAAGCTGAACTGGTGCTGAGAATCTAGTTTTAAATAAACCGACGATGCCGCGGCCAGAACGCCGGGGGGGAAAAGCAGCTCTGAGAATCGATAGGAGAGGCGCGTGAGCGAGTGGTATGGGGGTTGAGTCGCGAGCCAGAACGAGGAAGAACTACGTCGAATTTATCCGCGAATTTATCCAGTGCAACGGTATGCAAGTTGTAATGCACCTCAACCCGCAACCCTCACATTCGAGAAGGGCATCAAGACAATAAGCGACGGAGTGGGAACAAGTACCCGGCAGCCTGGAAGGATTTAGTAGGTAATAATATCGAAAGCAAGGACCGGTAGTGCTTTTCATTTATAACACGCTTGTAATATCAGTTGCCGAACCAGCATTGGTAGAGAGGTATCCAGGGCCAAGGACGGAAGACGCGGCCTGGAGGGTACGAGATATACGAGATGTGATGGTTGTATTGACATTTATTTATAATAAATTAAGGTATTAGAAAATCAAAGTAGAAGGAAGGCCGAGTACAACTTTTGAATAATAGTTATCGAGGCTATCGTGAGCCAACCTAGATTGATCTCTACATAATAAGCCTATGTTTTTATTTCAATTTTAAGGATGAGTTCAAATAAAAATGAAATGAGAGTCTTCATATCCATATATTGACATATTAATATTTCATGGACAATTAGTTATGAACACCTATACAATGTTAGCGATGGGATGAATGAACAAATCTAATAGTTATGAAGTTTTGTTGAGGTAGTTAACTAGTCGAGATCAAATTCTGGTCTATGTCCCAATAGAGTTATATGCACGGACCACAACATTGGGACTAATGAACCCACTTTTTCTTATCGGAGTCTTTTTCAATCGATAAGCAAAAAATTCCCTGAGCAAGTGGAACAACGGGTAAAAGCAGACAGCCCACTTCTCAAGCTCGACTTCTCAAGCAACATTAATCAATACACCTAATTCATCGCAATATTTTCTCAGGAACTATGGAGTCGACTAAATACGCCAGAAAGAGAAAGTTCAAGGACGCCAATGGCTCTAAAACCGCCGAGTCAAAGTCGAAAGCGCTCCCTGTCAAGGCACCCAAATCCAAGAAGCTAAAGCGAGCTGCACCCGAGATTGCTGCTGAACCCTCGAACGACGACTCCGAAGCCGAAGATGACATACAAGAACAAGACACGGATGAGAGTGAGAAAGATGATGGTCAGGATGAGGAAGAAATAGAAGAAGAAGATGTGAAAGAAACCTCTGAATTGAATAAAAGAGTGGAAGCAGCGAATGCCGAAGACGAGGACGACGGTCAAAATCCCCAAAACATAGATTTGCCTGCGGATAGCGCCATCGCCGCCCTCCAGACTGCGATCGGCTCCGATGCGCAAAACTTTGCCGACTTAAACCTGTCAGAAAAGACCACCAAGGCTATCAAGGAAGACATGGGCTTCGAAAAGATGACGACGATTCAACGGAAAGCAATTCCGCCTTTGCTAGCTGGCCGTGATGTTCTCGGTGCTGCGAAGACAGGTAGCGGAAAGACTTTGGCTTTCTTGATCCCAGCGGTGGAAATGCTGAGCGCACTGCGATTCAAGCCGCGAAACGGAACTGGTGTTATTGTCGTCTCTCCTACAAGAGAGTTAGCCCTGCAGATTTTCGGCGTTGCCCGCGAATTGATGGCGCATCACTCCCAGACGTACGGCATAGTTATTGGAGGCGCAAACCGCAGGGCAGAGGCCGAAAAGCTATCCAAGGGGGTGAATCTCATCATTGCGACCCCCGGGCGACTCCTGGATCATTTACAAAATACCCCCTTTGTCTTTAAGAATCTAAAGTCTCTGATTATAGACGAGGCCGATCGTATATTGGAAATAGGGTTTGAAGACGAAATGCGTCAAATCATCAAGATCCTACCTAGCGAAGGCAGGCAGACCATGCTCTTCTCCGCGACGCAGACGACCAAAGTTGAAGACCTCGCCAGGATTTCTCTTCGACCGGGTCCTCTCTACATTAACGTCGATGAAGAGAGCACCAACTCTACCGTTGCGGGGCTTGAGCAAGGATACGTTACCTGCGAAGCTGATAAGCGATTCCTTCTTCTTTTCTCGTTTCTGAAGCGGAACCTGAAGAAGAAGGTTATCGTGTTTTTCTCCAGCTGTGCGAGTGTCAACTACTATGCTGAGCTTCTAAATTATATTGATCTGTAAGTCATCTGTTCCCAGTGCCGCGCTTCGACCCGTTCGTAAATTACTGACAATACTCGGTAGGCCCTGTTTATCTCTCCACGGCAAGCAGAAGCAGCAAAAGCGGACTAACACCTTCTTTGAGTTCTGCAACGCTAAGACGGGTATCCTTCTATGCACGGACGTTGCCGCTCGTGGTCTAGACGTAAGTGGTCGGAGTGAATCTTTCAGTAACATGCTACTAACTAGAGAATAGATCCCGGCAGTTGATTACATAGTTCAGTTTGATCCTCCCGATGATCCCCGCGACTACATCCATCGGGTTGGCCGGACCGCACGTGGTGCAAATTCCAAAGGCCGCAGTCTCCTCTTCTTGCAACCCCACGAGCTTGGTTTCTTGTCTCACTTGAAAGAGGCTCGCGTGCCCGTGCTTGAGTACGAATTCCCTGCGAAAAAGATTCTGAACGTCTCTTCGCAACTCGAAAAGCTTATCTCGCAGAATTACTATCTCAACCAGAGTGCCAAGGATGGTTACAGGTCATATCTGCACGCTTACGCAAGCCATAGTTTGCGTTCTGTTTTTGATATAAACAAGTTAGACTTGGCAAAGGTCGCCAGAAGTTTCGGCTTCTCTACGCCTCCACGAATCGACCTCACTTTAGGCGCGAGCATGAGCAGGGATAAGAAGGTTCAAGGAAGGAGGGCATATGGCAGCCAGCCAAGACAAGCCCAGAAGTTCAAGAGGCGATAGTACTGACCTGGGAATTCATAATTGTGGAGTTTCGGTTGTGCTTTGATAATATCCCAGCTTCTGTTACTTGACTCCTCTATACGGATATAGACGCCATGATCATACAAAGTCGAATGTAGCCACTACTCGGGAATATGACCACTGCTAGTGTAAGTCATATCGGCAATATTGAATATAGTGTGCTGCGGACGCCATAATCAGATACATTCGTATCTGCCTTACAGCATTGGTCATATTACCTACATGCTCCATTCCTATATTTCATAGAGCCGACAAGGAGCCATCAGGGGCTAACTGTATTGACTTATAGTTACCTATGTATCAGAGTTGATAATTACTACCTAATAAGCTGCTTAACATTATGGTATATATGGCAGTAGGAGATCCATCTCGGTTCTTCACGAATGGTAAATCCTACAAGCAGATTGTTAAGGGTAGATGCAGAGCTATGTATCAACAAAGCTAATGGCCTTGGCTCTATTCATACACTCGTTTCATGGCTGGCTAGGATTCATACTCTTGCTTATCAATTAACCCCTATACAGCATTTACATACGATACTGTCACCGAGACAGTGATATATAGTATCACGAATACGCTATAGCGAGTTCACCAGTATTTAGTGAGGCCTGAGTTTACTCGGTTACGGGCTATGTAGGTATTCACGACTATCAACATCCCGTACGAACTGTAACATATAATGTGTTATATTATATTTCATGTAACCGTCAATGCCACATTACCCAGCAAATATCCTATTTAGTAGCGCGTGATTGGCAGAACTCGGCAACCTGTACGCCCCAAGCCTCCTCATTCTCACTGCCTGTACTCAAGCCTAATTGAGGGCTGATATGATTGTGCCCATCCAGTATATCGTAGGTGATATCGGCTTTTGTCCACTCCTTTTTGAACTGCTGCGCCGACTCGTACATAAGCTCGGGATCTAGTTCGCTGACGAGGATGCTGATCTTGACACCAGGTAGAGCTGGCTCGGCACCCTTCTTTTTCTCCTTCTCTAGAATACCAAGGGATGAGTTCTCCCGAATTTTGCCCTCCCCGAGGTATGCTCGTAGGATCGCGTTGTCGTCGCCGCCCCAATGGAACGGTACGCCGAGCAGTATCGCGCCCCTGAGCAGCACGCCCGGGCCCTTCCGTTCGTCAGATACAACTGCTTCCCTGGACTCTTTGAACTCGGGGTCTAGGAGGTACGTCGTAACGTGGATACCTCCAGCAGAATTGCCCAGTAGAAACAAGTCAATAGACTCATACCCCTCCTGCTTCGCCAACTCCTTCGCGATCCAATCGACGACAAGCTTGACATCCTCGCCGCCGGAAGGGTATTTAGCGCCGTGGGAAATTAGGCGGTAGTCCGGGACGATAACAGTAAAGCCATAACGGGAAGCGAAGAAGTGGCCCACGTTCTTGAACACCAGGCCATGAGCATACTCCTCGTTTATCTTACTGCCGCCTACGAACCCGCCGCCGTATAGAAAGACGAACACGGGCTTCGAGCGGAACTGTGGGGCCGCTTTACCCTGATCCGGGTAGTAGACGTCTAGCTGCTGTCGTGGGATGCTCCCGTACTTATACGTCTCGCGCCGCGTAGACTTGATCTCGGTCTCCTTCGCGAGGACGAGCGGCGCATAAGCCGCGAACGTAGGTAGCAGCAAATCTTCGATTCCGCGCCCGAGCGGCCGCAGCTTGTCCATCGTATACGTTACGTGTATGAGATAGTATATATGAACTAGCTATCTAAACTACTGTGAATGTGAGGTTGTTGTTTTTTTCAGGGTCCAACAGATTAGAAAGATGGTTGGTGGAGAGTTTAAGACGACAGCCCCGGTCCAGATCGAATGGATAATATCGATCTTTACCGTAGCATTCGGTGAATTATTTGCATATGGATGCGGGGAACGGCATGCAGCCCACAAACCCGGCATCAGCATTGCTATTCCTCCATTGATCCTAGCGAGACGGGAAGTTGGTCGTATGTAGTCATACGGTGGCTTTCGGCACTTCTGTCCTATAGAGGCTAACCTAAGACAAACAGTTACCGAGCCGACTTACATATTATCTAGCGCATGGGACAACGCCGCGCTAGACTTGATTCTACTATTTAATACTGTTATTATTGGGTCACATTATACCCCTTTTGTTTGCTATCGGTGTCACAATGGAGACAACTCCTCATAGTTAAAAGCAAACTCTAGTACTCGGCGCTTAACTCAAATCAGCAGCGTATAGAAAATGGAGTTTTATTTATTTACTACAACTACCTAGGTTAGGTAGTAAGTATATACCTAAATCCATTACAATTTCTGTCCGGCGGTACCGGGCACGGTACTAGCAACGGCAGCAGAACCCAGTGCCTTGATAGGGGGGTACGGCAGCGAACTAGCCGTCAGCGTGCCAGCTGGTGCCGAGTTCTCCGAGCCTCCGAGGTCGACATCATCGAGGACGGCAAAGCCAGTTTCCTTAGAGTCGGCGAAGAAGACGGCGTTCTTGGCGCTATTCTTGAAGGCAGAGCTTTGAATCAGAACTTGAGCGCCCATCCGGGTGTTGACACCGCTTGCGATCAATGAGTCCCAGAATGTGTTGACGATGTGCACAGTTGCGAAGCGGATGAGCGGTGCCCGGCTGTACGTATTGTAGAAGTGGTTGCCGGCGTAAGTGACGTGAAGGGCACCTTGATCCTCCTTGGCGTTGCTGTCCGAGTGGCCAATCAATGACGCCTTCCAGTGGTCATGCAAGTATGTGTTAGATACGGTAACCCACTCAGATCCGTGCGAGATATCGAGGAGTCCGTCGAGATCGTCCTTGCCGAGGTTTAGGTCACCGGATAGGTCGCAGTGGTCGACCCAGACGTTTGACGATGCATCGATGCCGATGGCATCACCGTTCTCAGCTAGCACCTTGGAGATCTTCATGTTACGGACGATAACATTGTTGACTCTGCGGATGTATAGGCCGATACCGGTGAGAGAACTACCCGTCTCTCCGTAGATGGTTTTGTCGGCGGAGACGCGTACTTTGGCAGAGCCTGAGATGGCGCCGGAGACGATGATAGTGAGAGGGCCTTCTTGCTTGGCGGCTTTAGTGAGACCATCGACATCTGTCACGGTCACGGTCTTACCCGCGGCGCCACCTGTCGTTCCGCCGTTCTGGGTGCAGTATCCAATGGAGCATGCCTCAGCGGCCTGGCGTCGAGCAATACTGTTGCGTGCAACGGCATTGTTATGAGGGGAGGCTGTAGCGAAAGCCGCCAACAACGCAACGGCCGAGAACTTCATATTGTAGTATAATGAATGAATATTACGGCTCTTTGAATATACCTAAACGGTAAAGACAATGACAGAGAGTCGTGGGTGAGGTGCAGATGAGGGAATAAGGAGAGTCGATCATAACCCTTTTATATTACCTTTCGACACTAGAAAGCTTCGTACGTAGTAGTCAGTACGAACGTAGTAGCCATCATGTAAGGGGGATTTCGCTATGAACATTCCCCATAGGACGGAATATTCCAGTATAGGACATGGCTATTTTCAGAGGAGTGGATTCGGACTGAAGGTGCATCAGGAAAGGTTGAAGAAAATACGATATTGAAGGGGCATGGTTCCCGTCTACTAAAAAGCTTGTCTGGTCTTGGCGGATGCATCTGCTTCGAATAGATTGCTGTCGAAGTAGCCAACCAGGTAAAATGAGGTGATCACGAGCCAGAAGAAACGGTATGAGTTCATCGTGCTTGAAAATGGGCGGGTAGAATCAGATGAAGTGCATGTCTAGTGTGCGCCATCTAGTTGAGGTTGAGGTCGAGCCCGGTGGGCGCAGACCACAACCCCTGAAATCCTCAATCTCTCGATTTATACACATGTACGTAGGCACGGGCTTTTATCTTGTAGAGGCAATGATGTGACACGCTGTTAGTCGCTCATTCGACATTGCGCGTTGCGATCCACCGGGACCGTTTGGTGGCCGTTCACGTTACCATTAGGAGACGGAAAGCATACGATAAATAATCCGTTGCTGTGATGTCTTGGAATAATTCGGGTTAAAGCATTACGAGTTAGAGAAGACGCTTTGTGACAGTTGTAGCAAGGGTAGTTATAATTTGTAATGCCAACCCGACAACACTTATCACCCATCACCACCTCAAGGCATACGTACAATAGATGTTTCACCAAAAAACCAACTAAATCAGTAACGTTAGGTAGGTAGTTATACTGTCAACGCCGCGTAATACGAATATACAAATAACTCAGTCGAACCCCAATCTCCGATCAGCCAAGCGACTAACTATCCAATAATAATATACCATCTCTCGTACACGCAACCAAAGCTCCATGGCTACTACATATCGACCGAAAGAAATATCTAACCTAAGTTCTTGTTTCACCACCAGGGCCAGAAACCCAACTACATAAAAACTAATTAGAATACGAGTTCTAGGCAAAGATATAGCATAACTAAGCAGATACCTAACTTACCGTCTCCACATCTTGCCTACAAACCCGGTCTTATATTGATCTGATATGCTCTCGCGTCTCTTGATGGACTCTTTATCGGTAGATCTCTTTTGAAGGTAGAGGTTATTGAAATCGGGACCGGAGAACTGAATAAGTTATTGTTAGCCCGAAGTCACCAAGGGAGAATCCAAAGTATTAGATGATCTCATACGATAACAGGATACAGAGAGATGTCAACTTACAGAGCCAGAACTAGTATTTCCACCACCTTGGTAGCCAGCCTTCCCGCCTTCAGACCGTGCGTTACCCCAGTTGCTCATGTTGGATAGGTATTCGGGCAGGTAGTGTGTAGATATTTATTTGGTAGCTGTCGGATGATCTCCGTGTGATTAATCTTGAGACGATGTAGTTATCCCTTGGCCTTGGGAACCGCCGAGCACAAGCACAAGCACAAGCACTTGAGAGAACGATTATATAAGATTCAAGAGAAAGGAGCGGATATCTCAGCTAAAGTAAACCGTATAATGCTATTGGCCAAGCCTCAATGAATGATGAGGGTTGACGTACTCGGTACAGCAACAAAGAAACATAATCTCATTGCCGGATGACGGTGACGAAGTGGTGAAGTCACCAACCATAACGCAACCAACCATGTGGCCTTACATAAAGAAGTCCGAGTCAAGCACGCCACAAAGCAGCGTGGTAGCTGGGTTGCCTCTTGTGTATAACGTTAACATATTACATAAATATATAACATTGTTTTTATTTATTAACGTAGTATTCAATTCGAATCAAATTCCATGACGTAAATCAAATAGTTTTAAAGAAAAAAGTATTTTCAATTAGTTAACCTAGTTAAAACATTTTATTGTTTGATTTATATTAGTTGTGTTCCTATTAGTTCCTATTAGACCTGCTCCTTATAAGTGATAGGTAATCCGGAAACCCCCTAACCAGCCTCCTTAACCAACGCCCAGCATTTCCGCATACCCGTCCCCATCGATTCCGCATCAAGAGCCTCAACATCGCTCCATCGACTCTGTTTCCTATCACATTCACTAGACTCCCCTTCTTCCTCACTATCCTCGCCCTTATCCTCAAGTTCAAACAGATGAACATGCATCGTCAACTTCAAATGCGAAAAAAGCCACGGGACAGACCCCAACTCACCCACATACTTCACCCCAACCTTCTTCCCTCCCGACCGCACACCACCGCCAACCAACCCCTGAACAAACTTCTCCGCATCCCTCTTCCTAGTCTTCGCCGACACCCCTTGCGGATCCTCCACCATACAACTCGGTAGCTCCCACAACCCCGCCAAGAGCCCTTTCTCAGGCCTCTTATGAATCAGATACCGACCATCGCTGCGCCGGATCGCACAGACTAGAGTCTCCTCTTTGCGGACAGCTTTCTTGGCCGCCTTGAGCGGGAACTTTCTAGCGTGGCCCACGACCGCTTCTATCGCGGCACTATCAAGGGTCGGAGATGGCGGCGGCTTAGGGCTAGATACATTTTTCCGTTTGGACGTGACTTGTGTGAATGCAAATGATCGCAACGTAGTCTGTGTCTGTGTGCGAGGCTTAGATTTCTGCTGCTTGGGCCCTCTCTCCGTCCTTACGTTCTGTTCGTTGTCATTGTCGTTGTCTTCCTCTCCATACTCCCCAAACGGCTTGCAAAGAATGCAAGCGTCTTCAATATCAAGAGCAGTATTACTTGGCGCTGTAGACTTAGATACCAAGCCCCTTTTAGTAGCTAACTGAAGACCCTCATCGTACGCGCGACAGCTCGATGTAACGGGACATACTGCGCAGTTGGGTTTTGGTGCGCATATCGTGCTGCC